>ML664154.1:9876838-10183665 GCA_007570785.1 Antilocapra americana
TTGCTGAATTCTCTCAGTTTCTGCTTGTCTGAGAAAATTTTGAATTCTCCTTCAAATTTGAATGAGATCCTTGCTGGGTACAGTAGTCGGGGTTGTAGATTGTTTTCTTCCATGACTTTAAGTATGTTTTGCCATTCCCTTCTGGCCTGAAGCGTTTCTGTTGAGAGATCAGCTGTTATCCTTATGGGATTCCCCTTGTGAGTTATTTTTTGCTTCTCCCTTGCTGCTTTTAATATTTGGTCTTTGTATTTGATATTTGCCAATTTGATTAATATGTGTCTTGGGGTGTCCCGCTTGGGGTTCATTCTATTTGGGATTCTCTGTGTTTCTTGGACCTGAGTGGCTATTTGCTTCCCCAATTTAGGGAAGTTTTCTACAATTATCTCTTCAAGAATTTTCTGATGGCCTTTCTTTTTGTCTTCTTCTTCTGGGACTCCTATGATTCGAATATTGGTGCGTTTAATATTGTCCCAGAGGTCTCTAAGATTGTCTTCATTTCTTTTAATTCTTTTTTCATTTTTCCTTTCTGTTTCATTTATTTCTGCCATTCTGTCTTCTACCTCACTTATTCTGTCTTCTATCTCTGTTATTCTACTGTTGGTTCCCTCCAGGGTGTTTTTGATCTCATTTACTGCATTATTCATTGTATTTTGACTCTTTTTCATTTCTTCTAAGTCCTTGTTAAAGCTTACCTGCATCTTCTCAATCCTTGCCTGCAGGTTATTGAGCTGCAACTCCAACTTATTTTCCAGGTTTTGGATCATTTTCACTATCATTATTCGGAATTCTCTGTCAGGTAGACTTCCTATCTCTTCGTCTTTTGTTTGGTCTAGGGGGTATTTATCCTGTTCCTTTACTTGCTGGGTATTTCTCTGCCTTTTCATCTTGTTTATCTTGCTGTGTTGTCCCTTTATTGTGGGGATTCCTCTCTTTGGGAGGGGTTGGATGTGTGGTTTGTCGAAGTTTCCTGGATGGAAAGGCTTGTGTGGTTTTCTGGTGGGTGAGTCTAGGTTTCCTCACTGTTACTCCTCACGTCGGCAATGGGTCGCCTCTCCAGATGCCCGATGTCCTCTGCCAGCATTCAGTTCCTGTTTTTTGGAGTTTGCTCGGCCTTTAATATTTACTGGGGAGAGAGTGTTCTCCCCGTCCTATTCCTCCGCCATCTTAGTTTTCCCTCTCCTGCTTATACTTTTAGAAAGGAGGGACTACACAAAAGAAAATTAGACACATCTATTTTTAGCAATTTAGGAATGAAGGCTAGGTTCTTTGAATGTAACTTACTACACAAATTTGAATTTAGGATAATGTAAATGTTTTATATGATTTTTAAATTAAATAAAATAGAAGAAAAAATCAACTTCTAAAAATATTGAGCAAACTGAAACAACTGAACCTCACAATACCAAGTAGATGCCATAGGCACACAGGAAAGAATTATTTTACATGACTTTAAAACATACTATTCTTTCTTTAAAAAAAACATCTTTCATATTCTTTTCCATTATAATTTATCACAGAATATTGAATATAGTAAAACATTATTCTGACTGTACATCTCCAATAAAATTTAGTCAAGAACAAAAAGAAACTTTAAGAAGCTTAAACTGCATTCAGTAGTTTTATTGTTAGCAGTAAAGCTGAAATTAAACTAAATTAGCAATCAGCCAAATCCTATGTCCCAAAATCTCAATGGCCATAAAGAAATGTGGAGAGGGTGTTTAAGGGATTAATCTATTTATAGGAATTACTTCAGGGGCCATACAATCAAATGTGTGACATTTTATTTGGATTCTAATTCAAACAAGTTAACATCTTTGGAGAAAACATTTCTAAGACAATTGGAGAAATCTGAATTTTAGAAGATATTAAGGATATCCTTATTAATTCTGCTAAGTATAATCTATGATGGTTTCATATTTTTAAGATGTCCTTATCCATTAGATACATCTAAGGTTTTAGAAATAAAATGATATGATATTGCGTTTTCTTTAAAACATTCTAAGTAACAATAAGTAGAAGTAGAAGGGTTAAATTAAAAAAGATTAACAAGGTTGCTAACTACTGAGGTTGGGAAGTGAGTATGCAAGGGTTTGTTATATTATTCTATTTCTCAGGATGTTAAAAGATTTCACAGCAAAATGTTTTAAAAGAAGTAAACACATTCCGTTTTCAGTGCAAATGCCTCTCTAGAATACATCTGGTTTGAACCCTATCTCCTTCAAAGGAACAAGAATTCAAGTCAGTGTTACTGGGAGATGTAAAACATCTAATGAACTCAGGTCGCCATTTACCTGCAACACAATTCAGGAAAATCATCCTTGAATCGAAGGCCAGTTCTCAGCGTGGTCATCATCTTCACCCTCACAGAACTGACATGTTTGGGTCCCATCAATTTCATCAAAGACATTAAACTATTCAAGGCCTGAAAAATAAATAGAGCTTCAAAATAAAGCCATAAACAAGCTGGCAGGAACAGATGAGCCCTAAGGACAAGTGCTTTCCATCCTAATCTCAGTGTATATCTATTCTCTGACAACACAAAGCCTAATCGTGGTAGTTTATTTTGTTCAAGTACTTATATAAGAATTATACTTTGAAAAATACAAGTTAGGTTCCTCTTTTTTCCTGCTTTTGAAAGTGATTTGTTATTCTGCTCCTTGTGGTCCTCTTAAGCAGTAATTTTCAAATTTATTAAAACCATAATACCTATTTTTTAAACTTTTTCATATCCATCCTAAACAGCTATGCAACATGCGTTTATGTCCTAATGATACTAAATTCAAATGCTCTAATTTAGTAAACAGGTAACTAATGACATACTCAGAAAATAGTACACACATTTTATTGTGTGGAACACAGAATCAGACTTGTATGAATAGCTTCAGATTCTAATGAATGGGTAAAGAAACTCTGGTCAAGGTTAACTATGTGGAAAAACATGAAAACTTTTATGTTTTAAACAAACAAACTCTAGTTTTCTTAGATTTGAGGTTATCCTTTCACTTGGGATAACAATAAGAAAGGTTTTACATAGACAAAAGTCATTTTGGGGATTAAATTAATCAGTTGACACCAAAAGAACAGGTATTTGTTGCTGAAATTTTTATAGATTAATATTGTACCCCATCTTTCCTAGCTCTTTAAAGTCATTAAGAAAGTGGAGTACAGATTGAAAAAAAAGCATCCGTTCATGGGCTTTTATTATAATTTTACTGACTGCAGAGTGGGAAGCAATAAAAAGGAGAATTTAATCACTATCTAAAATACTATCCCAAACTACAGAAAAAAATTTCCATTTGTGACGCCAATCATAATGAAACTACACTGTGTCAAATGTGTTTAAATATATACAGACAAATATAGAAGTTACTTTACTTTCTATAGCCCAACACTTTTGGTATTCAAAAACACCATGGGACATGACTCATATGAAACCAATTTGGCTTAATGAATTTAATAATGCAACTTTTGCTTGTGCTGTCAGGGAGTGCTGGTGTCTTTTTTTCCCACTGGGCTAGATGTTGTGATGATGTGAGCCTGAAGCTGCTGGGGCCATCACTTGGCACTTAAGTTAGAGCAAATCCAAGGAAATGTGAGCTAAGTGATTAATTCTGAGAATACAATATCCAAAATCAAGTTATGCCAGAAGCTATGTATTATCTTTATAGTTTTAGTTACATAGAATTCCTTCAAGCCACTTTGGGTGAGTTTTCTGTCCCTTATAAACGAAAGAAGAGTAAATGATGAAATTTTCTTTTCAGATTCCTCAAAAGTTGTTCAGGAATACAGAATATCATGTTTGGTAATTTTTTTTCTTTGAACGTTTGAAGCTAGAAGCAGATGTCTCCTACATATCCTATATGAATTCTGTTCTGGCCCTTTGTAACCAACTATCATCACCTACCATTTTCTTATCTTCAATGCCAACACTGGAGCTTAGTAACTGCATATTGAAAAAAGCCAAAATGCCCAACAACTTGGGTTGCAAATAATCAGCCTAAGAGGAAAAAAACCAACACATAAAAAAGGTATTACATAGTTTCATACAGACCAAATTTCATAAGTCAACCATTTACTTAATAACATTTCTGTTTTATCTAACTACAATAGAATACTGGAAATAATCAGTTGCAGAATTACATTTCTCCCAAAGCATATATTTTCACATGTAATACTTCAAAAATTAATAAAACTGATTCACAATGATCATGATAATATATGAGATAATATATGGTTAAATAGTTCTGTACTGTGAGAAAATCTTAGGCTTTTGAATCAGAGTTGAGCTATGGTAGAATCCTCAGGATCTGACTCATGTCAGGATCCAGAGTGGTGAGAATATTTATCTTAAGGAGCAGAATAGAAAAAGACAAGTGAATGTCTTTATTTAGAGCATTTAGAGCTAAGGTGGGGAAAAAAAGTTACTTGAATAAGGAACAGGTACTCTTCCAGAGGGCTTTTCCCAGGTGCCACTAGTGGTAAAGAACCTGCCTGCCAATGCAGGAGACATAGAGATACAGGTTCGATCCCTGGGTCGGGAAGATCCCCTGGAGAAGGAAATGGCAACCCATTCCACTATTCTTGACTCCAGAATCCCTGCAGAGGAGCCTGGTGAACTACAGTCTAAAGGGTCACAAAGAGTCAGACACGGCTGAAGCAACTTAGCACACATGCACATGCACCTTGCCAGAATGACAGTCTGCCATAGCAGTCAATATCCCCTGAGGAAATAGTAAAAGGGCTACAAACCTTGGGCATCAACAGCTACAAGTTAGGTATCACTAATTATGGCATTTTTGGTCTCCTGAAGTGGACAGGGTTAACTCCTTCTTGAAAGAGGGGCATAGAGGAGAGGGTATGGACGTTAAGTCAGCCAACTTGGGTCCAAATCTCAATTTTAAACTTCCTAGTTTATGATGTTGGATGAGTTACTCAGCTCTTCTGAGTCTATAAGATGGGAACAATGAAAGTATCAACTGCAGAGAGCTGCTGTAGAGATTAAATAGGGTAATATGTATTAAATACTTAGAATACAGCAAATGGTAAATAAATCTTAATATTACAAAGTGGGACTGTGAGTACTCTGCAAAGAAGGATTTTCCTCTCTATAAAAGTCTTCAACAGGAGGCTTCCCTGGTGGCTTGGTGGTAAAGAATTCATCTGTCAGTACAGGAGACAAGGATTCGATCCCTGGTCCAGGAAAATCTCATGTGCTGTGGAGTAACTAGGCCTGTGAACCACAACTACTGAGGCTGTGCTCTAGAGCCCTAGGAATCACAACTACTGAGCCCACGTGCTGTAACTACTGAAACCTGACTGCCTGTGCTCCACAAGAGAAGCCACTGCTATAAGAGGCCAGCACAGCACATTGATGAATAGCTCCCGCTTACCACAGCTTGAGAAAAGCCTGCACAGCAACAAAGACCCAGCAGAGTCAAAAATAAATAAATAAAAATTTTTTAAAAATCTTTAACAAAATTAGTTAGGATAAGGACATGAGTAATGTGCATGTTTAAGCTTCCACAATAAACACAATGAAGGTATGATTTAAAAAAAAAAAAACCCTCATATATAGGCAAGAAAAGGGACCAAAAACAAGGAGGGGAGCTAGGGAGAAGCAGCAGTTAGAAGATTTTCCAACTCCAGGAAAAAGTTGCATTGTTTTGACACTGAGGTACCTAATTCAAGTATCTTTAGGTCACACACACTACCAGGTTGGGTGAGGAGGTAAGAAAGGTGTATACTAGCTCACTGTAGAGAGGAAGCTTAGTGTCCGCCTAGTTAAAGCTATGGTTTTTCCACTAGTCCTATATGGATGTGAGAGTTGGACTATAAAGAAAGCTCAGCACCAAAGAACTGATGCTTTTGAACTGTGGTGTTGTAGAAGACTCTTGAGAGTCCCTTAAACTGCAAGGAGAGAAAAGCAGTCAATCCTAAAGAAAATCAGTCCTGAATATTCATTGCAAGAACTGATGCTGAAGCTAAAACTCCAATAATTTGGCCACCTGATGCAAAGAAATGATTCACTGGAAAACTCTGATGCTGGGAAAAATTGAAGGCAGGAGGAGAAGGGGACAACAGAAGATGAGATGGTTGGATGGCATCATCAACTTGATGGACATTAGTTTGAGCAAGCTCCAGGACTTGGTGATGGACAGGGAAGCCTTGTGTGCTGCAGTCCATGGGGTCGCAAAGAGTCGGACATGACTGAGCAACTGAACTGAACTGTACTGATGTGCCTGGGAGGCCAACCAGATTTCGTCACTCAAGATTCCTTTTCCTCTGGGTTTCCCACTAAATTCAGTCAAGTGGAGCCACCAACAGGGTAACAAAGGGCAGGAATAGAGAGTGTGATATTTATAACTTTCTGCACTATCTGGGTTGTGAGGTGCTTCTGGCAATGGTTATATTCCTCCATGACAAGAGCCCTTCCCAAGCATCATGGTTCTAGCTCTCTGGTGACACCACTTCTTCTTGCCCAGAAGTAAGGGGAGCATATGTTTTCTGCTGTTTCTAGTCTTGGGTTCCTTAACATTCCCTGCTAGTTCTCTTAACCTTGCTCATGTCAATGAAAATAGCCCCTTCATTATGTTATTTTCAATGAAACATTTTCATGTGTGCCATCTGTTTCCTGCTAGGACCTAACTTGCATTAAGTCCACAAGCCCAAAGTTCAAGAGAGCTCTGGGAGCTCTGGACTAGAATTTCAATTATAAAATTATCAAAATATAAATCATATTAAAGTATCAGAGGAATTCAGATTCCCTCTCATTTAAGGAAAGAATATTTATAGAGAAAAAGACCCAATTACATAGTAATGAATCCAACATATAGAGAATAAGTAGGTAACATCCAGATTAAGAATGAATGGACAATCACCAATGAATGAATATATGAATGAATATCACACACACACACACACACACACACACACACACACACACACACACACACATGTATATACAATGGAATACTGTGCTTAATCACTCAGTCATGTCTGACTCTGTTATGCCATGGACTATAGCCTTCCAGGCTCCTACATCCATGAGGATTCTCCAGGCATGAATGCTGGAGTGGGTTGCGATGCCCTCTTCCAAGGGATCTTTCCAAGCCAGGGATCCAACCCAGTCTCCCACATTGCATGAGGATTCTTTACTGTCTGAGCCACCAGGAAAGCCCAAGAATACTGGAGTGGGTAGCCTATCCCTTCTCCAGGGGAACTTCCTAACCCAGGAATTGAACCAGGGTCTCCAACAATGGATTCTTGGCTAGCTTAACTACCTGGGAAGCCCAACGGAATACTACTCAGCCATAAAAATAATGAAATAATGCCATCTGCAGCAACATGGATGAACCTAGAGATTATCACACTAAAAGAAATGTCAGAAAGAGAAAGACAAATACTATATGCTATCACTTATACGTGGAATCTAAAATATGGCATAAATGAACTTATCTATGAAAAGAAACAGATTCACAGACATAGACAACAGACTTGTGGTTGCAGGAGTGGGAGAGGGATGGATTGGGAGTTTGTGATTAGCAAATGCAAACTATTATATATAGAACGAATAAATCGCAAGGCCCTACTGTATACACAGGGAACTATATTCAGTATCATGTAACAAACCATAGCAGAAAGGAATACGAGAAAGAATAGATATATATGTTTAACTGAATCACTGTGATTCACAACAGAAATTAACACTGTAAATCAACCATACTTCAATAAAATAAATTACGAAATAAAGAATGAGTGGACAGTGAAGCAAAAAGAAAATCAAGAAAATATGGTGTCACAGATATCACATAGCTGTACTGAACACCAGCGAAAGTCGAATAAGACAGAAAAAGAGAAGCAACCACTGGATTTGATAGCAGGAAGATCATTTTTGACCTTGACAAGATGAAAATTTCAGTAGAATATTTCAGAGGCAGAGATGAATGAGCTAAAGAATGGTGGTAAATGAGAAAGCCAAGACAGAAACCTCTCAAGATATTTTGCTGATAGTATTTTGAGTATCTTCAAAGAATGAGGACAATCAAAAGAAAAAAATACTAAGTCTGAGATTTATATGTTTTTTCTACATGAAGAAATAAAATAGTAAGATGATTTCAGATACAAATTTAAGACAGGGAAAGATAAAAAGGAATATTTTCTAACTTGCCTTAAACACAACAAAGAATTCAAATATAGTTTAGAACTGATAAAGTTAGTATGTTGTGCCAAGGAAGGGATAGTAGCATGGGGGGAAGCTATGAATGTATTCTGATCCATAGTTAAAAGGTAGTGAAGAAAAATAAAGTTTTATCCAGTGAAAAAATAAAATCTAAAATCATTTGAAAAATGTCTATTTTTCAATCCTGATATGCATGCTGTGACCATGCAATTTAAATAAAATCTTTTCAAAACAAAAATTCCAATTTAAAATTTAAATAAATCTCTAGCATTTGGTAAATACATAAAACACCTGTTTTTCCAATTCCATAAAGCTACAAAAAGGAGAAAAACAAACCAAGAAACCCATATAATGTATTCCTTACCATAAGTTCAGGTGATGTGATATCTCTTGGGCCTTGATATGGATCATCACTAGATGCAAATGAGGCAAGTATTGACAAACCATTGAAAACCTGTTGATAGTGTTCTCCAATACGGAGCAATAACTCATTATGCAGTCCTTGGAAATCTTGTCTCAGCAGGCTACCCAGTTCAATTTCTGTTTCATTCTAACCCAAAGACACATTTAAATAAAAAAGGTTGTTTTTTTCTCCATACTAACATCTTAGAAATAAGTGTATTGATTTTAATACACTATTAGTTAATCAGGAGCTCTGGATCAGGTGACAAGAATTACTAACAATATTAAAAAAGGCATTGGAAAAGGATTCTAATCTTGACTTTTCCTGGTAGATTTGCCATGGGCTACAGGTAATAAAGAGAAGTGATCAGACTTTATTTGGAAATAAAATTTTTAAAAGGGAAGACAGTTTTTTTTATAAAGTTTTAAAATGTCATTACATTCAAGGAAATGCAATCCCTGAGACGAAAATTAGTGGCTCTGCCTCACTCTGCCTCAGCTTTCTCATCCACAAAATGGAAAAATAATAGTACTTTATCTCACTGGGTAACTGAGAGGAGTTACACAAGTGAAATAATCCATAAAAATAGCTTAGCAAAATTTCTGACATGTAAGCATGGGAGTGCTGTTACCATTCCACTTTTACAATACAGATTTTCTTTCTCAAAATGAATAAATACACTCAATTTTCAAAAAGACTAATGTAGAAAGAGATCCATAGCTGGCATATCATGAAATACAGGAAATAAATTAACATTGGAGAAAAACAATAGTTACATATGCATATCTGACAGGTTCTCTTGTTTCCATGTAGCCTCTTATTCCTCAGATTTCGTTGCTACTACGACACCAAAAACAGCAGCACAGGCTATAATTTTAAACTTGAAAACTAGCAAGGAAGTGGGCCAAACTGTAATCAGAGCACTAAGTAACTAAATTCAATGCTGTCATTATACTACAGTTGAAGGATATTGCCTCTTCTGACAGATAAAATTATCTATCATTAGTAATTGATAGTTCCAATCAATTAATAAATTCTAAAATGAAATTAGTTGAGAAGCTGATCCATGAATGGATGACTATCATATACCATCATGGTAAAACAATCAAAGAAAATAACAAAAGAATAATTCTATTTAATATTCTCCTTTGCCCAGGACAATACTTACTTATGTACCCACTTGAACTTACATTACCCTAAGATAGATTATAAAGTACTCATTCTATTTCCATAAGAATGTCACAACAGCTTTCCTACAATGCTAATTTATACAAAAGAGTAAAACATATACAAATATTCAATTACCTTTAGATAATGAAGGGCACGTTCTAATTCATCCTTGGAACAGGAACAGACCAAATGGGAAAAAATATACTTGAAGTTATTTATTAAAATCTCTCTACGATTGACATTTAATTGTTTTCCTAAAGTTCGAATGAGAGCAGAAGCTGCAGGGCTTGCTTTGGCAGCAAGGTCAGGTAGCAACACTTGTAATGTTCTCTGAAAATGAAACACTACAATTACCAAAAAGCACATTTGACCTGGTGATAAAATATTCACATGAGCTATGTACAAAAATAATTAAAAATACCACCCAATTCAGAGCCCACCTACAACATATCTGAATTCAGATTTATGACTTATTCACTCAACAGACACGTACTGAGCATCTACTATGGCACAGGCACTGCAGATACAGCAGTGAAAAATAGGCAAGGTTCCTGATGGCATAAAGTTTACACTGGAGGTGGGGAGACATAGATAATAAATAAGCTAATGTTCAAGCAGCAAAGAAAATAATTTCTCATTAGTACATATTCATGCTCTTAAATAAAGCAGATCTTGATTTATTTATTTAAATAAATAAAGCAAGCTTGATTTATTATTTGAGCTAACTAGTATTTAGACAGTAAACAAGAAAAGCCATAAATACAGTATTTTAACTTCTTCAAATTAAGAAGTTGATGCTATAATATTAAAGAAAACCTTTTTAATACACCACCATCCCAACAGGGCAACAAATTTATTTTGATTTTGGTCTAGTTCCTTTAAAATCTTGTTCTTAAATAATATACAAAATTCCAAACATAAAACGATTGGCCCTTCATGTATTCACATATCTAACAAATAACTACTACATGTCAGTGACTATTCTAGGCGCTGAAGATGTGACAGTAAATAAGACCCAAGCCCTACCCTCAGAAGCATTTACACCTTATTTGTGTTATGCCTTTCAACTTAATGTTAACCCAGTAAGACTGGACATTATAAGGTAGTTTCTATCAAGTATTTATAATTATTGAGTTACAGTGCATAATATCAGAGAAGGCAGTGGCACCCCACTCCAGTACTCTTGCTTGGAAAATCCCATGGACGGAGAAGCCTGGTAGGCTGCAGTCCATGGAGTCGCGAAGTGACTTCACTTTCACCTTTCACTTTCATGCATTGGAGAAAGAAATGGCAACCCACTCCAGTGTTCTTGCCTGGAGAATCCCAGGGATGGGGGAGCCTGGTGGGCTGCCGTCTATGGGGTCGCAGAGTCGGCCACGACTGAAGTGACTTAGCAGCAGCAGTAGCAGTGCATAATATTTTATGACCTAATTATTAGATACTTAAAGTTTCTTCTGAGGGTTCTGTTTATTTGATACTTGGAAAATGCTGCAGTAAACCTCTGTACTTTGAGGCCCCCAAATGAAATTACTGAATGAAAAGGTAAAAATATCTTGTGGTCCTTAGTGTATAGTATCACAGTTCCTTCTAAGATTTGTCCAATTTACATGCAATTTAATTTTGTTAAAATATAAAATACTGTAGGGAAAAAATTTGCATAGATCATTATTATAATTTATTAACTAATAATAATAAACTTTGCCTTTGGGAAAACATAAGAAGATAACCTACACCATCCATCTTTGAAATCTCAGCCCCACTAATGACTTATCAAAGGCTTCTCAAACCACTAAATACTACAAACTTGATTATCTGAATTCACATGTCATCTATAACGTTAGTTTGTGCTCCCACTCCTAAGGGATAGATATGATCATATTAGACTTTGCATTACCAACGAAACCCATCATAGCACTAAAGACATAAGTGCTTGGTAAGCTGAATTAATTAGCATTAATTAATTAGTATTAGCTTTTCAAGATAGCTAACCATAAAGAGCAATGACTCAAAACAACACATATTTCACTTTTATAACATAAGTGATAGTATCATATCAAAGGCAAAAGATAACATGTAAATCTGAAAACCTATGGTCCTCATTATACTTGCCAGATAATAAACAATGCCAGATTTTCTTTAAAAATATAGAGAGAATGGAATAAACACAAAATACTGAGCTAAAAACCTCAATAAAGTCAACTATACTTTGCAACGTACAGTAAGGAAACGATTAAGATCAGGAAAGTCAAAAACATTGGCAATTTCAGACAAAGTATTTAAAGCCATTTCTCGCTGATGAGCCACGTCTTGTTTTCGCATCTCAGCATTCTGGCATGGAGTACTAGGAAGTGCCGTCATCTGACTGGAGTGGAGGGATTCTACCAAAAACTAGAGCAAAATGATGTTAGTTTTCACATAAGGAAGAACATTTAGCTATTATGTTTTAGGCTAACATAAAGGCCAGTATCAGAGTTCTAAACATATTACCTGAATAGTTCATTTAATTTTTATAACAACCTTAATGAGGTATATATAAACACCCTTATGTAGATGAAGTAACTAGGCTTAGTTAAACTGGAATATGTTCTTAAGGATTACACCACTAGCACAGAGCAAAGCCTGTATTTTAACATTTCTCAACTTTTCAGACTGAACCTTTCTTGAATGAACCTTTCTTAAAACAAAGTACCTTATCTATAATATCAAACTGTAAAAAAGTTTATCATTAAAAGAAAGACTAATAAAAAAAATGACTTCTCTTACTAGATTAACACTAGAGTGTAATAATTATTATAAGATGATTTTTCTCCCCTCTCCATTTAGAGCCTACATCTTCAGACTAGGATGCTAAAATATAAAAATGACAAGATGTAGGGTCTTTTAAATAAACCAAATACAACATTAAAAAAGAAATCTCTCTCTTAAAACAAGAAAAGTAAAACATATATATACTCTTTTTTAAGCTTTTGAAAAGTAATGCTATTTTTTTTAGTTAAGGCCAGTGCTGAATCTCACCTGACAGATGGGTTTCTTATACTGGCTGAAAAAGTTCTGTAGTTTAACACTTTTAGCCGCAACCAGCGCTCTAATTTCTGTGTATGCTGCTCCAGAGACAGACGCTGACTTGGATAATAAACAATGCAATAAGTGCAAGAGTGCAAAAGGTACCAAGTCTCCTTTTGCTGCCCTAAAATTATTTAAAAAAAAGTTATCATCAATGTCTTGAAAATAAAAATCTATAAATAAACGCAAACTGTTATCACACTTCTCTCTATAATATCACAACTCTCACATCACCATTTCTAACAGCAGGCAAACAAAAAAGGTGAATGGCCACAATAAATAAGGAAGTATACGAAAGCTGCCAAACTTACCTTCCAATATCCCCTGTTGTAAGAATCAAGGTATCCTTCAATTCATTATTTCTTGAGATCTGAGCATGTGTATATGCTTCCTTCATCTTTAAGACAAAAAGCTAGAACAATAATATTAACTAGTTAAAGAAATTTTTAGAATCAGGTTTGTGAAATACATAAAAATAAAAATTTAAAATAAAAGTCATCAACCTCTTTTATAAATCCATCCTCAGCATCCAAGGATTCCAATATATGCTTGATATTTCCACTAAAAGCCACTCTAACATCCTTGTCTGGATCTTCCATTAAATTTAATAAAGTTTCAAGAACCATTTTTACGTCTGTTTCATCTTCTCTAAAATCAAGATGCTTACAAAGATGATGCAGATTTTCTATGAAAGCTAAAAACAAGGGCATATAATACCTAAGTTAACACATTAAAAAGTTGTACTATAAAAATACTGCCAATAAATAATACACTACAAAGAATGCTAAGTTGTTTTATAAAGTCAATATTTTGTTTTTAAATTTGTAAAGCATATAGAATTGTGGAGGATTAAAAAGAAGACTTGAAAAACTAATACCTATAAATTTAAATTTACTTTAGGGATTTCACTGGTGGTCCAATGGTTAAGAATCTGCCTGCCACTGCAGGGGACATGGGTTCCATCCCAGGTCAGGAAAGACCTCACTTGCCACAGAGCAACTATGCCCATGTACTACAACTACTGAGCTTGAGCTCTAGAGGCTGTGAGCCACAGCTTCTGAAGCCTGCCCTATAGAGTCTGTGCTCCACAACAAGAGAAGCCACCACAATGAGAAGCCTGCACACCTCAACAAAGAATAGCCCTGCTCATGGTAACTGCAGAAAGATGGCACACAGCAACAAAGATCCAGCACAGGCAAAAATAAACAAATTATCTTTTATACTAAAAAAAATTTATTTCATGCTTTTTAATAAAAGTTATACATAATTTAAATCTAAAATAAATTCTACAATTTTTAAAGTTATAAAATGATTACTCACTCAGTTTTTAAATTACTGGGACATTTCCATAATCTAAAGAAGTATGAATAAAGGGAAAGCTTGTTGTTTTTGTTGTTTAGTCACTAAGTCATGTCTGACTCTTATGCGACCCCATGGACTGTAGCCCACCAGGCTCCTCTGTCCACGGGATTTCCCAGGCAAGAATACTGGAGTGGACTGCCATCTTCTTCTCCAGGGAATCTTACCCACCCAGGGATTGAATCCATGCCTCATGCTCTGGCGGACAGGTTCTTTACCATTGAGCCAGAGTCTCTTGGACTGTAAGGAGGTCCAACTAGTCCATCCTAAAGGAAATCAGCCCTGAATATTTACTGGAAGAACTGATGCTGAAGCTGAAACTCTAATACTTTGGCCACCTGATGTGAAAAACTGATTCAACGGAAAAGATCCTGATGCTGGGAAAGATTGAAGGAAGGAGGAAAAGGGGACGACAGAGGATGAGATGGTTGGATGGCATCACTGACTCGATGGACATGAGTTTGGGTAAGCTCTGGGAGCTGGTGATGGACAGGGAACTCTGGCGTGCTGCAGTCCATGGGGTCGCAAAGAGTCTGACACAACTTAGTGACTCAACAACAATAATCACCCAAAGCAAGCCATCATCCAAGTATGTGCATATACTTCATGCTCCCAACAAATTCATACACCATTACCAATGGAAAGTGGTAAAGATATAATCTATACTCCTCAGGGGGCAAAGTATCTGACTATTTGAAATTCTGAAGGTCCAAAGCAGTGGCAGGGGACACATTAAGAAGGTCCCTGGGATCACTAAAGAGGATACAGGATACTGAACCTCACAATATTGAACCAAACAATAGGTATGTTCCTTACACTGTCCAATCACAAGAGCATTTTAAAACACTATAAATTACTTCCCTTGTTAGTTCTGTGATACAGTCTAATATCAGACATCCTGTTTATGAATAATTACATAAGCACTAAATCTATCAAGCAAGTCTAATTTTTTAAGGCTTCAGGCTAACTCCACCATTTTTTTTTAAAGGAGCTTAAATAGGTTTTAAAATATTAAATAAATTATAACAAACCACTTACCAAGTTTCACTGGGCTAGGTATTTTTTTCTTCAGTAGGAAAAGGAATGGCTTGCAAACAGATGCTTTTAGTCGAGAAGATGAACATTCAGGTTGAGAAGCGACTTTTAGGCTCTTACATAAGAGGTCAATATGCCCATATTCAGAGAAAGGTTCTGTTAAAGAACTTGTCAAATAAAACTTGCCATGAAGTGTACAGACAAGCTGACCAAGTACAGATGCAAATTCTTTTTTGACAGTGTCAGAATCATCTTTGACTTTATCTCTGTGGGGAAAAAAAAGTACTAAATCTTTAGGTTTAATTTTGTGGTCTAAATAGTCTTATTTCATTTGGGGCAAAAGTACTCATTAAACAAAGAATAGAAGAAAAAAATTTTAATTCTAAAACTAAAAGCAACATTTGTTCTATATATCCAGCAATAAACATAAATTTGTATATATGATATCTGTCCAATCAAGTTGTATATTCAAATTAAAATATTAATACATACACAAGAATTTTGGGAACTCTGTTATAAGCATTCTGCTGCTGCAGTAAGATAAAGAATCCATTAATACAACTTGTCCGGATTACTTCATGAGAGCTCTGCAGGGCCCAGCTGTAAACTACTGTTCTCCACTCAAGGTATATTCTTCTTGGAAACAGAGTTAGAAGAAATACACATCGTGATTGGGCCTGTGGTGCTAAAAAAATTAAATCTATTAATCAAGATTTCTAAGTGTTAATTTTATATACACACACCATACATATTTATTCCTTATTGTAAAGTCAAATAACATTTAAAATACATACAACATTTAATTAAAAGCTCCTTTTCCATATATTAAGCACATGCACTGAAAAAGGTCCATGTATAATCTTGCTAGTAACTGGGAAATTCAAATTGAAAATTACACCCATCAAATAGCAAAAAATATATATTTGTTTAGGTAGTTACATCTTTGACTTTTTTGTTGTTTTGGCTACACCATGCAGCTTGTGGCATTTTAGCTCCCTGACTAGGGATCAAACCTGGGCCCTTCACAGTGAAAGCACAAAGTCTTAACCACTGTACTGCCAAGGAATTCCCTCTCTTTTTTAAGATAGCAAAAATTTTTAAATTTGATAATGCCAAGTGCTGGTGAAGATATGAAACAAAAGGAGCTCATATTTTGGTAACAGGAATGTAATCTGGAATGACATCTTTGGAGAATAATGTGGCAGAATAGAGCTGAGGATGCATAAATCCTACAATTTATCCCTTTCTACATGTCTAACTCCTTCATGAATTATTAAAAAATGTACCTTATTTTGTAATTATTAAAAAATAGAAATGATGGAGTGTTAGAAGTTTTATATAGAGATAAGTTAAAACAAATCACACATTCAGAATTTTGTGACCACTTACAGTAGCTATCTGAAATCCTCTGGCTTAATGTTAGAAGACTGGTGGCAAATGCGGTCAACTTTAAAGAGTCTTCATCAGAATGGAGGCAAATCCATGGAAGTGAGAGCATTCCACATAAATCTTCCAGGATATGATCTTCAAATGAAGTGTTTACTACAGAAACACACAATAGGTGATTAATGATATCTTTTCCTTAATCATATTTAGCCATGTCTTTTTTCAATGGAAAAAAAAAAAGACATTCTATACATCAAATGAAATTACAACATTCAATAAACAGGGGTTCTTAACACCACCCTATGGCAGAAAGTGAAGAACTAAAGAGCCTCTTGACGAAAGTGAAAGAGGAGAGTGAAGAAGTTGGCTTAAAGCTCAACATTCGGAAAACTAAGATCACGGCCTCCGGTCCCATCATTTCACGGCAAGTAGATGGGGAAACAGTGGAAACAGTAACTGACTTCATTTTTCTGGGCTCCAAAATCACTGCAGATGGTGACTGCAGCCATGAAATTAAAAGATGCTTGCTCCTTGGAAGGAAAGTTATCACCAACCTAGACAGCATATTACAAAACTGAGTGAAGTAAGTCAGAAGGAAAAACAACAATACAGTATATTAATGCATATATATGGAATTTAGAAAGATGGTAACGACAACCCTGTATGTGAGACAGCAAAAGAAACACAGATGTATAGAACAGTCTTTTGGACTCTACGGGAGAGGGCAACGGTGGGATGATATGGGAGAACGGCATTGAAACATGTAAATTATCATATGTGAAATCAATCACCAGCCCAGGTTTGATCCTCAGGGCTGGTGCACCGGGATGACCTAGAGAGGGGGAATCGGGAGGGAGGTGGGAGGGGGGTTCTGGAAGGGGAACACATGTATACCCATGGCAGATTCATGTCAGTGTATGGCAAAACCAACACAATAATGTAAAGAAACTTTTAAAAACTAATAATAATAATAAAAATAATAATAAATAAAAAAATAAAATAAATAAATAAAAAGCAGAGACATTACTTTGTCAACAAAGGTCCGTCTAGTCAAGGCTATGGTTTTTCCAGTAGTCATGTATGGATGTGAGAGTTGAACTATAAAGAAAGCTGAGTGCCAAAGAATTGATGCTTTTGAACTGTCGTGTTGGAGAAGACCCTTGAGAGTCCCTTGAGAGGACTAATGTTGAAGCTGAAACTCCAATACTTTGGTCACCTCACACGAAGAGCTGACTCATTTGAAAAGACCCTGATGCTGGGAAAGATTGAGGGCAGGAGGAGAAGGGGACAACAGAGGATGAGATGGTTAGATGGTGTCACCAATTCAATGGACATGGATTTGGGTAAACTCCGGGAGTTGGTGATGGACAGAGAGGCCTGGCGTGCTGCGGTTCATGGGGTCGCAAAGAGTAGGACAGGACTGAGTGACTGAACTGAACTGAACTGAACATAAAGATGATGTTCTGAGGTCTGTGAATCCAAAGCACTTTATTAAAATATGCATTTATATTTTTAGGAGAATCATATCATTCTTTAGATTCTCAAAATAAAATTTAAAAGTTATAAATAATTTCAACTGAAAAATAATACTAAAAGAATATACAAATAAATTTAGAAATTATAAATTACTGATATGTTTAAGAGAACTGAAATCAAGAATAAACTTTTGGGCATTCCCAACATTGGTTCATTTAGGCCTTAGGCAAAAAACAAAACCTATTTCCATACTGATTACTGGTTATGTTGATCCATCACTTTTTTGTACTCACCTTGAATATACATCAAAGCATCATATATTTTTACCACTTTGTCAATAATTGTCTCCAGATCAGATTTCTGAATAGATTCTAATAATGTCCTACAGCTCTTAAGCACCTTTGTGTAAAAATCCACAGACATCCAAGTTACCATTACTGAAGGTTTCTTCTTACACTTCTGTTGACAGTCCTTGAAATTACAGCTGCAGTTAAAACATTTTTAAGACAATTAAAATGAATTTTATTATAGTCAAAACTAATATTGTAATAAGCAAAAAGAAACTGTGACTAGAAAACTAACCTAAAACTTTAAACCAATTCATAGTAAATATGCATATCAATCAATATATCATTATTTTAAGTTTAATCTCTTTATGTCAGTCTAAATCACACAGGATTTGGTAATTAAAGTTAATCTATGCTATTTAAATGTGATACCACCAGGCTTTAAAATAACAGAAGATATAGCTGTTTAAACCCTTTTTTAATAATAGGACAAAAGCAGACTTTATCCAAATTAGCTATTACTTCAAGTTATCTCAAATTCCAAATTTAAGGCAATCTGAATTAATACAGCTTCTTTAATCTCCTTCATAACTTTGTATTAGTTAAGAGTGACTCAGGAAAATTAAAAGATTAAAAAAAAAAACAAAGAGTGAGTCAGGAAACATGGAATAAATGATCATATAAAAAATTACCAAGGAGTGTTGGTCTATAACATGGCAGTAAAAAATAAGACTAAATCTTCAGAGAGAGTTCACACTTTACTCCTTCTGATAGAGTAATTAACCTATATTAAGAACGCTAAACTAAAAATATCTCTAATGACTTTTACATTCCTACTTTTATTATCAAAGGGAAAAGTTCTTCTGATGAAATATTTGGCCTGAAGAGCACTGAATTTTGAGTTATATAAAAAAATGTTCTACCTTTCCACCCCAGAAAGTTAGTTCAGGCTTCAGACAAAAAAGAGCCTCAATTTTGAATATGCAAAGAGGACATAAAAACATTTACTTCAAAAAACTGTTGTAAAGATTAAATGATATTACAGTACTTAAAACAGTATCTGACATTTAGCAGATGCTGAATAAAAAGCAAATTTCTCTTTCACTGAAAAATTTCGTGTCCTAAGGTCACAAAAATCAAGTGAATAAAGAGATCTTCCAAAACAATAAATTCAAATGTATTACACAAAACCCACCCAGAAAATACAAGTTGTTTTTACCAGTCCATGTTTTGATGAGAACAATGAACAGTACACAGAGCAGTCAGCTGTAAAATGACAGCAATTCCTTCTAAAATTTCAACAATAGGATTCTTCACATTATTGGATTCAAGGAAAATTTGAAGGTCCTCAGCCTTCTGTTTCAGTGCACTCCATAATATGCTCTTTTTGTTCATATCCACATGTTTAATTCTGTAAGTAATTATAACCAGAGTGTAAAGATTCATATTCATATGAATTTATATAATCTTGCTTGTACATGAAAACTATTTTAAACAAAAGACAGCATGTGATGGCAACTACTGACATTTTGTTTGTTTGTTTTCTGCTATACCATATGGCTTGTGGGATCTTAGTTCCCCAACCAGGAACTGAACCCAGGCCACGGCAGTGAAAGCACTGAGTTCTCATCACTGGACCACCAGGGAAATCCCTACAACTACTGAAATTTATAACAACTTTTACAGTTGGCTAAAATATGGTAATTCTTTGGCTACATTACAAAAAAAGTAATTTCTTAACATTTTTTAAATTGTTGATATATGTATAGTCATAGATTTTTTAATGTATTAAAAAGTCAAATCAGGCAAGTAAAGACTTTTAAGTAACCATATTTAGCCACGGAATCTTTTATACTAAAATAGACTACAAGAACTATTACACTTTTTAAGCACTCCTTCAACTACTTATAGAAAAAACAAATGTTCTTGGTGTATTTAAGGCAAAGTAGTTAAATAAAATTGATTTTTAAGTCACTAAAGTTTTATTAAGTGGCTAAATAAAAACTGAATGAAAGTCATACTCCTCAGTCTGTTTTGGTGCTCTTTTGGAAGAGTTTAAAGATGAGCTGAGTCGACGTCTTTTGGGTAACAGTCCATTGCTATTTCTGCTGAGGTTTTCCTGTTGAATCTGGCATTGAACTTCATCAATGATTTCCATACTTTCCATTTTTAAGGCTGCATAAAGTGGGTCCAACAAATACTGAGAAAGCAAAAATAATTTTAAAAACTATTTCTTAGAAAATAAGTTTATATGTATTATTCATAGATAGCAAAAATGCATTAGGTATTAAGATTCCAAAGAAGGTACATTATTTTCAGAGTCTCATCAAACAAAACAAAAACCTAAGTTAATCTAATTATTTCACAGTGTTTATATAAACATATATATAGCTCTATATCTAGAACTATGGTTCTATAGTTTTAGAAGGCCTAAGACAAATCCTTCTATAACCTGTTTTCCCTTGACCAAAATTCCACAAAGAAAAATCCTACAAGGAAATGACTAACTTTTTTTATACAACAAATCTAGCAAGATTTACAGATAAAGTAAACTAAAATATTTAATCAATTTATTGCATATCTATAGTGTCATACTCCCAGAGTTCAAATAGAAAAAAAGGCATAATTTGGCATGACTAGTACTGCATACTCATAGATTTTCTAGAAGTGACTGATTATAACCTGTCAAAGCAAAAGTCTAGGTGAGTGCTCAAAGTTTTTGCAATGAAGTTGATACCTGGCCCCCTTTTAATTAATAATCCAACAAACATGTTTACTCTTCACAAACTCTACTTTAAAACATTCTACTCCATGGGCAATTTATTACCAAGATAGTGAACAAATCTTTCTGAAATCAAATTAAAAGTCCGTAATAGGAAGCCAAAGCAGATATTATAAGAAGTATCCCATTCTGAATGTATATTATTATAGATACTCTAGCAACCAAAAAAAGATATTCTATTTCTTCTTTATTACTCTTGCACAATGCATACACTTAAGGCAAAAATATATGCTTAACAAGTAACCTTAAAAATGACTTACCTCCACATCTGCTTGAACTCCAAACACATCTACAAGAGCTTTACAAATATTTCTCACATAAACCTTCCTGACTTGTAAAGCAGATTCATACCCAGCTGGCACATATTTAAGGAAATACTGCAGTAAGTGACACAAAGCTGCTTTTAGCAAATCAGACTTAAGCTGCAAAAGCACACCATCTTCAAACATGACACAGAGTTTTTCTAGCAGCATATTTAAGTAGACAGGCTCAATGTTTCTATAAGCTTCTGTTTCAGAGGAGAACAGGGTCTTTATCAGCTTTGATAACGGCTCTTCATAGAGTTTCAACTGGTCAGCATCCATTTCTACTAGTTGTTTTAATAATTCCAAAAATGAGCTGAAAAAAGTGCTGGCTGGTTGTGCTGGTAGTCCTCCAAGCTCAAAGAGTTCAGTTAAAAGGCTAATTGCTAAGGATTTAACTTTTGGACTCCCATACTCTAGCAGAACACAACCTATCTGCCAAAGTAAGAGTTCCTGCCTTCTAAAAAACACAATCGCAATAATACGAATAAGAACCGTCAATAAAGTAACTTCAATAAACTCTAAATTTTGCATGTTCATGAGCTGCAAAGGAGCTGGCTGTAAATATCCTACATGTTCATCGAATTGACTTAAAAATCGGTGAACTACCACTGGCCATTCCACAAAGTGTCCTACTGCATCTCTTTTGTGGAGGTAAATCAAGTCTTCAAAAAGATGTAATAATTCCTTCATTAGTACTCCAAAAATAGCAGGACTCTTGCTTTTAAAAAGAAATAATAATGCACAGATGACTTCACAAATTTTTTTGTGTAACATATGACAGGATGGAGTGGCTGCAATCCGCAGAAGTCTTGTTATGATCCAATTACTGAATTCTTTGAAATAAACAGAAAAAGATATTAAATAAATAAGTACATTAGAGTGCTCCTTAATTTGCTAAATGCTTGATTTAAAGTATAAACTTCACTGACAAAATAGTCTAAAACATTCCCTATACAATGGAAACATATTATAATAATTTAGAATATCAATTTGGAGTCAGACAAGATCCTAGCTTTCCACTTAGTAGTTGCGTGAACTTTTTATTTCTCTAAACTTCTATAACTTCATCTTTACAAAGAGGACAATGACACCTACTTTATATATTACCCTGACCAAGTAATATATATAAAATTTTCAGCACAGTGCCAAAGTTAACTAAATGCTCAATAAACAACTATCATTCCCAACAAATATTGAATGGTGACTCTGTCTCAGATGCATAAGAACAAATCAGTCATAGTCTTGTCCTCCTAAATCCTACAATATAATTTCTCAAACTTTTAAACTGCAACTAAGAGATATATTTTATATCACAGTGTAGCATAAATATGCATATCATTTTATTTAATAAATGATACAAGTTTCATAAAATATTACTTATTCTGCAATGTACTATGATATTTCTAGTCAATTATATTTCATCTTCAATACCCACTAAATGGGTTATAACCTGTTGTTTAAAAGTCAGTGTAGCAAAGAATATAGATTAACAAGTATTTATAATGTATTAATAGTTTAATAAGTACCATGACAGAAGAAATGTAGAGCACTTTGTATCAACAAAGCATAAAGAAAGATCAACTAAGCTAGTCCTAGCATAGACCATCAGTAATGGTCAGAAGACTTTTTAGAGGATCTACTATCAAAGCTGACTCTTAAGATTCAAGCAAAAAAAAAAAAAGATTCAAGCAAAAATATTTTAAATACTCTATGCATTGTACAGAAAAAAGGGTATTTGCATTACATCTCTTTATGATGAAGCCAACAAAGCGACAAAAGTAGTGAGAATAAGGAGAAAAGCCTGGAAAAAAGTTTCAACATCCAGAATGGGAGCAGTAAGCTTATTCTGAGAGGGCCAAATATGAACTATTTCAGGCTTGAGAGCCATATGATCTCCATGTCAACTACTCAGTTGCCTTTGAAGTAGCTGCAGACAATACATAAATGAATGATCATGGCTATGTTCCAACAAAACCTTTTTTCCAGAAACAGGCAGCCAACCTATGAGCCATGGTTTGCTAATGCGCAATCTAAAAAAAAGACATTATCAAAAACAGAAAAAAGAAAACTGCTTATTCAATGGCATATAAACATATTCAGTTACTTCTACTCCATTCATGGTTATTTAGTTCATAATAAAAGAAAACAAGGATGCACGAAATAAAACCATTTTGCTACCTCAACTTATAGCAAATTTGACCAAAATACGCATAACAATGTGTTTGTGACATTTCAGAAGAGGAGAAGAGGCAGAATTCATAAAAGAGATCACAAATGAATGTACAAACAGCAGAACTTACCAATACAACTGCCTTTGGCTTCATTTTGCCCATGGCTTCCATTCACATTTACAAACATAAGTGGGGAGGACTTCATGATATGCTGGATGAAATCAAGCAACATCACAGAGGTTGGCTGAGAGTCAGTTTTCTTTACAAGTTCCAGAGCAACTAAAACAAAAGATTCATTTTAAAAAGTCATAACAAATTAAATGGCAGTCTTTTTGTTAAGAAACTAGTTTCTGGTGACAAGAATTATGTCCAACACAGTGTTTATGATAAATTCATGGGACTAAACACTACAATCCTATCCTCCTAATTTTAAATGTTTAATAATCACATGTATTCATCTATCATATATCCATTTACTAAACATGTAGGCTATAGGCCTATAATATTCCTGGCATTGTGTTAAAAATCTGAGGATTAAAAAAAACCCCTAATAATCAGGTGAGGGAGTCAGACAAATAAACTAGTAATTATATCAATAATATGATGTGTTAACTACACTAATCTACAATAAATGAAACAAGGATCTGGAAAGAGCCTGTGAAGGAGCTGATTCCTAGATGATGAGAAGTTAGTCCAACAGACAGAGTAAGGACAAGTGGTCTAAACAGATGGAGTACTATATGAAAACACATTTTGCAAGTACTCAGTAGTCCTTTGTTATTTTTCAGGAACTCAAAATTTTACTGATTGAAAAAGATAGGCTAGATGACTATTGTAATTCCTAAAATCTATGTCAAATTTGGAATTAAATTTATAAATCATGAGCCACATGCCACTCCAGATTATCCCTTCCACGTAATTTCAATAGACATGGCACATATGACACCATCTTACCAAGTTGGTAATATTTGTCTTTTAGGTTGTCACAAATAGTAAACAGTTGATTCAACAACTTACAGAATCTTATTACTTCCATAGACAAAGTGGGTCAACTCTTATACAAAAAATTTCTTAAAATGACATTTGCTGTTTTTCAACCATTGACATAAGACCTATCTAAAAGAGAACTGGCCAAATATTATTTAAAATAATTCATATATCAAAGAAGAATCAATGGCAAGCAGTATCTAGATAACAAAGAGGAAAGCAGAATTATTTTAAAAATGTAACTCACATTATGTAATAAGTAATACATACTTTAACACGAACAACAAGTAACTATCATAAATCTTAACTATATCTCTAAAGCTACATGGAGAAAAATGCTACTATAATGTGTATACATGAAGAAGAAAACAATTCATAAGGTTTATATCAGAAATAATTGTTTCTTACCAACATTTACGTCTGTAAGTATTCGGTCAATGAACTGACATAGAATTTGTCTTGGCTTCTGTACAACAGTATTATATTCCTCTGGACTGGCACTAAAACACAAATAAAATGCTTTTAACCCTTAAAGGGATGATACCGTGGATGATACCACTCTAAAGGCAGCAAGCGAAGAAGAATTAAAGACCCTCTTGATGAGGGTGAAGGAAGAGACTGAAAAAGCCAGCTTAAAACTAAATATTCAAAAAAAACTAAAGTCATGGCATCCAGCCCCATTACTTCATGGCAAATAGAAGGGGAGAAGGTGGAAGCAGTGACAGATTTCCTTGTCTCGGGCTCTAAAATCACTGTGGATGGTGACTGCAGCCACAAAATCAGAAGACGATTTTGCTTCTTGGCAGGAAAGCTATGACAAACCTAGACAGTGTGTTGAAAAGCAGAGACATCACTCAGCCAACAAAAGTCCATATAGTCAAGGCTATGGTCTTCTCAATGGTCATGTAGGGTTGTGAGAGCTGGACTGTAAAGAAGGCAGAGCACCAAAGAATTAATGCCTCTGAACTGTGGTACTAGAGAAGACTCTTAAGAGTCCCTTGGACAGCAAGGAGATCAAACCAGGCAGTCTTAAAGGAAATCAACCCTGAATACTCATTGGAAGGACTAATGTTGAAGCTGAAGCACCGGTATTTTGGTCACCTGATGTGAACAGCCAACTCTGGATAAGTCCCTGGTGCTGCGAAAGACTGAGGGCAGAAAGAAAGAGGGTGTCAGAGGTTAAGGTGGTGCATGGCATCACCAATGCAATGGATATGAACTTGGGCAAACTCTGGGAGATGATATGGGGCAGGGAGGCCTGGTGTGCTGCAATCCATGGGGCACAAACAGTTGGACACAACTGGGTGAATGAACAACAACAACCCTTAAAGGGACTCATGATTTCACCTGTAAAAAATTCTCTAAAGCTGAACTTACCAAATGTGTTTAGTTTTAATGTTGACACTGATAGTATTCTTCTACAAAGTATACAATCTGCAAAGCTTAGACCTGTCTTGCCCAATATGGTAAACCTTTATTACATGCTACTGAGAACCTGATACATAGTTAGTCCAAAATGAGATGTGCTACAAGTATGAAATACACATAAGATTTGGAATATTCACTACCAAAAATGTGTAATACTGCATTAATAATTTTATATTAATTACATGTTAAAATGATAACATCTGGATATACTGAGTTAAATTATATATTTTGTGTTTCTTTAGTTTCTTTTATCTTAATCAAAGCATAATTGATGTTGTATTAGTTTCTGGTATACAGCAAAGTGAATCAGTTATCTGCTAGTCCCAAACTCCCAATCCAACTCTGCCCTGCTCCCCACCTTTGGCAGCCACAAGTCTGTTCTCTATGTCTGACTCTGTTTCCAGTTCATAAATAAGTTCATTTGTGTTGTATTTTAAATTCCACATATAAGTGATACATACAATATGGTAATAATATATATTGCTAAAATTAATTTCACCTATTTCCTTTTTGTAATGTAGCATTTTGTAAAGTGGGAAATTTTCAATTGTATATGTGACTTCCTTTATATTTCTATTGAATAGATCCAGACTTCTAGAAAAATTAAAAGAAAACAGTTTCTTCAAAAAAGAAATTCCAGGGGAAAAAAGAAAGAAGAAACTTATAATGAAGATTTAAGAGTTGTATAGACCAAGTACAATGGCTGATCGTATATTGGATTCTGAATCAAGAATAAAAACTAATAGCAAACAACTAAATGACAACTGGGAAAATTTGAGCAGACTAGATATTTGATGTTTTTAAGAAATTAAAATTTTAGGTATGATAATGGTACTATGGTATGTCTAAAAAGTCTTTACATTCTAGAAATAAATAGCAGTATATATTGATAAAATGATGCCTGGAATTTGCTGCAGAGTATTCTGAGGAGTAGATTTAAATCTATTAAGAAATCTATTTGAATCTATTGAGAAATAGATTTAAGGGACTAGAGTTGATAGAGTGTCTGATGAACTATGGACAGAGGTTCCTGACACTGTAGAGGAGACAGGATTCAAGACTATTCCCAAGAAAAAGAAATGCAAAAAAGCAAAATGGCTGTCTGAGGAAGTCTTACAAATAGTTGTGAAAAAAAGAGAAGCAAAAAGCAGAGGAGAAAAGGAAAGATATACCTATTTGAATGCAGAGTTCCAAAGAAGAGCAAGGAGAGATAAGAAAGCCTTCCTTGGTGATCAGTGCAAAGAAAATAGAGAAAAACAATAGAATGGGAAAGACTAGAGACCTCTTCAAGAAAATCAGAGATACCAAGGGAACATTTCATGCAAAGATGGGCTCAATAAAGTACAGAAATGGTATGGACCTAACAGAAGCAGAAGACATTAAGAGGTGCAAGAATACACAGAAGAATTGTACAAAAAAGATCTTCACGACACAGATCATCACGATGGTGTGATCACTCACCTAGAGCCAGACATCCTGGAATGTGAAGTCAAATGGGCCTTAGAAAGCATCACTACATACAAAGCTAGTGGAGGCGATGCAATTCCAGTTGAGCTATTTCAAATCCTAAAAGATGATGCTGTGAAAGTGCTGCACTTAGTATGCCAGCAAATTTGGAAAACTCAGCAGTGGCCACAGGACTGGAAAAGGTCAGTTTTCATTCCAAGCCCTAAGAAAGGCAATGTCAAAGAATGCTCAAACTACCACATAATTGCACTCATCTCACACACTAGTAAAGTAATGCTGAAAATTCTCCAAGCCAGGCTTCAGCAATATGTGAACTGTGAACTTCCAGATGTTGAAGCTGGTTTTAGAAAAGGCAGAGGAACCAGAGGTCAAATTGCCAACATCCAATGGATCATCGAAAAAGCAAGAGAGTTCCAGAAAAATGTCTATTTCTGCTTTATTGACTATGCCAAAGCCTTTGACTGTGTGGATCACAATAAACTGTGGAAAATTCTTAAAGAGATGGGAGTACCAGACCATCTGAAATGCCTCCTGAGAAACCTGTATGCAGGTCAAGAAGCAACAGTGAGAACTGGACATGGTATAACAGACTGCTTCCAAATCCAGAAAGGAGTACATCAAGGCTGTATATTGTCACCCTGCTTATTTAACTTATATGCAGAATACATCATGAAAAACGCTGGGCTGGATGAAGCACAAGCTGGAATCAAGATTGCCAGGAGAAATATCAATAACCTCAGATATGCAAATGATACCACTCTTATGGCAGAAAGTAAAGAAGAACTAAAGAGTCTCTTGATGAAAGCGAAAGAGGAGAATGAAAAAGTGGGCTTAATGCTCAACATTCAGAAAGCTAAGATCATGGCATCTGGTCCCATCACTTCATGGGAAATAGATGGGGAAACAGTGAGAGGCTTTACTTTTTGAGGCTCCAAAATCACTGCAGATGGTGATTGCAGCCATGAAATTAAAAGACACTTATTCCTTGGAAGGAAAGTTATGACCAACCTAGATAGCGTATTAACCTAAGCAGAGACATTACTTTGTCAACAAAGGTCTGTCTAATCAAGGCTATGGTTTTTCCAGTAGTCATGTATGGATGTGAGAGTTGGACTATAAAGAAAGCTGAGTGCTGAAGAATTGATGCTTTTGAACTGTGGTGTTGGAGAAGACTCTTGAGAGTCCCTTGGACTGCAAGAAGATACAACCAGTTCATCCTAAAGGAGATCATCCTGGGTGTTCATTGGAAGGACTGATGTTGAAGCTGAAACTCCAATACTTTGGCCACCTGATGGGAACAGCTGACTCATTTGAAAAGACTCTGATGCTGGGAAAGACTGAAGGCAGGAGCAAAAGGGGATGACAGAGGATGAGATGATTGGATGGCATCACTGACTCAATGGACATGACTTTGGGTAAACTTCAGGAGTTGGTGATGGACTGGGAGGCCTGGCGTGCTGTGGTCCATGGGGTCACAGAGTCGGGCATGACTAAGCAACTGAACTGAACTGAACTGAACTCTGAGGAGAGGTAGAGAGCCATGAATTGATTATAATCATTATGTGAAATGGGGAATCTATATACCATTTTCTCTTTTATTGTATGTTCAAACTTTCCATAATAAAAATTCAATAAATGTTAGGAAAAAAATACAGAGTCCTAAGAACAATCAAGAATAAGTAACATTAAAAGGAGATACAATAACTAATCTGAGGAAGAGTATCCTAGAATCCTGAATGAATTCAACTTGAGTTTTATAATTTTGTCTAAGTAAGCAAGGAATAGAACATAAGAATATAATAGAAAGTCTGTGTTCCACTACATGATGAGGAATCATACAGTCATTCTTATAATCAACAAACACTTACTGAGTGCCTATAATGTACCAGAGAACTCATCAGAAGCTACTGTTGGGAAGGTAAAAGATAGTTTAATTAAGGAGACTGATAAGTCACTCTAGCCCTCTATCCAGGCCGGATTATGACGCTAATCACCAAAACAATTAACACAAGTGGAAACACAGGTATGGGGAGGAAAAAAATCACAGTTATAGAAACAGCGAGTTTAAGGTCTCAAGGGAACTAAATGGGATGTCCAAAAGACTGTTGGAATCACAGTTCTAGACCTTAAGTGAAATGGGATATAGACTAACTAGCCTAGAGATATAGACTATGTTATCAATATATAATAATAGTACATATCAAGCAAAGCTAAATATACTTATTATTTCATATTTAACATGAAATAAAATCAGGAAATTAGACCCTAATTTTCACATAAGGAAACTGATTCTTATGCAGATTATATAATCCACCAGTATTAGAGCTAGTAGTAGTGGAAGCCTTGAATATGAATGCAAATGTAGTAAGTAACAAAGCCAAAGACAGAACCCTAAGTTAAGGTTAGAGGAGCCACGAGTTGAAAAGAAAAGGGTCAGAGAAACAGAAAAGCCATGAGAGATGTGTTCTAGAATCCAAGGAGGTGAGAATTCTGAGGGAGCTGTCAACAAGATCAAATAAAATTAGTTAAAATGTCCTTTGCATATATATTTTATATGGTAAAATACATTTAACATAAAATTTACCACCTTAACCTTTGAGTACAGTTCTGTGGCATTAAGCACATTCACATTATCCTACACCATCACCACCATCCCTCTCTAGAACTTTTTCATCTTCCCAAATTGAAACTGTACTCAGTAAACAATGATCTCCTGACTTCCTCCTCCTCCTCCTACAATTCTCTATGAGTTTGATTACATCATACAAGTTGCATTCTATATTTGCCCATTGTGACTGATTTATTTCACTTGGCATATGTCTTCACAGTCCATGCATGTTGTAACATGTCAGAATTTCCTTCCTTTTTAAGGCTAAGTAATATTCTACATACTGTGTGTATATATCACATTTTATCTGTCTTTCCATAGATACTTGAGCTGCTTCCACCGTTTAGCTACTGTGAATAATGCCGCTACAAAGGTGAGAACACACTATCTGTCTCATTCCCTTTCAGTTATTTTGGGTATATACATAGACATGAAAAGGAAGATTAAATAGTAATTCTACATTTAACTTTTTTGAGAAACTGCCATACTGCTTCCACAATAGCTGAATCATTTTACAGCCCTACTAACAATTTACAAAGGTTCCAATTTTTCCTTATCCTCACCAACACTTGTTATTTTGTTGGTTTTCTCTTTTTTTAATAGTACCCATCCTCATGGGGTTGCAGTGATATCGCTTTGTAGTTTTGATTCACAGTTCCCTAGTAATTAGGGATGTTGAACATCTTTTCATGTGCTTTTTGTCCATTTGTCTTTCTTCTTTGGAGAAAGTCTATTCAAGACTTTTCTTTAAAAAAAAAAAGACCTTTCTTTATTTTATTTTTTTAAATTTAATTTATTTAATTGTCTTTACATTATCGTGTTGGTTTTTCCATACACTGACATGAATCTGCCATGGGTATACATGTGTTTCCCTTCCAGAACCCCCCTCCCACTTCCCTCCTGATCTTTATTTTCAAGTCTCATGCTCTACTGAACCTCTCCTCATTTTTAAATCAGGTTAATTTTGTTGTTGCTGTTGATAATGAGTTGTAGTTCTTAATATTTTTTGGATGACAACTCTTACAGATATATGATTTGCAAACATTTTCTTTCCTTCCATGGGTAGTCTTTTTACTCTGCTGATACTGTGCTGTATAAAATTTTTAATTTTGATAAGTTAAAATTTATTTTTTGATATGCTGTCATGCTTTTGGTGTTATATTCAAGAAATCACTGCCAAATCCAATGTCATGAAGCTTTTACCCAAAGAGTTCTAGGAGTTTTACAGTTTTTACTCTTTCATTTAGGTCTTTGATCCATTTAAGTTGATTTTTTAAAATGTCCTTTGGATTTTAAAGTTTTAATGTAGAGGTAAAGGCAGAAGCCAGATTTTAAAGGGTTGAAAAATAAATGAAATGTGAATATTGAGAATAGCATGCTCTTTCTAAAGCTTGACCATGAAATTAAGAGAAGAATTGGAGTTGGTGGCAACTAAATGAGTACATGAGATCAAGACAATTTGTTTTCTTTCCCTTAAGATGAAGAGATTTGAACAACTAATTCTTGAAACTTGGCTTTCCTTCCTGGGATCCATGTTCAAGTAGAGATAATCCTTGGACAGCATGATTATCATTAGTCATAATGATAATCATTAATATATGTTTATTAATATAGGATGAAAGGATGAGTAAAGGTACTAATAATATAATAAATTCAAAAGACAAATAAAGCAAGATGCCTTGCTTCAAGGAAGTTGCTGGGGATAGGGGAAGAATGCACATAAACAATTTTAATCAAGCGTTATATACACCTGCAGCAGGAAATAACTAACTTTGCCTAGAGAATTCATGGAAAGCTGTGTATAAGTGATTAGCTTACTCTATCACTTGTACTGGCAAAACAGCTGAGGATATACTAGTTAAGCTGGTTATTTACAAAAAATAAAATTAACTATTTCATATAAATAACTTATAACATCTACATAGTACTGTAAATGTACATATATTTTCCCACTTAAACAATGCTAAAAGAAAAAATGAGAAAGCTAATTATTTACTTGATTATTCAATCACAAAGTCCAATTATAATTGATTACATACAGGACCCAAGGCATCTACAGCTTATAACTGCCATTATGGAAATGGTCCTGATACATAGTACACAGTCCAAAAAATCTTTGTTGAATGAATTAATGGTTCATAAGAATCTTTCTGAATCTTATGTCTCCTTCATCCTTAATGTATAATCTTTTCCAAACCTGTGGAATATCTACCAATAGACCATAGGATCCTAGAGGTGGGAGATTATGTTTCTCTATGAATTTCTATACTACCAAGAGACCATAAGCTGCTGCAGAAGAGAAACTGTGTTTCAATTCTCTTTGCATCACCTACACCCCACCTAGAATTGTGTCCTGTTTGACAAAAAAACCCACTAAGTAACTGAAATATTAAATATTTACAAATAATGTAAACCCAGAACAAGTAGTTGTATTTATACATGAAAGAGAAAAAACTTTGTGTTATTTATCTTATTATTTAAACCAGAACTGGCCAATAGAAATACAATGCAAGCCATATACATAATTTTAAATTTTCTAATAATCACATTAAGACTGTAAAGAGAAACAGGCACTTTTCATCACAATAATATATCAAAAATATTATCTGAAAATGTAATCAATATAAAAATTATTAATGAGATTGTTTATATTCCTTTTGGGAATTAAGTCTTTGAAACCCAGTATCTCATATTTACAGCATATCTCAATTTTAGATTAAACACATGTGAAATGCTCAATGGCCACATAAAGTTAGTGTCTATAGTATACTATAGGACATTACAGCAGGAGATTTAGTCATAAACTAATTGTAATTTGACAAGTGTCACTTAAAAACGTGAATGAGGAGGTCTGTGGTGAAGAGGAACTGAGATCGTAGGTGGTGGTGAGAGTTTCCTATTAAGTCTAAGTTTGTAAAAAAGATTATGAATTCATGTGTCATAATTTTTAAAAATCAGTTTATAAAGGTGAAGTGATTATCATTTATTAGATGTACTATTAGAATAAAGAAATTCATGGGAGGGTAAGCATTTCTTATTTTGCAAACTCTACCTTAGAACTGAGCTGAAGAGGGTATACTCTTTCAAAAGCATACAATAATATTTGGGTGGTAATTTTAGTATCACATAGAGTTTGGATACATTTAACAAACACTTGAGCACCTGCCTGGGGCAAGCATCAAAAGCCAGGAAAACCAAGATACCATGTATTTACCAAGTTGATGCTTTTGAAGTGTGGTGTTGGAGAAGACTCTTGAGAGTCCCTTGGACACCAAGGAGATCAAACTTGTCAATCCTAAAGGAAATCAGTCCTGAATATTCATTGGAAGGACAGATGCTGAAGCTGAAGCGCCAATACGTTGGCCACCTGACGCAAAGTGCTGACTCATTAGAAAAGACCCTGATGCTGGGAAAAATTAAAGGCAGGAGGAGAAGGAGACAACAGAGGATGAGACAGTTGGATGGCATCATCGATTCTATGGACACTGAGTTTGAGCAAGCTCCGGGAGCTGGTGATGGACAGGGAAGCCTAGCATGCTGTAGTCCATGGTGTTGCAGAGTCGGACGCAGCTGAGCAACTGAACTGAACTGATGTATCTGCCCTAAACCAATGAGTAGTTTAAAGGACAAAAAAGTAAACAGGCAATTTTAACACAGTGTGGTTAAGAGTTAATACAGCCAAGACAGAACATAAAAGGGACACTAAGTCCTGAGCAGGACCTGGAGGAGTCAAGGCTCCCTGGAGGAGGTGACACAAAGTAGAATCCCTAGGGGGCTAGGCAGGTAAAATAAGGGAAGAAAAGGGGGTATTTCTGTGGAGGAAACATGTGTAAAGGCTCAGGAAAAAGAACATAAGCTGCTCTAGAAACTGTCAGAGGGTCTGCATGGCCAAAGACCAGGGAGGCATTATCCGGAAATGAAGCTGAAGAGGGACAGTAAGGTCAAAGCTCAAAGAACCGACAAACGAGTTTGAATTCTGTACTGAAGGCGATGGGACAGCAAAAGGTTTTAAGTGGTGAATGAATTTACATGTTTTTAAAACATGAATTCAATTATGTTAATTCCTTGGCTTCCTATTGAACTTAAAAATCTAACTCCTCATTCTACCCTACAAAGTGCTAAAGTATCTGGCTTCTGTGGACCTCTCCATCCTTAATACTACTCTCCTTTTTGCTCCCTATGTTCCAGGCTTCTTCCTCTTCTTTACAAAGCAGGCTTATTCCCACCTAGAGATCTCTGTATTTCCTATTCCATCTCAGACATTTCTCCCAGTTTCATATTATGAGCTTCTTCTCACTATCTAAACCTTCTCTAGTGGCTAATGTTGCTGCTCTCCAGACCCTCATCTCCCTCCCATTGTCTCATTTAACATTTTAATGTGAACTATCACTACTGGAAAATATTTTGTGATTACAAAATAATTTTTAACAGGAAAGTCAGAGAAGGTCCTTGGAAATGATATCTGAGTGGAATCAGCCAGTGTTTAGACAGAAGAAACAAGTGCAAAGGAATGAAGGCAGGAACGACCTTGGTGTACTAGAAAAGTAAGGCCAATGTCATTGGAGTAGAGTGGGCAAGGGATGAATACACGCTGTGAGGTCAGAGCTAGGCAAGCGGTGTACCTGCCAAGGCAGGAAACGAGGGTTTGTTCCATTGCTGGGTCTGGAAGACCCACTCCAGTATTCTTGTCTGGAAAATCCCTTGGATAGAGCAGCCTGGTGGGCTGCGGACAAAAATGCCATCGACAGAGAAGCCTGGGAGGCTGCAGTCCATGGGGTCACCAAGAGTCAGACACGATGTTTACGAGAAAGAACAACTTGCAACCGGAACATTAAGCTATCCCCAAATTTTGGCAACATTCTGTGAACATTTATGTTTTGTGGACATTGTGGGAGATCCCTGGGATTTCTGAGTAAAACAACGTTTTGAAGAGTGGATGATCAGTACAAAAAAGTCTCGTCTCCAAAATGGCCTAGGGTTTCATTTAGAAACTTTTTCAAGCAACTGGGCTTCCTTGCACAAAATCAGAACGAGTGATTTTTCTTCCGAGGGTAGTTTTGGGTCAAAAAGCTAAATACCAATACCAAATGCTAAATACCACCAGTGATCATAAAGCATAGGAACTGGGGAAAGTGCAAGGGGCAAGCACCCTATCTAAGAGACGAAGCTGTCGAGAAGCAAATGAGTGAAGAAAAGTGACGAGAACGTGATCACAAGGCATCTCCCCTCCCGCCGCTGAGGCAATCCCCTGGGGGCTCGGGATGGGGGGTGGGGGGTGGCGGAAGAAGTCTCGCCCGCGGCTGAGGTAAAGTGGAGCCAACAGACGACCCGTCCCCTCCAACCCGCATCCCGCAGGTCTTCGGCGACTCCCCGCGCTCCGCGACCCCTCTTGAGGCGGGCCTTTCAACGGCCTCTCTTGAGGGAGAAGCGCTCCAGTCAGCCGTGGAGCATCTCCACAAGGGCCGCGGTCGGGGTTGAGGGGGTCGGAGCCGGGACGCGCGCGACCGCTGAGGGAGAGCACGTTAGACGCCAGCCTGGCCCTACCTGCCCAGCTCCCGGAGGGCTGGGATCATAGACGCCAGTTCCAGGCCGTGCTCGCCCATTCTGAGGACGCGCGGCACTCTTCAATTACAACGAGGCGGGCTCCTGGCGTCTCCACAACTACCTCCGGAGAGGAGGCGCGGCGCCCGACGGAGCCTCACGGGGCCCAAAACTCCTCCCGGAAGCCGCGGCCGGTCGGCCCTCTAGGCCCCCGTTCGTTTCCGCGTAGGACCCGGGGGAGGCCTGGAGGGCGTGAGGGGGCGGAGCGAGGAGGCGGGCCGCGCTCGGGTCTGGTTTCCCGGCTAAGGTTCTCTCTGAGCCTGGAGCGCTCAGCAGGCGAGATTTGCTGGATTTGGCTTTTAGCTGCTCTGCTCTATCACTCGCAGCCACAGAGGCTCAGAGAAGCCAGATCCCTGAATCTGGACTACAGGGGCGTGGTAGGGACCATCCCAGAACCCCTCGCATCACAAACTTGAAAACTGAGGCAATTCAGCAGCTAAAGGCCCGGAATTAGAGCGCAGATTTCCTCCCCAGGGAGTCACGCTCCCAGGTTCCTCATTTTCTACCACGCTTTTGACATTCTTTCTGAGAGATGGGCAGAAGTTGGGCTCCTCCTTGTCCTTTCTGCTTCAGCAGATTTCACCACCCCTCCCTCCCCCGCCAACTAGACGTCTTCCTTAGGTTTCCTTGAGGATTCTCGCAACTTTTAATACTGAAAAACAGAGTTGAATTGTGTTTATTTGTGTCTCATAAAGTAAGCAGCAGTACTATGTATTTAATATATTTATGTCACCGTTACGGGCATCTGTTACCTGTGATTTAATTTTTAAAGTAAAATCAGTGGCTTTTGGCTGTGGATATTTTCTAGCTCAACCCAGTTTGTTTATGAAAAGTGGACACAATAAGAGACTGTTAACATGTCAGAATTATGTATTTAATCAGACAAGGTGTGCGGTGTGCTTACATTTGTTACTTCGCAAATGAGAATAATCATTATACAGTATCTTAAAAAAAAAAAAAAAACCTCAAAGTGATGGAGTGACAGCCAAATACACTCCTGCCTCAGATTTTTGCATTTGTTGCACCCTTTGTCTTGACTTCTTTCATCACCCCTCTTATATGCTGAAATGTCACCTGAGAGCTTCATATAGACTAGCACACTTAAATTCACTCTTTTCTCCTCCATCCTGGTTTATTTCTTCATGACACATAAAACCAAATTGTATACTATTTTATTGGCTGTCTCCTCCAATTAGAGTATAAGCTCCTTGAGAGCAGGGTTTTGTCTGTTTTGTTCACTGGTGAATATCCCAGGATCTAAAACAGTGCCTGGTACATAGTTGGTGTGTACTAAATATCTGTAAAATAGTAGAATGCTTCACAGGGAACTCTACTCAATACGCTGTAATGGCCTGTATGGTAAAAGAATCTTGCAAAAAAAAGAATGGATATATGTATATGTATAACTGATTCACTTTGCTGTTCATCTGAAACTACCACAACATTGTAAATCAACTATACTCAGATTTTTAAAAAATTAAGTAATAAAAATAACCAATAAAATAAAAAGAAATGGAGAGAAAGAACACAGCAGGCCTCACCAAAGGGGTATACCATTCTTAACGAAAGTTCTTTAACAAAGTCAGCATTTTCTTGGTTTATCATAAAAATTCACTTACAGGACAGTTCATTGTAGATGGTATTTTGCTAAAGGTGGTATTTGCAGAGGAATATTATAGAGCCAGTAACTGTTTTGTAAAGGTTTAAGGTTAAATTTTAGTCTTATTAAAAAAAAAAAAAGTGGAATGCTATAGTGGGAAGAACATGGGATTAGGCTTTGAGGTCTTGTGCAAGTTCTCTTTTCATCCGCTAGAAAACTACAAAGTTATTCAGTAAAGTTACTTAACCTCTCTCTCTGTACTTGTTTTTCATCTGTAAAAGAAGATTAATAATACCTATCTTGTAAGATTACAGTAAATATTAAATAAGAGGTGATAGTGTCCTATAGCAAAATCTTTTTTTGTTCTTTTAAAAAAATGTTAATTGACAGATAATTGCTTTACAGTGTTGTGCTAGTTTCTGCTGCACAACGAAGTGAATCAGCTATAAGTATATATATATTTATCCCTTCCCTCTTGAGCCTTCATCCCACCTACCCCTTCTCCAACCCCTCTAGGTCATCACAGAGCACCAAACTGAGCTCCCTGTGCTCTAGAGCAGCTTCCCACTAGCTGTCTGTTTTACATAGAGTAATGTATATATGGCAATGCTACTCTCCCAATTCGTCCCACTGTCTCCTTTCCCCTCTGTGTCCACAAGTCCACTCTCTGCGTCTGCATCTCTATTCCTGCCCTGCAAATATGTTCATCAGTACCATTTTTCTAGAATCCATACGTATGTGTTAATATACGGTATTTGTTTCTCTCTTTCTGACTTCACTCTGTGTGACAGACTCTAGGTTCATCCACCTCACTACAACTGACTCCATTTCAGTCCTTTTTATGGCTGAATAATATTCCATTATATACTGTATATACAACTTCTTTATCTAATGTGTACTGTATATACAACTTTATTCAAGATTACCATTTCTTAGGTAAAATGAAGTATGCATTCTGAAGATGATAAGTGAAAAAAAGCAAATTGCAAAGAGATACATAACAATATTAAATCACTATATACTATTTTATTTTTTATTTTTATTTTTTTAAATCACTATATACTATTTTAAAACCAGACTTTGTGTGAGTGAATCATATATACATACATGTCTGATAAAAGTATAGCAACATGGTTGGAAAGGCTATACATCAACTCCTGGAGAGTAGTACCTCTGGATAGGGATAGAAGGGGATGAAATGATAAGATTTCAACACATTTGTGAAGGTTTTCTTTTAATAGGATTAGATTAATCATGATAAATTTAACATTTTTTGCATTTCAGTGACCTACTGACCTCTCCCAAATTCTTCCTTCTGTTCAGATGGCTCTCTGAGCTTTATATGCCATATGTCTACCTTTCTGCTGCATTGTTTTTTCTTGAATTTTTCCCAGGCATTTTATTTCTGTTTACATTTTTATTATGGCAATTTTAAACTATACACAAAGTAGTGGTGTTGGAGAAGACTCTTGAGAGTCCCTTGGACTGCAAGGAAATCCAACCAATCCATCCTAAAGGAAATCAGTCCTGAATATTCATTGGAAGGACTGACGCTGAAGCTGAAACTCCAATACTTTGGCCACCTGATGCGAAGAGCTGACTCAGTGGGAAAGACCCTGATGCTGGGAAAGATGCAAGGCAGAAGGAGAAGGGGACAACAAAGGATGAGATGGTTGGATGGCATCACTGACTCAATGGACATGGGTTTGGGTAAACTCCGAGAGTTGGTAATGGACAGGGAGGCCTGGTGTGCTGTAGTCCATGGGATCGCAAAGAATCAGATACATCTGAGTGACTGAACTGAACTGAGACAGAGTAGGATAAGGAATGACCCCCCACCCCGCTCCATGACCATCATCCAACTCAACAACTATCAGCATATGGCCAGCCTTTGTTTCATCTATAACCACCCCTCTTGTTTCCTCTCTCTCTAATTGAATTATTTTAAAGAAAATCTCAGACAACTCATCAATTTATCTGTAAAAACTTTATTTTGTGTCTCTTAATGATAAAGATTCAATTCTACCTCCTATAAGTGTCAAACGCATCCACTTCTCTCCCAGTCCCAGTGCTGTACCCCCAGTCTAGTTTCAGACCATCAGATGTCTTATGCCCGGATTTCTTCAATGACATTCTTGCTTGTCTTTCTTCCCTTGGGCTTGTTGTTTCTCCAATCTATTCTCCTCACTGAAGTGTTCCAACCTTTTTTTTGCTCTACAGTATTGAAAAAATTTAAAATATCTACACTGACATATGCATATTTATTAACCACATATATTTAGTGTTATATTCCAATATACAAGGACATAATTCAGCTTGATTGCATCTTGTCTTCCTCTCATCCTCTCTCCCTCTGTCTCATTTGGGGTAGTGGAATGTGTAGGGAGAGAAACAGGACACAGAGAAGCTGAGGTGAGTGGGTTCCTGCATCCTTGGGACCTTGGTTGCCTAACTCCAGCATCTCAGGTCAATTGACAACAGGACACCTACCAATGTCCTAGGAATTTAAGCCAGCCTGTGTATACTATTATTCTATAATAATTATAGAATTATTCCCACTGATGATTAAACTTCCCTGTTGCCTCAGACAGTAAAGAATCTGCCTGCCAATGCAGGACATGCTGGTTTGATCCTTGGGTCAGGAAGACCTCCTGGAGAAGTGAGTGGCAACCCACTCCAGTGTTCTTGCCTGGAGAATTCCATGGACAGAGGACCCTAGCCAGCTACCGTCCCTGGGGTCGCAGAGTCTGACATGACTGAGCAACTAACACTTTCACATGATTAAACTAGAGTGAGAAATGACCACCAGGTGGCACAACAACCTAAATGAGACCAAGATGAACTTGTTCTGTCAGATGCCCAAATTCCTGCCTGCTTTCCTCAGCAAGTTCCATTGTAATGCAGTGGACTTTTTGTTTTAAATTCTGTTTTCTCAGAATTTTATTGTATATACTAAAATAGAATCTTAAAGAAACAAAATTAAGAAATATAAACAATTTTACAAGTTCCTTTCTACAACTGACTGGACTTCAATACACACCTCCTTGGTACACACGCACACACAGATTCACATTTCAAATTACTTTTAATAACTTTCATTTCTTTTAAGTTATTTCTTTTTTTTTTTTACTACTTAGTAATCCTCATTTTTAATGGTTTTTAAAACTTTGCTCCTAGGTGATGCCAATGCTGTTCGGAATTGTTCTACACAGGAGACAGAGCATCTTTCCAAAACCTGAATGTGATTATGCCATTCCTGCGCTTCAGTAGCTTGACATGTGTTGAATATTGTCAGTTTAGTGGGTAAGAAGGGGCACATGTCTGTTGGTTTTCATTGGATAAAGCCTCAAGTAACAGACCAACATAACCACAAGTAAACATTCTGAAACTTAATAACGCAGAACAAGTGATTCTGTACAGCCAAGCTGCATTAATGAATTAGTTTAATTATATTAAATCCATTTAAGAGAAACATTGAAAAAGCATATTATCAAAAAAATACCTTGTTCTCATAAAGGAACTTAAAATATTGAAGAAACTTAAACGTAAACTATTTGTCTTCCTGTCCATGTGTACATCTACTAAAGCTGTATTACAGGAGCAGGACTCCATTGTATTTGGAAATACTTCAGAAATGACATGGAATACTTTTGTATGTGTCCAGGAGATTTCTATCTCAGCAATGAATTATTGGCACTTACATTACTAAGGTCTGAAGTATGACCCTAAGATTATATCAAACGTGTTCGAATTGTAAGGATTATTTGCATTTGCAACCATTATTTTTGTGTGTGCTCAGGTGTATTTAACTCTTTGCAACCCTGTGGACTGTAGCCCACCAGGTTCCTCTGTCCATAGGATTTATCAGGCAAGAATATTGGAGTGGGTTGCCATTTACTCCTTCAGGGGATCTTCCTTTCCCAGGGATTGAACCCGAATCTCCTGTCTCCTGAATTGGCAGGCAGATTCTTTACCACTGAGCCACCAGGTGGTGCAGGTTTGATCCCTGGGTCATGAAGATCTCCTGGAGGAAGAAATGGCAACCCAGTCCAGTATTCTTGCCTGGGAAATCCCTTGGACAGAGGAGCCTGGCAGGCTACAGTCCATGAGGTTGCAGAGAATTGGACACAATTTAGCAACTGAGCACAAGAAGCTCTGTGACACAAATAAAGCTTGAAGAGATGATTCTGAGTTCTCCAACTTGAGCATGCATCAGAATCACCTGAAAGGCTTATTAAAACCGATTCCTGAGCACCAGCCCATTCTAATTCAATGGGTCTGAAAGGGACCTCAGTGAATTGCAGTTTTAATGGGCTCTTAGGTAATGCTGATGCTGCTTGTCCGTGTACCACACTTTGGGTTAGCACTATTTTAGAGTAGTGTTTCTTACCCTTGACCACACATTGAAATTATGTGAGTGAGAAGCTTTTTAAAAGTATCTGGATGATGATAAACCTCATTAGAGTCCAAGATGGCAGAGTAGGAAGACCTTGAGCTAACCTCGTCCCACAGGCACATCAGAATTATTGATATAATTATTTACAGAGTAACTATTGTTGAGAAAGACTGGAAGACCAGCAGGAAAGATCTTCTACAACTAAAGATATAAGGAAGGAACCACAATGTGATAGGTAAGAGGAGCGGAAACATGGAATAGTTAAGACCCAGGTGGGCAACCCACAAACTGAAGCATAAGCACATCTGCCCCCCAAGGAGCAAGGGGTTTGAGCCCCACTCGGGCTCCCCAAACTAGGGGTTCTGCACCAGGAAGATGAGGCCTCAGAAAGTTTGGCTTTGAAGACAAGTGTGGGAGAGCCAGAGGGCTGGGGGAAATAGAGACTCTTAAAGGGCACACACAGTATCTCACATGCTCCAGAACTCAAGGCAGAAGTGAGAATTTGAAATGAGCCTGGGTCAGATCTTAAGAGCCTCCCAGAGAGGCACAGCAATTGGAGTTCACCCTGGAGACATAGACAGTGGTAGCAGCCGTTTTGGGGAGCACTGTCTACCACAAGGACACTGGAGCTGACAAATGCCATTTTGGAATCCTGTCCCTGCCAGTATTAGCACCAGTACTCAGCCTGCCCACTGGCATTTGACAGTCTCACCTACCAGCGGGCATGCTGCCTTAAGACCCCCTGAGCACACAGCCTCCCTAACTCAGCCCCACACATCAGGGGGCCCTAGACCCGGCCCTGAACACCAGCGCATCAGCATTAGCCTTAGGGCCCCACAGCCAGAGACCCTGGGATGTGGTTCCATCTACCAATGGGCTGGCATTCGCCCAGGGACTGGCCTTAGCCACCAGCAAGTAGACACCAACCCTAGGACCCCCTCGGCCCCAGCTCCACCCACTAGTAGGCCAAAACACCAGCTTAAGGACCCCAGGCTCTGCAACCAGAGACCCTAGGGTGCAGCTCTGTCCACTAGTAGGCTGGTACTAGCCCCAGGAAGTGGCCTTACTCACCAGTGGGTGGACGCTAGTCCCAGGACTGCCACAAACCTGCAGCTTGCTGTACCAGGACCCAGCCCACCCCTCAGCAGACCAGCACCAGTCCCAAGCCCCCTGGGTCCTAGTCCAGCCCACCAGCAGACCAACACCAGCAGCCCTAGAACACCCTAACCCTACCCTGGACCCTGGCCTTGCCCACCAGCAGATGGATGACAGATCTGAAACAAATTAGACCCCTCACCTGGCTGCCCTGGGATTGAGCCACACTCACCAGTGTGCCAACACTAGCTTTGGGACACCTTATATCAGGAACTGGCCACACCCACCAGCAGGCCAACACTAGATCCTGCACCCACAGCCCTGCAATAATGCACCCCAGAACCTGACCCCACCTACCAGGGGCCAGTACTAGTCCCCAGACCCACCAGGGCCCCACAGTCAGCAGCCTCTACACAAAGCAGGACCTGGAAACTAACCAGATCAGGTACCAGCCATGCCTATGAGACCACCCACAGTAGTCAGCACGTCCCAACAGGAGGCATAACCCAAATGGGGAGCACTCCTAGAATATAGGTCTGGTGACCAGAGGGCAGTGTGCTGTTGGGACTCATAGGACATTTACAAGAAGCCACTTCTCCAAGGTCAGGAAAAATAACCAACCTACCAGATACATATAAATAAAGGCAAAAAATTAGGCCAGCAGAGGCAATAGAGGAATATGTTCTAAATGAATGAAGAAGACAAAACCCCAGAAGAAGAACTAAGTGGAGACAGGCAATCTACCTGATAGACAGTTCAAGGTAATGATTATAAAGATGTTCAAAAAACTAGGGAGAAGATTGGGTGAGCAGAGTGAAATGTGAGATTTCTAACCAAGATAAAATATAAAGAATAAACAAATGAAGAATAATTGAAATGAAAAGTACACTAGAAGGAATCAAAGTAGATGGTACAGAGGAACGGATCAGCAAGCTGGAAGACAGAGTAGTGGAAATGCTGAAACTAAACAGAGAAAAGAAGAAAAAGAAAAGAAATGAGAACTATTTAAGAGGTCTCTGAGACAACATCAAGCATACTAACATGTCAATAAAGATCCCGGAAGAAGAGAGAAAGGAACAGAAAACATCCTTGAACACATAATGGCTGAAAACTTCCCTAACATGGGAAAGGAAACAGACAATCAAGTTCAAGAAGCACAGAAAGTCCCAAACAGGATCAACCCAAAAGAGACCACACCAAGACATGCTGTAATTAAAATAACAAAAATTAAAGGTAAAAAAAATATTGAAAGCAGTAAGAGAAAAGCCACAAATTACGGGCAAGGAAACTCCCATTAGCCTATCAGCTGACTTCTCAGCAGAAACTCTGTAGGCCAGAATGGAGTGGTGTGATGTATTTAAAGAGATAAAAGGGGAAACCTACAATCAAGAATATTCAAGCAAGGCAGAGCTTGCTTGCCTGCCAGCTTGCATCTCTCACAAGCGTCCTATGTTAATAAATCTATTTCTTCACTATTTCTTGGCCTCTCACTGAATTCCTTCTGTGCCGAGACACAAAGAACCTGAACCTCAGTAAGTCCAGACACCAGGCAAGACTCCAGCCTCCATGACTTTTCCTGGGTTCCAAAGGGCTGATCAACAGTTGCTAATCGAGGGAGGAGTGGCCAAGAAACCACCTGACGCAAGATTACAGGGCCAGAGAAGCACATCAAGCTTAGGGGGTGAACCACGCAAGAGTGGGGAAGGGGGAATTAGATGAAGGTGGTCAAAAGTTACCAGTTTCCAGTTATAAGTATTTGGGATGTAACGTGCGTGTATGTGTGTGTGTTCAGTTGTTCAGTCGTGTCCAACTTTTAGCGACCCCATGGACTGTAGCCCTCCAGGCTCCACTGTCCGGGAGTCCTGAGGCAAGAATTCTGGAGTGGGTTGCCATTTCCTCCTCCAGGGAATCTTCCTGACCCGGGGATCAAACTTGTGTCTCCTGCATCTCCTGTATTGGCAGGCGGGTTCTTTACCACTGAGCCACCGGGGAAGCCCCAGTAAGACATAAATATATAAATATACAGAGTGGGTTGCCATTTGCTACTCCAGAGGATATTCCCAGCTCAGGGATCAAATATGCATCCATTATGTCTCCTGCATTGGCAGGCAGGTTCTTTACCACTAGCGCCACCTGGGAAGCCCAAAGATATATATATAACTTATTCATACATATAAAATATAAATAAGGCTTATAATATATAACTTATTTATATATATATAAATTATTTTTTGATTTATTTATATATTACAAAATCATATGAAAAATTAAAAGTATTGGGCATCCCCAGAGATTATGATTTGATCGATTTGGAGTAATACATATATATATATATATACACACATATATACACACATACATATTTATGTGTATATATAAATGCATTTGTCTCCTTGCCAACAAGTTCAAGCATCTACTCATATGTCTATTAATCATTTGGGTTTCTTTTTCTGTTAATTACCTACTTAGGACTTAATCAGTTTTATTTTGATTGCATCTCCTTATTGATTTGTGGGAGCATTTTAATATATTATGGACATTAACTCTTTTCTGATAGATACTCCGAAAATACTTTTTCTTTGTCAGTTGCTTGTCATACAGAAATTTCATTTTTTATTGTATCAAATCTGTCCATATTTTCCATAATATCTTCTGAGTTTTGAGTATTGCTTAGGAAGATAAGAGCTTCCCTGGTGGTAGTGGTTTATTTGCTAAATCATGTCCTAATCGAACCTATGGACTGTAGCCTGCCAGGCTCCTCTGTCCATAGGATTCTCCAGACAAGGATACTGGAGTGGGTTGCCATTTCCTTCTCCAGGGGAGAAGGACCCTTCAAACCTGGGTCTCCTGCATTGCAGGCAGATTATTTACCAACTGAGCTACTAGGGAAGCTGGTGGTTTAGCAGTAAAGAATCTACCTGCAATGCAGGAAACACTGAAGACTTGGGTTTGATCCCTGAGTCAGGAAGATCCCCTGGAGGAAGGCATGGCAACCTGCTCCAGTATTCTTGCGTGGAGAATACCATGGACAGAGGAGCCTGGTGGTCTACAGTCTATACAGCCACAAAGAGTTGGACAGGACTGAAGCAACTTAGCACACACGCAGGAAGATTAACCCCAAGGTTAAAAGTTTTTATAGTTTTTATCAAGATCTTTGTATTTGAGTTTCCTAGTATTCATTTATTTATTGATCATTTTTGAGTAAGACAACATGTTTCCCACATGGACCATGTATTTGTTGGGATTGAATTCCGTTTTGCTAGTTTAAGAATAAAGAGGTTTGTTACAAGATGTAAATAATATACAGAATTGTTGGGAGAAACGGGCTTCATCATGAGAATTCAAACACTCCCCAAATTATCTGTAAAAGTGGTTGTGAACTCTGAAAAGGATCAGGAAGCTGCCTAAAGAGGATCATACCTTCCCTCTCTTCTCATACAATTCAATTTTCAACCAAAAGATCTTACGTGACTTGAAAGTGAAAGTGTTAGTCTCTCATTCACGTCTGACTCCTTGTGATCCCATGGATAGTTTTTCTTTCTTTAAAAAGCCTGGCAGGCTAGGTCTATGAAATTCTCCAGGCAAGAATACTGGAGTGAGTAGTCATTCCCTTCTCTGGGGGATCTTCCTGATCCAGGGATCGGACCTAGGTCTCCTGCATTGCAGGCAAATTCTTTACTGTCTGAGCCACCAGGGAAGTACACAATGACTTGATGAAACCTAAATCATATCTGGAACCATACTGATATGTAAATTTGGGTCTTTAGAGTTTGGCTCTCCAGACTTCTTGAAGGCATTCAAGAAGGTGGCCTGGACAATGGACAGTGTCAGTATATTATTGACTAGTCTCTCAGTGTCCCATTTAAAAAAAAAAAATTTCACTTATTTAGTTCTGACTGTGTTAGGTCTTTGTTGCAGCACATGGGCTTTCTCTAGCTGCAACGAGCAGGGGCTACTCTCTAGTTCTGGTCCGAGGGCTTTTCCTTAGGGTGGATTCTCTTGTTTCAGAGCAGGGGCTCTAGGGTGTGTGGGCTTCAGTAGTTGCAACATGTATGCTCAGTAGTTGGGGTACACAGGCTTAGTTGTCCTAAGGCATACGGAGTCTTCCTGGACCAGGGATCAAACCTGTGTCCCCTGCATTGGCAGGCAGATTCCCAACCACTGGACCACCAGGGAAGTCCACTTCCCCATTATTCTGATGTATCATAGTCTGCATAAATACATCATAGATGAAAAAATATTTGGAGATAGTCTGTCACACCCACAGCTGTTTTCCTTTTCTATTTCTCATCTGTTTCAATTCATGTTGCACATTAGTTTATTTTTTTCAACTAAGGATGTGGAAGGTATGGGGGAGTATAGAGAATGTAGTAAATACTCCAGATCACCCTTCCATGCCCTCATGTGATTTCCCCTCAGTGTCTGTTAGGCTGACTTAGTCCTGGAAAAATTCCTCTGCTGGTTCTTTCAGCTCCCACCTGCTCATCTACATCTATTCTAAAATGAGATTATCTATTTCATTCTGTATCTCAGTCATCCAAATTTTAAATTCCCAACTATCTAATCAAAATTTTTGTAGTTGAAATATATTATTATTCTTTGAAGATATTAATATTTTTCAAATGTTATCTTCTGATTACTGCCTAGCTCTGTTTTCTCTAATATTATTTGTAGAGATGGTGCATCTCACAGCCATTTATCCTCAAATGTTTGATATAATGTATAGTTATCTGTTCAGTCTTGAATTTTACTTATTTTTATTGAAGTATTGTTGATTTGACAATTTTGTATTTTAGAATTTTTTTCTCTGTCTCTTTTTTTATTAAGTTTTTTGGGATCTTAGTTCCCTGACCAGAGATCAAATGTGCACCCTCTTTGGTGGAAGCATGGAGTCTTAAACACTGGATCACCCGTGAAGGTCTCATTTTACCTTTTTATTCACTGTAGCCATCCTCAGGGCTTCCCAGGTGGCTCAGCGGTAAAGAATCCACCTGCCAATGCAGGAGATGCAAGAGATGCAGGAGGTTCAGGTTTGATCCCGGGTTAGGAAGATCCCTTGGCAACTCACTCCAGTATTCTTGCCCGGGAAATCCCATGGAAAGAGGAACCTGGTGGGCTTACAGTCCATGAGTCACAAAGAGTTAGACACAACTTAGTCACAGAGCATGTTCATGACCATCTTCTGCCAATCTGGGATAAAGAACAGTACTCAGGAGGTAAGGATGTGTTGGTAGCTCACCCTCCAGGTGTGGAAGACTCTGTTCTTATTCCTGGAACTCTGTAGCTAATTGGATAATTAGACCCCACTGGGGAGTGGAAAGGTGTTGGCTAGCCTGGCAGCTCTAAACCTCTTTCCCTAGTTATTCTCTCTGACAAGCGTTTCGGGGCCCTCTTTCCATTTCTTGATCTGTTAGCTGACTTTGCACACCTTCCCCTCAACTGTTCCATCCTTTGCCTTAGCCTCCTCCTCTGCATGATTTGAGCTAAACTCTCCTTCCATTTTCTTTCTCTGAGATGTGATATTTCTGTATTCTGGGTTTTTTTAAAAAATTTATTTATTTTTGGCTGTGCTGGGTCTTCACCACTGCACAGGCTTTTTCTCTAATTTCAGTGAGTAGGGGCTACTCTCTAGTTGCAGTGCACAGGCTTCTCATTTTGGTGGCTTCTCTTGTTGTGGAGTACGGACTCTGGGGCATGAAGGCTTTCGTAGTTGTGGCATGTGGACTTCGGAAGTTGTGGCTCCTGGGCTCTAGAGCACAGACTCAGATTTGTGGTGCACAGACTTAGTTGCTCATGGCATGTGGGACCTTCCTGGCCCAGGGATCAAACCTGTGTCTCCTGCATTAGCAGGTGGATTCTTTACCACTAAGCCATCAGGAAAGCCCTGTATTCTGTTTTTCTCAACATTTCTGGCTTGTTGATGGCAGTTTTTTTTTTTTTTGTTTTCCTAGGATTTTTTTTTAAACTTCTTAAAAAGTATCTTCTCTATCATTTCTTGAAATTGTATGTGGTAGGTAGGGTATGGGTACATGTGTTTGGTTGGCTGTTTTGATCCATTTTCTATTAAATAGTGTATCTATGTGTGTGAGTATGTGTGTGTGTGAGAGAGAGATTTTGCATTATTTACTATTACATTTCTCAGAGTATTCTTTTCTTCTCCAAATGACATAAAAAAATAAAGCTAGAGTTACACTGAATCTTAGCTTTTTTTCACCTGTATTATTCTTATTTATTCTGAAAAAAAGAAAAAGATCAAATAAATATGTTTCTACCATACCTGTTGGTATTATCCAATGTCATTCTAAATGCTCCTAATAAAGGGGAGCATTTTTCAAGGGGGCATGGGTTTGATGGTTGGGGAATTAAGATCCCACAGGCTGCATAGTGTGGCCAAATTTTTTAAAATTTTAAATTAAAAAATAAAAATGCTCCAACTTTTCCTGAAATAGGAGGTAAATTGGTAGGAGCTGACTTCAGGATTAGGATTAGGATCAGGGGCTGGGTAGCAATTGGTGTGGTTATAAGCATTTTAGAAACCACCAGACTCTGGGGAACTAACACTAACCACATTCACAGAAACTCACTCTATAACCCCAAATACCTGGTTGTTTTATTTATTTATTTATTTTTTGAGTATGGGATATATTTGCCTAGTGGTTCAGTCAGTAAAGAGTCTGCCTGCAATGTGGGAGACCCAGGTTCTATCCCTGGGTTGTGAAGATCCCCTGGAGAAGGAAATGTCTACCCACTCCAGTATTCCTACCTGGAAAGTTCCATGGACAGAGGAGCTTGGGTCAGACTCGACTGAGTGACTAACACTTTCCTTCACTTTTCTTTCTATCATGGGATATGTTGTAAATTTGCAGAGACTTGTGATAATACAAATTTGGAGTTGGATTTGAGTTGGAATCCTAGTCCACCACTCATTCATTCCCTCTCCATTTTTAATATTTCTGAATCTCCACCTTTGTCCTTTGTTGTTGTTCAGTTGCTAAGTCTTGTCCAACTCTTTGAGACCCCATGAACTACAGCTTGCCAGGCTTCCTTGTCCTTCACTATCTCCCTATGTTTGCTCAAACTCATGTCCATTAAGTCGATGATGCCATCCAACCGTCTCATACTCTGTTGCCCCCTTCTCTTCCTGCCCTCAGTCTTTCCCAGCATCAGAGTCTTCTCCAATGAGTCAGCTCTTTGCATTAGGTTGCCAAAGTATTGGAACTTATGTATTATTCTTATTAATATTATTATATTACTAATATTTTTATAAGCTGTAGAAGAACCAGAAAATGATACCTATTCCAATTGAAGTTGGTGATTTTATTTTTCTTAACCTACAGGTGGAGCATATAATTGGGCATAAATTCATGTGATATTGGGACTATTCTGGAAAAACAGGAACATAAGGTTATGATAGAGTGTATACTTTTGAGTGTATACTTCTGGCACAACCAGAATACTTGTGCCAACCAAATACAACATCTTTTCTCTGTGACTTCTTCCTACCTGATGGCATTATTTCCATTGCTTTCAAACTATTGCTCTTTCAATTAATAGTGGGATCTTCTTATCAAATAAAATCTCAGCATATACCTGGTAATGGAAGTAATTGCACTCTGGTTGGACTGGGATCCTTAACCCAGAGTTCTGCTTATTTATCATCTCCATGACACCCCAGGCTCCTGGAAACACAGTTTGGAGAACTTATTTCTCACTGGTGGATATGTAATCAGTTTAGCAGGTAACAGTTTTCTTTATCATTATTATGCATTGGTGTACATTTCTAATTATATACTTTTTTGTTCACTGTTTTATTTTTGTAAGATACTTTGAGGAAATACTTTATTTTTTCAGCAATACATTTACAAATCACATTTGGGAGTTGGTTACTTTTGGAGGTGGGTTGTTTCAGATATTTTATATTGATTATGTTTAGCTTCTTCTACAGACAGTGATTTTTTGTTGTTGTTTTTGCCTTCTCTAAAAATCAGGTTACACCATATTTAGAGTTTACACTTCCTCAAGACCTCATCTTGGTCAATATTCCCAGAACTCATAGGAGTCTTTGATTAAATTTTCTTTACCGTTATTGGAAAATACATAAAATGAATGTCATAAATTTAAAGTGTACAATTTAGTTTTGACAGTTGTACATTTCTGTGAAATTTCCATTATAATCAATAAAAGCTTTCTTTTCCATCACCTCCAAAAGATTATTACTGCCTTTTGACAGTCTGTTCCTTCCTTCACTCCTGGCTGCAGGCAATTACTAGTCTGATTTTTGTCAATTTAGGTTATTTTGAACTTCATATAAATGGAATCATTTATTTGTCTCTGGCCTCTTTAACTCAGCATAATAATTTTGAGATTTATCCATGTTGGAGCCTGTATGAGTAATTCTCCCCTTGCCTTTTTTCTGATTAGTATTCTATTGCATAGATGCGCCACAATTTATTTATCCATTCACCTGTTTGTAGGCATTTCAGCTTCTTCTGATTGGGCCTAATGTGAAAAAATTGATCTTCCCAGATAGCTCAGTTGTAATGAATCCACCTGCCAATGCAGGAGATGCAGGGGACTTGGGTTCATTCCCTGGGTCAGGAAGATTCCTTGGAGGAGGAAATGGCAATCCACTCCGGTATTCTTGCCTGGGAAAACCCACAGACAGAAGAGCCTGGCGGGATACAGTCCATAGAATCGCAAAGAGTGGGACAAGACTGAGCATGCACGCAAGAATATTGTGAAAAAAAAGCTGCCATGAACATTCATATTCAAGTCTTTGTATGATTCTATTTTAATTTCTCTTGTGTAATATCTATGAATGGAATGACTGGATTATATGGCAGATGTGTGTTTAACCTTTTAAGAAATCCATGGTGAGAACTTAACCTCCTCTTGTACATCTGGGCTCAGATAAGGATATTGAAGCCACTGATTTCTTTAGGTTTAACACAGGGGAAAAAATCCTTATCCTCCTCAGCCTTAGCCTTGCTTAGTCGTGTCTGACTCTTCATGACTCCATGGACTGTAGCCCCCCAGCTCCTCTGTCCATGGGATTCTCCAGGCAAGAATAATGGAATGTATTGCCATGCCCTCCTCCAGGGGATCTCCCCCACCCAGGGATCGAACTCAGATCTCCTGCACTGAAGGTAGATTCTTCACCACTGAACCAGCAGAAAAGCCCAGCCTTAGCCCACCTACTTCCAATTGCTTATCACCTCCTTTGGGTTTCTAAAATAACTCCAACATCCTTCTTCTTCATTTCTCAAGCTGTACTAATATCATCTCAGGATTTCTTGAGTAGCTGTTTGGTACCCTGCACTGTGCTAAACACTAAACAGTCACACTGTTGTTAGAGTTAAATGGGGACCCCCTCTTGTTGCCCAGACACAGTCCGAGAGACCACAACCATAGGTTGTGCCTGTATTATGCTAAAGGCAAAATACATGAGTACTCTTGTGGTTGCATTCCACTCACTTGACTCACATGCTAGAGGAAATAGTCCACCTTTATTTGCTTGTGAGCTGTAGTTATTTATTTTTAAAGTAGGTGTAGCTGTTAGATGAAGAGGAAGTGCTATGTGAAATCCCAGAGAGGAGGAGAGAGAAAACTTTCTCTTTTAAAACTTTCTCTATATCTATATATCTTTCCTCTGGACCAGAGGTCAAGAGAAATATGTAATTTGATATATATCCTGTGCTCAGCCACTCATTCGTGGCCGACTCTGTCACTGTAGCAGGCCAGGCTCCTCTGTCCATGGAATTCTCCAGTCAAGAATACTGGAGTGGGTTGCCATTTCCTTCTCCAATTTTATATATATATATACACACATATTAAATACATACATTACATAAATTTATACATATACATGCAGCTTCCAGGTGGCTCAGTGGGTATAGAATCTACCTGCAATGCAGGAGATGCAGGAGACAGTTTTGAACCCTGGGTGGGCAAGATCCCCTGGAGGAAGGCATGGTGCTGTGCTCTGTTTAGCCACTCAGTTGTGTCCGACTCTTTGCGACCCTATAGCCCACGAGGTCCCTTGTCCATGGGGATTCTTCAGGTAAGAATACTGGAATGGGTTACCATACCCTCCTCCAAGGGATCTTCCCAACCCAGGGATCGAACCCAGGTCTCCAGCATTGCAGGAGGATTCTTTACTGTCTGAGCCACCAAGGAAGCCCATATATATATGTGTGTGTGTGTATATATATCTATATCTTTTCTCTTGATCAGAAGTTCGCAGAGTGTGGCATCCTAATTAGCAGCGCCAGTTTCCCCTGAGAAAATGTTAGACATGCAGATGGTGGGGCCTCATCTAGATCTACTTGAATCTGAACTCTTGAGAGTGGGATCTGTGGTTCAACAATCCCTCCAGGTGATTCCTATCCACAATCAAGTTCGCGAACACTTGTAAGCTCATCCAAGTGGTGTAGATGGTCGTCTTTAGGCTTGGCGGAGGATGTGTCCTGGGTCGCTTTGGGCAGTAGGGGTTAAGTTGCGCAGTGCCTCTCCCCTTCTCCCCCTCGCCCTCTCTCCCCCTCGCCTCTCCCAGCACCTGCAACTCCACTTCAGTTCTTGGCCTCGGGTCCTCTCCCCCGGGAGCCGCAGTCAAAACGCGGCAAGTGGATTCGGAGTCTGCTTGCCCGAGTGCCGGCCGGGCATGCGTAGTGGCGCCAGGGCAGCAGCTAGGCTGGAGAGACTGGGGAGCCGCAGAGCAGACCTGCGTGTGCCAGGATCCGGAGCGGCAGCTGCGGGCTCGAGGGCAGAAAGGCGGCTGCAGGTACGCGGCGCGGTGCGACGGAGGGGATCCGACAGAAAGCCTGGACCAATAGGCAGAAAACAGAGCTTTACTTCCTCGCGGGCGCTCGGAGGCTCCAGAGGAGTTTCTGCGGGTTTCCCTCGCTGGAGAGGTGTCTCCGGCGCCCGCTGTGCAGCGCGGCGCCCGCCGACTACGGGGTGCGCTTATGCCCAGTCTGGGCGGCAAGTAGTGTGGGCAGGTGTTAGTTACATCCTGTATTTATGCTGTTTGCACAGTAAGCTGGAGAACGGCATTAAGATTCTTTGCATGAAGTTAGGCATTTTGTTAACTTTTCTCTTTTCCTCTCCCTTAAACTTTGGATGGCTGCTGGTAAGGCTTTTTGATCCAGCCTCCTTTGCTTGTGTGACTGGTTTATTAGCCTTTGGCCTTTTGCTGCATAGGATCAATAGGACTGGAGTGAGACCTGTGGTTCCTGGTTTGGGTGCCTTTTCCGGAGCGGGGGGTCTCCTGGTTGTGGCATTTTAAAAAAAAGCCAACTTTCAGCGCATTTCAGTGCCAGAAACTATATGCATTTAATACAGACTTGGTGAAATCTAAGATGTATAACTTGTCTACATCACTGTTTTTTTTCAGGCATCGTTTGGTACTCTTGAAAGAGAGCTGTCTCTTAGATGAGTAACAGAGCTCTCACTTTCTCCCCTTTCTTTACCCAGTCAGATTTTCTAACTCACACAGAAATATTCTACCCTGGGTCTGCCGTATTGCACACACTCGTAAGATTTTAAGGCTGTGCCACACACATTTCTTGGATAACCTGTGAGCCGGAAACAAAATTTTGGGACCACACAGTGAACGTTCTTTAAGTGTTAAATTTGTAAGATGGAGAGGCAGATACATATAATTAATAACTTTAGAAGAAAGAAATTTGTAGTTCAGGAGGAGATACTTGTATGGAAAGATAATATAGATGTTGCCGTTTCCTTCAACTAACCCCCAACCCTCCCCGCTACCATGATGAATGTTTTAATGGAAGAAATAATATACAGTTGGTTTAGTTTTGGCCTGTGGAGACCTTCGAGGTCAGCCAGTTCAGCTGCTTCAGTTTACAAGTGAGGAAACCGAAACCAACTAGGTTAAATGACTTGCTGTAGCGGTGGAACCCCTCCTTGGCAAAGCTGGGCCTTGGACCCAGGTCTTCTGATTTGCAGGGCTCTTTATGCCATCCCCTGCTGATACTCTCCTCAGGGTTTAGTGAGATTGTTGCACTCTCTTTTTCTCTTCTACCTCCTTATATTGTGTGTGTGTGTGCGCGCTCACACACACTTAGTCGCTCAGTGGTGTCCAACTCTTTGTGACCTCATGGACAGAAGCCTGCCAGGCTCCTCTGTCCTTGGGATTCTCCAGGCAAGAATACTGGAGTGGGTTACCATGCCCTCCTCCAGGAGATCTTCCCCACTGAGAGATCGAACCCAAGTCTCTTATGTCTCCTGCATTGCAGGTGGATTCTTTACCTTCTGAGCCATTCGGGAAGCCCCCTTTTATGTTGTAGTCTAGCTTAAATCGAAAATTAGCTCTTCCTGCTATTAAATTTGCTTACTTTGTAAACTCGTTTCAAACAGTACCTTCTAGGGACTTCCCTGGAGGTCCAGTGGTTAAGACGTCAAGCGTCCAGTGCAGGGGGTGCGGTTTGACCCCTGGTTGGGGAACTAAGGGTAGTGTAACCAACCCTCACCCCCACCAAAACAAAGAGTACCCTCTCAAGCCCGTGCTAACAATTCACTGGTCTTGAAATTGCCCTCCTTCCTTGCCTCAGAGTGCCTGTTTGCCTCTTTCTCTGTTGAAATCTTGACTAGGAAGCAAGGTGTAGCTCAGGTGTGCCTCTTCCTAGAAGCCTTCTTTGATTACTATAGCCAGAAAGTAGCTCTCCCCCTTCTGAAGCCTCTAACATTTGTTAGTCTTGTCTGTTTTAGTATCCCCCTCATCTTTAGTACCCTGGATTGTTGAATTTTAATACATGTCCCAACTTCCTGACCAGTGTGTGTAAGCTCTGGAAGCTCAAGCCTATGATGTAGACATCCCACACAGAACTAAGCAAAAATAATGCTCTTGTACTATTTGTGGGAGGAAGTGAAACAGGGACAGTTTGGTAAAGGGATCTTCTGATGTGGATGTTCAGTGAAATGAAGGAGGTCACTTTAGAGCTCTAGCAAGACAGTGGACAAGTCAAACCAGTCTGATGGGATGTTTCTCATATCTTCATCAGAGGTCATGGATCATGACCTCTAAGTTCTGGGGATGGGGGTCAATCCATAATAGAGGAGAGTTGCCTAAGGCCTGGACATAAGCATGTGATTCTAAGTGAAGAGTAAAGAGCACAGCTGTAAGAAATCTTAGAAAGGGGGAGGCATCTGGTAAGACTAGGTGCAGGAACATCCCTGGCAATCCAACGATTAAGACTCAGAGCTTCCACTGCAGGGGGCACAGGCGAGTTCTGTCTCTGGTCAGAGAACTAAGATTCCTCATGCCTTGCCACATGGCCCCCACCCCAAAAAAAGGCTAGATACAAGAAGAAAAGATATTTTGAAAATTGCTTAATTTCAGGTTTGGGGTGTTGGTAATGGTAATTTTCTTTCTATAAATAATACCCAGTTATGACATTATCTGCTTTTCTTTTTCATATAGTTATGTGGTTGTCTCACTTCCTATTCTAAATGATAAGTTCTTTGGGAGTTGTTCTTTAATTCCTCACAATGCCAGCCTCATAGATTTGCAGTATTAGATACTCAATTGTTATTGCATGAATAAACAAACAAGTGTATTTGACATGGGGAAGGTGGGCATTACAGCTATGTGCTGTGCTTAGTCACTCAGCCATGTCTGACTCTTTGCCATCTCATGGACTATACAGTCCATGCAATTCTCCAGGCCCGAATACTGGAGTGAGTAGTCTATCCCTTCTCCAGGGGATCTTCTGGATCCAGGAATCAATCTGGGGTCTCCTGCATTGCAGGCGGGACTCTTTACCAGCTGAGCTACCAGAGATATGAGGTAGCCCTTCATCCAGACCACTATCCCTTCCTGATGTAGAGAAGGAGCTGAGATATACTTAACTAAGCTAGTTATTGGTGTAACCAGATCTTCTGCTATAGTTTCGTTAACCCTAACTTTTCAAGGTTAACAATCCCAAGACTCATTTGCCATGGAGATATTCTGTGGATTTGGGGGGAACTTGGTAGCTAGTGGGAGGATATCTGTGTAACTGGAAGAGATGAGACACAAGGGGTGACTGGCCAATTCAACGTTGAGTGCACAGAATGAGGGGCATGACTGCAGACCTTGGAACCTCCACATGATGAAGTCGAGGACTCCCCTTCGTCAAGGGAAAGGATGTGGTAGCTTATCTTGTCAGGGGCAGCAGATACAAACAGGTGGGCCCCAGATCCTTGGACTGAGAGTGTGTTTGAGAGGGACATTTTACAATACCAGGAGCAATGTTTCTGAGAGTGGTGTTTATGGCCCAGGAATGTGGGGCTAAGTTTGACATAGAATCGTGATCAGACTTTCCACTTGGAAAAAACAGTCAGAAGGCAGTGCTTCCCACCCCATCCTGGATCAAGAAGTACTTTGGTATATTTTGTTTATTTTGAACAGATGTCGCAAATAGCTGTTTTGCAAATCAAAACATAGTCTTTTCATTGAGCTTTCCATGAGCACACAGCATCAAGGGAGCTGTTGGAAGGCACTCGTCCTTTCTGTTGTCAGTCACACTATAGTTGATCACCATCTTCAACTGGCAATGTTGTCTCCTCTCTCTCTCTCTTTTAAAATACTTATTTGTTTGGCTGTACTGATCTTAGTTGCAGCACACCAGATCTTTTAGTTGCAGCATATAGGATCTAGTTCCCTGACCTAGATTGAACCCAGGTCCCTGGCTTTGGGAGTCTTAGCCACTGGACCACCAGGGAAGGCCTGATAACCTCCTCTTCTAAGAGTCAAGAAGAAAGAGTGGTTGAGCGGAGAAACTGAGCTTGAGAGATGGTTACTTATGGGAAGGAAAGGCTTGGCCAAATATAGAGGAATTACTTTTTTTAAAATCATGACATTAGTCAAAATTGATTGGATAGCCAAGTACAAAATCAGGCAGTACATTGAAGTTAATGTCTCATACAATACCCAGATGCTAAATTCTAGAGTAATATATCATAGCCCTGTGTAAAATGACTACACTATGTAACTTTTTAAAAATAATAATAATATTCATAGCTTGTATTTTAGGATGTTTTTCACAGACCAGACACTGTATTGAACACTTTACCAGCAATATATCATGGAATCTCTGCAAACCATTGTGAGAGATTGGTGCAGTTATTCCTGTTTTATAGCCAAAGACTGAGACTTGTGTAAAAATCACATTTCTGGTGTCACCTCATTAACAAGTGGCTGAGCTGAGCTTTGATCCCAGGCCCCCGTGACTTCAGGCATCGAGAACTAAAGTAAAATGCAAAACTTTATCCATGGTCACCCTAACAGATGCTTAGAATGGCTACAGAGTTTATCTGGTGACACTCCCAACGATCTGTGAGCCAGAATTTCATAAGAGAAAACAACAGAGATGCATCTTTCTGAGTTTTGTTTTTAAAATCATCCCACTCAGTCTTTATCTTCTTTTTACCCTCAAAGCCTTTCTGGAGGCAGCAGAGATGGCGTTTTCTTCTCTGAGTGCACGTAAAGCCCTTTTGAGGTGACAGATGAGAGTTGGTGGTGATCCAGGAAATGCCTCTGAGGTATGGAAGTGAGACACTTACCTTATGTATGAGCCTAAGGACTCTAGGGTGAACAGTTCACAAGGACTTTTTCACCTGGGATCCATGGTAGGAGTTCTGGAAGATCTTTGGGTCCTGCCCCTTACCCTGGTCTCAAATCTTTGAACTGTGGTCAAAATCCTCAGGCTGAATGAGTACCTGGACACTTCCTCCATGATCCTTCAGTCCAGGGAGTTCTGAAGTCAGTGTTGCAGGTGGAGGTGGGTGTTGACACCTCAGGGAATGCTGCAGGTCAGGGGCCTGAATCATCTAGATCATTTAGGTGATTTAGAGGCAAGACTGGCAGGCCCCCACTTGACCAGCTGACTCGGCTGTGAGAAAATGTCCTGTGCCTCCCTCCTTGATGGACCTCATTACTCTCTCCTGGAAGCCTCAGCCTGGAACCCAGTGAGGACATTTCTCTCCTCCCTGTGCTGCCTGAGCCCCTCTGTCTGTTTCTGGCTTTGGCCTCCTCTGAGCTCGTCCTGGGCATCCTCAGGGTCAGTCTCTGGACGTGAAAGAGAAGGCTGCCTGCCTCAGGCCCCTACTCAATACACGTTTCAACATCCAATGATCGCAGTCCACCTTTGATGAAAATCAGGGAGAAAGAGGCCTTTGTGCTGTCTGTTGGTTTATTGGTTATAAAATGATTATGCAGTTTTGATTGCTGGAAATTTTGCTGACTTAAAATCACATGAGATGTGAGGCTGTGTCAGCTTTGATCATCTTATTTCTTTTCAGCACTACGGTGTTTGAAGGTGCCTACTTGCCATTTTTTTGGTGAGAAATATAGAGGTGTCTTCTGTGAAGGCAGGTTGCTTTTTGGTAATACTGTGGATGCAGAAAGGGTGCTGCTGCTGCTAAGTCGTGTCCGACTCTGTGTGACCCCACAGACGGCAGCCCACCAGGCTCCTCTGTCCTTGGGATTCTCCAGGCAAGAATGCTGGAGTGGGTTGCCATTTCCTTCTCCAATGCATGAAAGAGAAAAGTGAAAGTCAAGTCCCTCAGTCCTGTCCAACTCTTCGCAACCCCATGGACTGCAGCCTACCAGGCTCCTCCGTCCATGGGAGTTTCCAGGCAAGAGTACTGGAGTGGGGTGCCATTGCCTTCTCCAGCAGTAAGGGTGAGAGAGGGCTAATTAGGAGAGTTTTTCTCTTATGTAAAACACATGTTTCATCAGAAAGTATCAATATTCTTTTGTAGGAGAGTTAGAGATAATCTGTTCATAAATTCCTGTTGTGAAGGAGACTTTAGACTTTACAACAAACTAAATTTTTATGATTGACTCTTTTGAGCAATTCAGAGCTATAAAACTAGAATATTTGGGCTATAACTCACTGCATGGAGACATGTCTGCCTCAGAAATTCCAAGAAATTCCAAAGAAAATAGGAGAAACCGACTTTTCCCGATAGTAAGATAGATGGCTATCTACCTTAGTAAGGTGGAAGGGGGTTTTGCTGTGGTGTGGGATGGGATGGCTTTCACTATAAAAAACAAAATGTCTTGGGGGAAATGGTTGACAGGAGAAACTCAGTATTAGAGGAAACCAGAATTGTTATTGAGAAACTCAGATTGTTTAAAGATCCAGTCCCAGGAAATAACATTTAAAAGAAAAATAATGAAAGTCCCTTCAATTTGTTGGAGAAGTAAGAAACAGGAGGTGTTAGCAGTTCTGAAAAAATAGAACTTCTATTGAATTTGAGATTAAAACATTGGTAAATGTGTGTAGAAGAATGTCATTTAATTACAGACCTTCCCTACTCGCCCACACCTGACAATGAATTCCTACTGTGGGGCCCCTCTACATTCCATAAATAAAAGAGTAGACTTATCTTCATGGATCGCAGCTGAAAAATCTCAAATGATGCATGACAATCTGTGACCTAAAACTGATGTTGATCAAACAGATTTGAATGCCTTAGACAGAAAGTACTGTCTAAGTACTGTATTTACACTTTGTTCCCATAGCTAGTGTTTAGAATCCAGATTAAATTGTTGAAATTAAAGAAAAACAGATTCAGAACCCACTCGTTTACAGTGAATGATCAAAGGCACATTGTTTCATTTGACTTTGTCATCTTAAATGCCACCTTTTATGGCTCTATTGTTTCTTTCTTTTTCTTTTTTGTCCTTCATGATAGATATTTTGTACTGTTTATAGATAAAAATCAATGCAAACTAGAATTCTGAGGTTTGATAAATGTGACTCTGCTTAGGGTTTTAATGCTATTCATCAATAATTTGGTGGAAAAAAAGTACGTAATTGAACCTTTATGTCTATAGCAAGTTAGTATTTATAACCATTAGGAACAAATCAAAAGTTCTCAAGACTCCGAAATTCTTTCACCTGAAAGCTCTCTCAACATTCTCTCTGGTAAAATGTCCCTTTGCCTCCCTTTCCTCTCAGTCTTAGGGTCATTGGGACACTGTTTTGGTTCAAGGGGTATTGTCAAGAGCTGCCCAGTTCTTGCAGAGTTGAAATGTTATTGGGTCAATGAGATGCCAGACATGAAACACAGCTCACGAAACCCCAGTGATGTTTTTCAGCAAAAGTGTTCATGCCAAGTGAATTAATTTTTGAAAAACAACCATAGCAGCAATTGACTTGATCAATTTTTCTATCAAGTTAAACCCCAGATCACCATCAGTGGAAAATAGGTAATCTGAGAAGCTCTCAATGTTTAGTGGTCAATCAGAATGAGTTCCTTAAGGTAATTTAAAGTTTAGATAGCTGAAATCAATTGCCCTATGATCAGGGCCATGCATGAGAAGTCAAAGTCTATAGTTCTGTTTCTGACCCCTTGAGAAGAGAGGCCTTCTCTTCAGCTGCAGGTTTGATGATTAATCAAGATAGTAAATGTGAAAGCAATTAGTAAACTGTAAGGTAAGGAGGTAAGGTATTTATTGATATGATAGTTTTCCATCCTTGATTCCTTTCATTGTTAAGTGGCCAAGACTTTGAGAATGAATGACTTGCCTGTTTGAGTCTACCTGGCTTGAAAAAATGGTAGAGGTGGGATGCATATCTGTGTCTTTTAATTTTGATATTTGACAAAATATCAGGGCTCAGTGTTGGGACCACAGTGATGGCCAAGACAGATACAGGATCCCTGTCCATGTGGAGCGTCAGTCTATCCCAAATATAGTACTCTTTCAGTCAATCCATATTTTCTTCTTTAACTGATGAGAGGTAATACTTTTTCTATGAATTGATATTTGGCTTTTATAAGATGCTAAATGTGTTTATGGCTAAGCCTTGACTATGGAGCCCTTTAAGTGGTTTCTCTGTTCCCAAAGATGCCTTCAATAGCTGCCCGATAAACTTCAGATCTCACTGGATGGGCCTCTTATTCATCTCCACTGTGGAGAGAGGAGTCGGGTGCCATCCTTCTCATGGTCAATCAGAGGCTTGTTGCAGAAGAATACTTTTCTCTCCTACTCTGCAGAATCAAAGGAACTGGATGGCCTAAAGGGCTGGGGACAGCACTGTGAGTGAAGCATAGTCCTTGTACTCACAGGTTCTTGTCAATTGAGGGAGGCAGACACAGGGCCAGGCAGACACACAGGCCAGACACAGTGACAGGAGTGAGCACTGGAGGAAGGGCAGAATGAAGCCTTGGGGGAGCCCGAATGGAGAGCAGATCATTCTGTTAAATCTCTTGAGGAAAGTGTTAAGACTTTTGAGCTGATCCTTGAAAGGAAAGCACAAGTTCAATCTACAGGAACTAGATAGAGGAAAAGGCATTCCTTGGAGAAGGGACAGCATGAGCAAAAGCACAGAAACAGGAATGAGCTGATCTGTTTAGGAAAATTCAGGTCCTTTAATGTGTTCTAAAACGTGAGCAGGATAAGAATCAGCTGGAGAGCTTGTAAATGAAGGAGTTGCTAAATCCCAACTGCAGGTTCTCATTCTTTAGATGGGGCTGGAGAATTTCATTTCAACAAATTCCCAGGTGATGCTGAGGCTGGTGATCTGGGAATTTTGAGAGCCACCAGACTAGAGTTTAGTGTAGGTGAGATAAGAGAGCTAGAAGCATAGAAACAAATGGTTTTCTTTTGTAACTGTACTATCTCTACTATCTTCATAGAATTGATGTTTCAAGGTATTTTTTTTTTTGGTTTTGTTTTCTTCTTAAATTAGCCTCATTTCCAGTATTCTTGTCTGGAGAATCCCACGGACAGAGGAGCCTGGCAGGCTACAGTCCATAGCATCACAAAGAGTAAGACATGACTGAAGTGACTTAGCATACATGCACCAGTGGTTGCAGCCTGTGCCCCTTGCTGTCCTCTGGAAGTTCCATACCTGCTCCACCCCACTCCAGCCCCCCAGATCTCCCCCCAAATCAGACCTTTTCTTTCTTTTTTAAAAACATTTTATAGTTAGTTTTGACTGCGCTGGGTCTTGGTTGCTGTGCATGGGCTTTCTCTAGTTGCAGTGAGCAGGGGCTACTCTTCATTGCCATGCGCACGCTTCTCATTGTGGTGGCTTCTCTTGTTGTGGAGCACAGGCTCCTGGTGCATGGGTCTCTGTAGTTGTAGCAAGTGGGCTTAGTAGTTGTGGAACGGGGGCTCAGTTGCTCCATGAGAAACCAGCTCTTTTCTTGCATTCCATGTTGTTAAGTAACTACTGTTCAGCCAGAATGACATTCCACCTGTGATGTGCTAAACAGCTGACATCAGCAAGAAGATGTTAGGAGCTGACCCACACTAAGAGTGAATGATGAGTATACCCAAGGAGTGTATGCTTGTATTTTATTTTGTTAATCTGGATATAATGTTAAACTTCTTCCAGTAAGTAATTTTGGAATAGCTTGCAAGGTCCAAGCTCAGAGGTAGGATGTACACAATTAAAGAAAGTTCCTTTCTTTCTCTCAGAAAATGTGCAGACCTACAACAAGGTTAAGATAGATGAATTCCTGGCTCCAGTGTAGAGCAGCTGGTGCTAAGTGCTATAAGAATGATAGGAAACCACAATGACAAGTCTGAGAAGAGGAAAGGTTCACTTTCCATTGAGACAGTTAGGGAAAGCAGAGGAGGGTGGAGGATAATGTTTTATCCATCTTTGTGAGCCAGCTGATCATTTGTCTATGTAAAGAAAATAGTAGAGAAGGGGCATATGAAATAGGCGGTGAAGGATGAGCAAATGCTTATAGGTAGAATGGGCCCTGGGGGAATTATTGGAGAGATGTGCCAGACAGAGGGGCACCACTGAACCTCAGAACAGAAGTAAAGCAGGAAGTGCAGGTTCAGCCAGTGCTGGGGTCTCTGATTCATTCTGGTAAGTACAGAGAGGTAAAACTGGAAAGTCATTTAGGGAAGATTGCAGAACCTTTTGAGTATGAGGCTGGAGAATTTGGACTTTATTCTATAGGCAGTGTGAGTCACAGGCTTGCTTATCTATTAATTTATTTTACTTTCACTTCCCTCCTAATCCCCAACACCTCAGAGAAGGAGGAACCCCATTTTTTGCTGAGCATTGATCTGTGGTTCATACTCTTTTGGGAAAACATCCAAAAATGCTTTTCCCTGGCTCTGATTTTAATTCTTTCTTGGGAGGGGCACCCCATGCCTTGCAGCTTCTGGGATCTTAGTTTCCCAACCAGAGATTGAACCCATGCCCTTGGCAGTGAAAACTACTGGACCACCAGGGAATCCCCTGACTTTAATATGTGTATTTCAGTCATCTTACAGACTTGTAAAAATGAATCCATCATGTTAAATGTTTCCGTGGATTTCAAAATATGTAAAATATGAAAGGACAACCAATTTCCATTTATGAGTGACAGTTTATAAAAATAAGATAAAAATAATTCAATCACCAGGTAAAAGTGATTATTGTACTTGTTCAGAGTTGTTCTGGGAAGAGACGGGAGTTCAAAAGTGAAGGCTGAAACTGAGGGAGGATCTCCAAGTCATTCAGCCTGTCTGAACCTTGGTTTTTGTTGTGAAGTTACTGTTGGTTGTATTTTGTTGTTCTTTTTGTTGTGGATGAAATAAGGTACAATAGGAATGAAAGGATGTACGTTTTATTTTATTTTTAATTTTGAAAAATTTTGTTATTGGAGTATAATTGCTTTTGGGTTTTCCAGGTGGCTCAATGATAAAGAATTTGCCTGACAATGCAGGAGATGAGTTCGATCTCTGGTTGGGGAAGATAGTCTGGAGTGGGGAATGGCAACCCATTTCAGTATTCTTGCCTGGGAAATCCCCTGGACAGAGAAGCCTGGCAGGCTATTGTCCATGGGGGTCACAAAAGAGGAAAACACAACTTAGTGACTGTTAAACAGCAACAACAACAATAATTGCTCTATAATGTGTTAGTTTCTGCTGCATAACAAAGGGATTCAGCTGTATACATACATATATACGTATATCGCCTCCCTTTTGAACCTCTTTCTCACCCCACCTCCATCCCACCCCTCTAGGTCATCCTAGAGCATCAAGCTGAGCTCCCTGTGTTATACAGCAGCTTCCCACTAGCTATCTCTTTTACACATGGTAGTGTGTGTATATATATATATATATGTGTGTGTGTGTATATATATATATGTATATGTTAGTGCTACTCTTTCAATTTGGCCTACCCTCCATTTCCCCGGCTGTGTCCACATGTACTTTCTATACATCTATGTCCTCTATTTCTGCCCCCTGCAAAATAGATTCATCTGTATAATTTTTCTAGATTTTGTATATATATGTTAACATATGATATTTGTTTTTCTCATTCTGACTTCACTCTGTGATATATATTTTAGATCAGAATCTTCTAGTATGAAGATTTGCTTTTTCTTGTGGCCACATGTGTGCCCACACCTGGGCATGTCAAGTGTCTGTTTCTTGAGGGCAGGATTATGTCTATTTCAGTTTGTATCCTCATTGCCTGAATGCCGAAACTATACAAGGAGGCACTTGATAAATTGTTGAATGAATGAAACATGAAAAGGAATAAATGAATGGATGAAAATCTGTACCCACCTCCACCCATATACTTAATGTTTGCTAGCTTCTACTTGCTTGTAGAGTCTTAAGATCCACCGTGCCTTATTTCCAGACTGCTAATCCAAGGCCTGTGTTTTACTGACAGTAAATCTTGATACTCCAGCCTTATTCAAGAGACAGGTGCATAGCTTGAATTCAAAGTATAAGGATCTTTGTGGATTCATAAGTGTTCTAAACTAATTCCAGAAATGAATTAAATAATATTATCTAATAATAATGTTTTACATGTCGATAATGCTTATATGGAAAATTGATTCACCTCTAAAAGAAACTGACAAATATAAATTGAAGTTGTATTCCTCTTGAAGTGTTTCTTATTGTTTAAGAGAAATCAGATTAGAGGTGAGTAGGACAGTAACTTATGGAGATGCTCAAAGAAATGTGTATTAATACTCTAATCTGCAGCCTACCTATGTGATATGTATGGTGCTGTAGGAGACTAAGCTAATTTGTGTATTTCTGAGTGAGTTATATATTTCTCATACAACTAGGACAACAAATGATAGACAAACTGAAAGCATTATACTTTTCTACTAATTCAGAAGAAATGACTCCATTCTGAGGTAGGAGGCTAAAAAAGGACACAGTGAAACCCCCCCTTTTTGGTAAGCTAGTCAGTCAATCACTCAGTTGTGTCTGACTCTTTGCAACTGCATGGACTACAGCCCGCCAGGCTTCTCTGTCCTTGGGATTTCCCAGGCAGGAATACTAGAGTGGGTTGCCATTTCCTCCTCTAAGGGATCTTCCTGACCCAGGGATTAAACCTGTGTCTCCTGAATTGGCAGGAGGATTCTTTACCACTGGGCCCCATGGGAAGCCCTTTTGTAAGCTAATTATAATATCAACAGGAATTTTCTTTTGCATCCTCTTTTACATCTCAGGTACACTTTAGGGAGGCCTATGTTTATGTATCAATAGTTTGCTCATTTAACCTGAGAAGCCTCATTCAGACCTTCTGTGTGCACAGGTTCTTTTCATTATGTTCTGCCCTTAGTCATTATACTAAGGGTATTGCAAAATCAAACAGAAGGCTTCCCAGGGAAATTAAAGGTTTCATATCAACCAGACATTGTCAGGGCTTCCCTTGTAGCTCAGTTGGTAAAGAATCTGCCTGCAATGCAGGAGACAGAGGTTCATTTCCTGGGCCAGGAAGATTCCCTGGAGAAGGAAATGGCAACCCTCTCAAGTATTCTTGCTTGCAGAATCCCATGGACACAAGAGCCTGGCGGGCTACAATGCATGGGGTCTCAACAGTCATATACAACTTAGCAACTAAACCACCACTACCAGACATTGTCAAAATATTTGCCTTGAATAGGATTGAATGTGTTCCATTAGTGTTCTTGGTGCACATGATGTGTGTTTTTTTTTTAAGCTAATAGCTTTATGTATTTATCAAGGTATAATTCACATATCATACAGTCCATTCATTTAAAGTATAAGTGTGTTTTTGGGTATTTTCATCACCCTATATCCATTAACATGCACTCCTCATTTCCCCATTTTTATAAAAATATAGTGGACAGTACTTTATTTGGAAATTTGCCTTCCTATAATTAAAATCTTGTTAGTCATGCTCTACCTCTTCCCAGGCAATGGCAGATCTTTCTGTCTCTATAGTTTGCATATGCTTGACATTTCATATAAAGGGAATCATACAGTGTGTGGTCTTTTGTGTCTGCTTATTTCACTTAGCATAATATTTTCAAGGTTTATTCATGTTATAGCATCAATACTTCACTTTTTATGGCTGAATAATAGTTCATTGTGTTGATCTACCACATTTTATTCATCCATTTATCAGTTGATGAACATTGAGTTGTTTTCACTTTTTGGCTACTTTGGATAATGCTGCTATGAACATTTGTGAACAAGTTTCAATGGGACATGTGTTTTCATTTCTCTTGGGTATATACCTCGAAGTGGAATTGCTGGTTCATTTGATGACACAACATTAAACACTTAGAGAAACTTCCAGACTGTTTTCCGAGGTAACGGCACCATTTTATGTTCCTACCAGCAATGTATGAAGGCTCTAGTTCCTCCACATCCTCACCAGCACCTGTTATTACGTCATTTTGATTATGACCATCTGGCTGTGAAGTGGTGTCTCATTATGTTGACATTTACAGTTCTAGATTGATAGAGAAAATGTACGGAGATTTCCGTGTGCCTCACACTGATGCACAGTTTATGCTGTCATTAACATTTTACATTAGTGTGGTACATTTATTATAATTAATGAACTGATGTTGCTATATTATTGTTAATTATAGTCTATGGTTTATAAACATTTCCTTAGTTTTTGCCTAAAGTCCTTTTTCTGTTCCAGGATCCCATCTAGGAATCCTGATAGATTCCTGGTGAACCCACATTCTATTTAGTTGACATTTAGGTCCTTAGGCTCCTCTTGGTTGTGACAATTTTTCAGATTTTTTCCTCATTTTTGATGACCACAAGTGTTTTTTTTTTCTTTTTTAAAATTTGTTTTTTAATTGGAGGTTAATTGCTTTACAATATTGTGTTGGTTTCTGCCATATATCAACGTGAATCAGCCATAGGTATATGTATGTTCCCTCCCTCTTGAACCTCCCTCACACTAATGGTACCGATGAACCTATATCTTCAGGGCAGCAGTGGAGACGCAGAGGTAGAGAACAGATTTGTTGACACAAGAGGGGAAGGAGAGGGTGGGAAGAATTGAGAAAGTAACATTGAAATGTATATATTACCATACGCAAACTTATATAGCCAGTGCAAATTTGCTATATGATGCAGGGAGCTCAAGTCAACAATGCTCTATGACAGTAATGAGTGTCATTTTGAGGAGCTGTTCCCCAGGTGGCTCAGTGGTAGAGAATCCACCTGCCAATGCAGGAGATGTGGGTTTTGTCCCTGGGTCAGGAAGATCCACTGGAGAAGGAAATAGCAACTCACTCCAGTATTTTTTGCCTGGAAAATCCCATGGACAGAGGAGCCTGGTGGGATGCAGTCCATGGGGTCATGAAGAGTCAGATATGCCTTAGCGACTGAACACACACACACACACACACACACACACACACACACACGTGCACACACACACAGAGTTAGGTACATTGTTAGATGCCCCTCAGTTGGAATTTGTCTGATTTTTCTTTTTTATGATTATGCTATGTTGACGTTAGTTTTTAGTATTAAAAAAATAACCAAGAGCAATTTACTTGGAGCATAAAAAGACATGATCAGAACTGGAAATCAGCAGAAGAATAGGAAATTCTTCAGAATTTTAAAAGTTCGTTTGCCCCTGGAAAATGGGCAGAAATTTAATTCCAAGATATATTTTCCTACCAAGGACTTGATCATATTGTAAAAGGACCAGATTAAGTAATAGAATTGATTTTCATGTCTGTCATAGACAGCATCTACTCTAAGGATAAAGCCAAAGGTGTATGTTTCACTGCTTTAAACGTATCTGAGAAAATTGTTTCACTTGTAATAAAACATAAGGGAAATATAAATTTTAATTGGCTTTAAGGAGAATGCCATGGTTCTGGGGAATTTCCAGTGGTCCAGTGGTTAAGACTCCATGCTACCACTACAAGGGGCACAGATTTGATCCCTGGTCAGTGAACTAAGATCCCACGTGGTAAAGGGTCAAAAAAAAAAATTTTTTTTTTTTTTTAAAGAATTCCACAGTTCTGAGGCAGTGGCAGTTCAACATGCAGTCAGTATTTCCATCTGTGTTCATTCTGTTGATCCTCACAGATTCCTTCTGGAGAGGGGGAGGGAACTGAGGCTTTTTCAGGCTGTGTCTTTGTCTTTTGGCCTGACTCTCACATCTGTCAGTTGTTGAGGTGAGATTTGAACCCAGGGCTGTGGAAGTTTATATCCTACTGTTTGCCAGGCAAGGCTCCAGATTTTCCAGTGGTTTTAAATCAGGCATGTATCAAAGGACACAGGATTGAGTCCTTATCTTAGTAGATATTTTTACTGCCAGCTGGAGGAGATAGCATCTCTCTGAGTTCAAAGCCCCACCAACATCAGTGTGTCCAATGAACAGCTTACTTGTTGACTGCTGACAAAAGAGAACTGGGCCAGCTCTGCTCAGAGCTCTCTACTGTCTTGTCAATGGAGTGTAAACCCATGCTACATGTGTCTCCTGAAAATGAAGAGTCATAAAGTAGGACATGCACCATGTGGGAGAACAACGTGTTCAGCTAAGGTTTGCCAGTGGTTAGTTACATTGTTCAGTGAACACCACTCAAGGTACATTGCTTGGTGTGTGTCTCAGTAAGATCTTAAGTTTTATTAATAAAGATGATTTGGTTGTAAATACTGGGATTTTTGAAATAGGAGTATGTGTGGCAATAATCTGTGAGTGTGCTTGAAGTGAAATAATAAAGTTGCACACATTCCTATCTGAAGAAGGTTTGGAAAATTTCCCTACTTCATCCTTATAAATGGCTCAGGTTGGTTGATCATAGGATACAGGGCTTCTTTCCGCTCACCTTTTCTGTGAACATCAAGATGGAGTAGGCTATGTTGTAGGAACAAATCAACCTGATACTTCCATTGATTTCTTGTTCACATAAATGCCAGTGTACATTGACTTTCCTCCAGGGCAGCTGTTCTGCATTCAGTGACTCAGAGATCCAGGCTGCTGTACTTTTGTGATTTTGCTCTTTTGACATGGGACTTCTAAGTTGTTGCAGTATGAAAAGGGGAGCTAGAGGATCACATGGCTCTGAAAGGCATTGTCCTGTGCACGCGTGCTAAGTCACTTCAGTCGTGTCCAACTCTTTGCAGCGCTATGGACTGTATCCTGCCAGGCTCCTCTGTCCATGGGATTCTCCAGGCAAGAATGCTGGAGTGGATTGCCATTTCCTCCTCCAAGGGATCTTTCTGACCTAGAGATCAAACCCGCATCTCCTGTGGCTCCTCCATTGCAGGCAGATTTCTTTCCTGCTGAGCTACCAGGGAAGCCCATGCTTTGGCTTCGAGGGACACAAATCACTTCTACTCACAGCCCATTGGCTGGAACTGATCACATGGCTCTGCTGGAAGTGAGGGGCAACACATGGCTATTCCATTGAACATGTGTTTGCTCCACCACTTTAGAGTAAGAGAACTGGTTACTTACTCTTGGGGGGTTGAGGGAGAACCTCCGGTAAAGAGGGAAGAGTTTATTAGGATAGTGATAATTGCCAGAAAACTTAGATATGGCCAATTAGGTGACTTGATACCATTTGGCTAGTATCTTCTAACAGGCTAGTAAGGCTGCATCTTCTTAAGGGGATATCATTAAAGTGTACTTCTTTCATATTGTAATTCTTCAAGTGATGGTGCATCTGATCAAAGCTTGTATTTGGTGAGGTGTCTCAAGTGTTTTTCATGAATTAGATTAATTCAGACTGAGGACTGTGATTTCATTTCCTAGGTAAATACTTTGCAGTTTTATTAATTTGCCTTATTCGATATGGTGCCTAGATTAGACCCATCACCATGCTGATAGATCTCTTCTATAAATGGAATCATCACTAAGCTATCTTACAATGAGCCTCCTTAGGTTGAAGGTGGCACTCTGTTGTCTTAACTAGCACAAATTACAACGAGACCCAATATTTACTGTGATTTGGACCCATACTCGTATATATGCAACTTAAGACTTTGCAGACCTCTTTAGCAGCTGTATCTAGAAATAAGGCTATGGTGAGCTAAGGCCTGAGGCCATAGTTTTTTTTTGTTGTTTTTGTATATGTTTTCTTTCCGAATTAATTCTCTTTGGTTGTGCTTTTGTGATGCCATTTTTTGTTAAAAATATACTGCCAGTAAGTGCAGAATTCTTATTTACTTTGCCCTTATGATCTGCCCTTTCCTCATTCTCCATTGTGGCCTAAAATTCTACCACTAGAATTAGCTGGCTCAGATGGTTAAGAATCTGCCTGCAATGCAGGAGACCCAGGTTCAATTCCTGGGTCAGGAAGATCGCCTGGAGAAGGGAATGGCAACCCACTCCAGTATTCTTGACTGGAGAATTCCATGGACAGAGGAGCCTGGTGGGGCACAGTCCATGGGGTCACAAAGAGTCAGACACAACTGAGTGATTAACACTTTCACTTTCAGTATGATCTCCCCTTTCCCCATTCTCCATTGTAGCCTAAAATTCTTATCGCTAGAACTAGCTAGGCTATCAAAAGACACTAGCTGATCCTTATGGGGTAATGTTTAAGAGGATCTAGAAAACTCGGTGGTTTTAACTTAGTCATGTCTGTAAAAATTTCCTCAGGCTTCCCTGGTGGCTCAGTGGTAAAGAATCTGCCTGCCAGTGCAGGAAACATGGGTCCAGTATGTGATGAGGGAAGATCCTGCATGCTGTGGAGCAACTAAGCCCGTGTGCCACAACTAGTGGGCCTGTGCTCTAGAACCCAGGAACTGCAACTACTGAAGCTCCCCTTCTACAACTACTGAAGCTTGTGCACCCTAGAGCCCGTGCTCTGCAACAAGAGAAAAGCCCATGCAGCAGTGAAGACCCAGCAGAGCCAAAAACTAAAGAATAAATAAATTTTTTAAAGTTAAAAAAAATTTCCTCATTAAAAGGAAGTCCTCGGGTCAGGGCTATTCTGGGGAAAGGTGTCACCATGAACAACAAACTGTAACTTTAAAGCATGTTAATTAAAAAAACTAATAAATTTAAGTGCACTTGGGAATTCCTTGAATTCTGTGCAATAAACATTTTTAAAGCAAAAAACAAGCAAAAAAAAAAGATCCTAGCTGGGCTGCATAGATTGGAGCAGCCCTCTCTTATTCTCCGTCTGAAAATGGCTCTCTGATGTTTGAGAACAGCTCTTAAGCACATAGGAGGAGCCCCACCTCAGGCTCTTTATGTTGATGCCGTGTTCACTCATCAAATGTTTACTGAACACAGTCTGGGCCAGGCACCGAGCTAGGCCCCCCAGCCTCTGCCCTCATAGAAACAGCAGTCTAGATCAAAGGTTGGCAAACTATCTGTAAAGGGACAGATAATAAGTATTTATCTGGGTTATGGTTTCTGTCTTAACTCCCTAATTCTGCTCTTGTAGCACAAAAGCTGTTGTAGACAATGTGTAAGTGAATGAGCTTGTCTGTGTTCCAGTGAACTTTATTTGTGGGCACTCATATTTTGGTTTCTTACTGTCACATGTCACAAACTGTTATTCTTTTGATTTTTTGAAAAAATTATGTATTTATTTAATTGCACTGGATTTTTTTTTTTTACACACACACACACACACACACACACACAAATTAATATCGAATTATTTATCTTGCAGTGGATATTTTTACAAAGATTTGAAAGTTGCTGACCCAGGGCAATGTCTCCTTGTATTTTTGTTTTTAGTGCAAGGTTGCTTTTTAACGTCAGAAAGTGCAAAGCCCTTTGCTGCTCAAGTCATCACTCCCCAATGTCCCAGAGTCACTTGTGTCTCTCGACTTTGGAAATACAGAAATGTAAAGCCCTTCCATCTGGCTCCAACCTGCATATCCTGTACCCATGCAGGTGGCCTTCAGGGCCATTACCCACATGGATCAGGCATTTAATGTCATCTTCATGTGAGGTAAGGCACAAAGTTAGGGGATGTACTGCCAGGTTATAATAAGTAGTCCAGACTTCAACTTAATTGTGACCCATTACCAATCACACTGCTTATAATGGACTCTACAATGATATCTTTGTTGTAAATCCTATAATTACATTGTGAACATGACAATTATATGAATATTTTGTAAGTTAAGTGTTTTTTGTTTTGTTTAAATATAAACATTTATTTATTTATTTACTTTTTTTCTTTCCTTATTCAGATTCCTTTTTTTTTTTTTTATTAGTTTTGCCATACAATGACATGATATCACCATGGGTTTACATATGCTCCCCCTCCAGGACCCCCCTCCCTGCTCCCTCCCCCCGGGAAATCTCGTTGCACCAGATTCAATCCTGGGCTGGCGATTGATTAGACATATGGTAATTAGACATATGGTAATTAACATGTTTCAGTGCCATTCTCCCATATCATCCCACCCTTTCCCTCATCCACAGAGTCCACAAGTCTATTCTATACATCTGCGTTCCTTTTGCTGTCTCGCATGCTGGGTTCTCGTTACCGTCTTTCTAAATTCCATATATATGTGTTAATATACTGTATTGTTGTTTTTGCTTCTGGCTTACTTCACTCTGAATAATGGGCTCCATTTTTTATCAATGTAATACACCATATTAACAAATTGAAAAATAAAAATCACTTGATTATCTCAATAGATGCAGAGATAGCCTTTGACAAAATTCAACATCCATTTATGATAAAAATCCTCCAAAAAGCAGGAATAGAAGGAACATTCCTCAACATAATAAAAGCTATATATGACAAACCCACAGCAAACATTATCCTTAATGGTGAAAAACTGGAAGCATTCCCCCTGAAGTCAGGAACAAGACAAGGGTGCCCACTCTCATCACTACTTTTCAACATAGTTTTGGAAGTCTTGGCCACAGCAATCAGAGCAGATAAAGAAATCAAAGGAATCCAGATTGGAAAAGAAGAAGTAAAACTCTCTCTGTTTGCAGATGACATGATCCTCTATATTGAAAACCCTAAAGACTCTACTAGAAAATTACTAGAGCTAATCAGTGAATATAGCAAAGTTTCAGGATACAAAATCAACACACAGAAATCCCTGGCATTCCTATACACTAACAATGAGAAAACAGAAAGAGAAATTATGGAAACAATTCCATTCACCATTGAAACAAAAAGAATAAAATATTTAGGAGTATTTCTACCTAAAGAAACAAAAGACTTGTATATAGAAAACTATAAAACACTGATGAAAGAAATCAAAGAGGACACAAACAGATGGAGAAATGTGCCGTGTTCGTGGATTGGAAGAATCAATATAGTGAAAATGAGTATACTACCCAAAGCAATCTATAGATTCAATGCAATTCCTATCAAGCTACCAGAGGTCTTTTTCAGAGAATTAGAACAAATAATTTCACAATTTGTATGGAAATACAACAAACCTCGTATAGCCAAAGCAATCTTGAGAAAGAAGAATGGAACTGGAGGAATCAACCTACCTGACTTTAGGCTATACTGCACTGGATCTTAATCGCTGCATGCAGGCTTTTCGTTGAGGCGTGTGGGATCTGGTCCCTGACCGGGGGTTGAACTTGGGCCCCTTGCATTGGGAGTGCAGAGTCTTAGCCACTGGACCACCAGGGAAGTCCCTATTCTTTTGATTTTATAAGAAAACTATTTAAAAATGTAAAAACCATTCTCAGTTCACAGGTAGTATACAAATAGGCAGTTGGCCAGATTTGGCCTTCTGGCTGAGTTTGTACATCCCTGGTCTAGAACTAGCTTTTCTTCTTCTTCTTTTTTTTAAAACAAATCTCCAATAAAGACTCCATATACTTATTTGAATTTGGTTATACAGCTCTGTATGAATTTCTTCTCACAAATAGATAGTGAACTACCTCAGTGATTACTTACATTATTCAAGTTCAGTGTTTAAAGATAATTCACTTCATCCAGGCCTTTACTTACTAAACAAGTCTCACATCAGTTATTGAGAGACTTTCCAATAACTATCCAATAATTTTCTGATATTTGCAGAAAATATCACTTCTGCAAATTGAGATGATTTTTCCATATACACATACATGTACCGATAATATATAAGTGTGTTCACAACTGTGTTACTTTTGAGGACTGTTGTGGTCAGTGTGTGGTTTGGTAAAGAATTTCTAGACATGAGGCAGAATGGAAGGAGAATAAAGTTTATTAGAGTGGAAGTTTGCCTGGAAAATCCCATGGACGGAGGAGCCTGGTGGGCTGCCGTCCATGGGGTTGCACAGAGTCGGACACGACTGAAGCAACTTAGCAGCAGCAGCAGCAGCAGGGGGGTGGAAGCCGCTCTCTCAAGGGAGAGCCAAACCCTTTCACAGAGTAGCTGCCAATTTTTATAGTCTCAAGAGAGAGACAATTGCTACTGGAATGGTGACATTAGGTAATTGGTTAGGATGCTATAGGGTGGATAATAGGTGGGTATTTAACCTAATATGGGGTCAGCAAACTGGCCAGTTTAGATCTGGAGGCTCGTGGCAACAATTACTATGGGGTTTGGTCAGTTCCAGAGATTTTTATCCTGTGACCTGGGTACAGGGCTCCACACCTGTGACCCTTGGTATAGGGTTCCACATTCCACTAATGCTATGAATACCATTAATCACCAATATGTAAAATAATAGCTAATATCTGCTGGGCACTTTACTGTACATCAGACCATTCTCTAAGCCCTTGGCTGTTTATTTTAATTAATCCTTCCCAGAACTCTATGAAGTTGAAAATATCATCATCATCTTTATTTTTTGGCTATGAAGACCAAAACTCAGAATGACTCACCCAAGGTGATGTAGTTCATAGGAAGCAGAGTCTATATTCTTAAGAATTCTGACTCTAGAGTCAGGGGTCCTAGTGATAAATCACAACTTCCTGGGTACAGAAACATATGCATGAAAGTAGTTAAACTTTGTCTTTAAGTTTTATATAAGAAAATAGAAGTGATGAATAAAAATTATTTTTTTTCTGAGAAGCAAGCATATGATTACAAGAGGAAACATTTAGGAAGCAAGTATTCTAATAGTTTTCCACTAATTTAATTTTAATTTGTTTCTGTCCCTGAGCGAAGATAATCAACTTCAACTCTCAGTGTGCTGAGAACTTCCTCTTTCCTGAATTATCCCTGAGAATCTTGGTGGGGTTGGATTTACAATAGCATGGTGCATCATGTCCACCTCAAATATCATAGTATGGATACTTTATATTTGTATATACATTTATAAAATAATCATTTGTTTGTGACATTCTAGGTGGAAGCACTTTGTAAGCTGCAAATCGTATTCCAAAGTGATCATTGCTAGTCATTCCAGTGGCCCATTCCACTATAGATACAGCCTTAGTCCTACTTTCATTGCTCCTGAAGTTGGATCAGTAGAAAAGGTTAAGTCTCAAGGGAACATAACCTGTGAAAGATTCCTAGTGGACCATTGACCATTTCCTTCATTCACTTTTGGAGACCAGCTTTGTGTTGAACTGGGAGGAAAAAGACTATAAAATCTATTCTTGTCCTGGGAAGTTGCTGAGAAGTAGGGCTGGACACATTATTTTTTCCCATTCTAGTGCTAGCCTTAGAGGGAGAGAGGTGAGAAAGAGCAGGAAGCAGTCTGAAAATCAAATATTTACCTTGTCACTGACTCATTCATCTAATCTTATGAGCAAAGACCAGGAATTCCAAAGATACCCTAACTTGTATCCCTCTGGGGTGAGTCTCTGGCTATGGCATTGCAGTCATTTGGTGGTAGCATAGCAGTGCTTTCAGCCAGCTCATGGTGCATGCCAGTAACAGATGACTTGAGACAAGGAAAGACCTTTGTACACTTTTATTGCACAGTAATTGTTTCTTAATTAATAATTCTCTAAGTTTTTCTGTGGTCTAGCTTATTGCTAAATAAAAAGGGCCAGCAGGTAACAGAGTCTTTCTGAAAACAAACTTTAATTTGCTTTATATATAATCTATAAGTAAGTGGACCATAACGTTCTATATCTGGTGCCTTCAGATTATGGATATTTTGTCTTGTAACAATATAGGCTATAGCTACTTTTTCTTTCTGAGTCCTCATCTATTAAAGAGCTCGAGATGTTGGAAGAGGGATTGCCTTTTAAAAATATATTTGACTGCCCCAAGTCTTCGTTTTGGCATATGAAATCTAGTTTCCTGATCAGGGATTGAACCCAGGCCCCCTGCACTGGGAGTGGGGAAGTCCCGGGAATACCTTTTTATTTTGAGTCTCTTCATGCTCTCTCTCTCTCCTCACCTTTTGTGAGTGTGGGCCACTTTGGAGTAAGCAATTGCCCATTTGTTCATAATTACTGTAATTGCGGCTTCATGACTAAGAATGGAAGCAACCACCAAGAGGAAAAAATGTTTCTTTGTCTCATGAGCATGGTAATTTGATTTGAATATCCCTTCCTCAGTGATATCTGAGGAAGTTAGCAGCAGGCAGTAGAGCTTGTGCTTAGTCACTGTTGGTTCGTGTATGTTTTGTGGAAGAAAGGCTGTGGGAGAATGGAGATGATAGGGGACGTAAGGCTGATGGCTAACTTTACCCCTTGTCTGAAGGGCAGGATTGTCACTGGCCTAGTTCAGTGTTAACCATGTGAAAATGTGGGCTAACTATTGCCAGTTGTTCTGATCTGAAAAGAGAAAATAGAAATCTGAATTTTATGTTAATCTTCTCATTTTTATATATTTGCTCCAAAATTTAACAAACACTCAGTGAGCCGCAGAGGACATGTCCAGGCAGGATTTGGCCCACGGTTACCCTCTGGCAGCCAGGAGGGGCCTCTCAGTTTGGTGAAAATGGTCTGAGAGCTCTGAGATGAGTGCACCAGAGCACAGAGGCCGTCGAATGGAAGACCTGGCTTGAGTTTCATCCTCTTCCCTCTTTTTTGTTTGATTGACAAGGTTGTGTTGTAACTTTTCTGCTCATCTGAAGGAAAACCTTGTGCTTCCAGATTTCCAGAATCCAGATTTCCCTCCTGGAGAAGAAGAGAATGGGGATGTTGAACCCAGCTGGGGACCTCAGAAGCTGAGTGCAACGGAACAGGGGTGGGGTGAGGCTGGTTACACCACAGCGTTTGAAACCAGGCTGCCTTCTGAGAACTGAGATGCAAATGCATCCCTGCAGGATCTGGGCAGGTGGACAAAACATGGCACAGAGCAGAATTGCCAGGCCCAGGGATGGAGCAAGGCTTGAAAGGGTGGCTGAGAGATGTCCAGGGAGCTAAAGAACAGCTCAAGGGCTTGGCTTAGCTGTGGGTGAGGAGGAAGTTGTTAAGCCAGCCAGCCTGATCTGGGTGGTTGTTGATCGTTGACCCAGAGAAGTAACCTAGGCTGAATTTCATGAATGTTTTGTATCTTCTCGTCTCAATCCACACCGCTTGGGTGACAACTCTGTGCCCTCCAAGGGCAGGAACATGTGTGTATGTGTTAGCTGCTCAGTTGGGTCCAACTCTTTCAGACCCCATGGACTGTAGCCCACCAGGCTCCTCTGTCCATGGGATTCTCCAGGCAAGAATACTGGAGTGGGTAGCCATTCCCTTCTCCAGGGGATCTTCCCAACCCAGGGATTGAACCCAGGCAGATTCTTTAACATCTGAGCCACCAGAGAAGCTCACGGGAATGTTATTCCTTTATTTTTTACATACACAGTTGATGTGATATGGCTTCAGCATTATGACTCAGACAAGACAGGGTCACTCTGCTTCCAGACTGAGGCTACTGCCTTTGGAATTCCTCATCATATTCCCTGTCATTCCCATGATTGTTATCCTGGATGCTCTTGGATTGAGGAGGCTGATAGGTCAGACTCTTCTCTTTATTCTCAGAACTGATTGAGAAACTGATAGAGGCCTCTTATATAGAGTTATCCCAGGTGGAGCTGCATCAGGATGACAGTCTGGGCCTGGGGCCAAATGGTCTTCCTCATACCTTTCCTTCCAGAATTTTAACTTCTACCCACTCCATTCCAGGCACACCTACTTATCATGTGAAGGCAGAGGAGGGGCAAACCACACAAGGACAGTGATGTGGAGCACTTCAGCCCTGTTCACTATAGCAGGGGTACTCAAAGTGTTGCCCTTAGGTGATCAGCCTCAGCATTACCTAAAAGTTGTTAGAAATGCAGTTTTGTGGTCTCCAACCTGGACAAACTGGGTCAGAGACTCCAGGGAGTAGGGCCCAAGAGTCTGTGTTTTACCTAGCCCTCTTTATAATTCTATTGCAATTAAAGTTTGAGAATCATTGCAGTGGAGCAAAGAGGTTCAGGGGACCCAAGACACTTATCTTCTCATGAATAAGAGAAATCATTTTTCCTTCTTCAGAGAAGCGTGATAAAGAAGTACAGAGAAAGAGTCCACAAGTCCTGCTTTAACAATTGGCCCTCACCGAAACAAAGATGCCATACATGGGTTTCCCCAACAGTTAATTCTACCCTCTGTAGAGGACTGGGGCTTTCCTGGTGGCTTAGTGGTCAAGAATCTGCCTGCCAGCCAAGAGAAGTGAGTTTGATCCCTGAATCAGAAAGATCCCTTGGAGAAAGAACTGGGAACCCACTTCAGTATTCTTGCCTGTCCATAAACAGAGGAGCCTGGGGCCTCAAAAGAGTCAGGCAGAACTGAGCGACTGAGCACACTCTGTGGAGGACTGCAGTCTGAGAAGGACCAGCATATGCAAACAGGAGGATTTTCTTCAGATGCCCTTCACTTTTTGTAGAGATCTGAAAGCTTTTAAAAATATTTGTTTGTGTGCGTGCATGTGCGTTTAATCGTGCCTGACTCTTCGCAACGCCATGGACTGTAGCCCACCAGGCTCCTCTGTCCATGAGATTTCCCAGGCAAGAATACTGGAGTGGGTTACCATTCCCGTCTCCAGGGGATCTTCCCAACCCAGGGATTGAACTCGGTTTTCTGCATTGGCAGGCAGATTCTTTTTCCCTGTGCCACCTGAAGCCCCATGTGGGTTTACAGAGATTTAAAAAATCTCTCCTGCCCTGAATGTGAATTTAAGCACAAAACGCTAAATTCTTTTCTAAATATCCTTGCTTTATTTGATAGTTTGAGTTAAAAAGCAACTTTGAGTCAGATTATTTCTCAGTATTTATTGAATATTTTAAGGGTTCAAACAACTGCTTTGCCTCAAATACTCACAAGTTATTAAAACTGTACCAGGCACTTGACCCTGATTGATGACTTGGCACCACATCAATTTCTACATATTTTTAAATTGAGATTAGTACATTTTATATTTTCTCTGGAACTTTGGTTGAGGTTCATAGTAGTGTACTTAAGAAAAAAACTGTTGTCGGCAAAGGTGGCAGTCCAAATAACACATATTTTAACTGTCGACCACAATAATTTCTTAGTTGAGTGTAAAGTGAAATTGCTTGTAGCAAAATGAAATGGATAAAATGTTAGAAAAGTTGGATTCAGGGCTGTAGTTCTCTTATTCCCTATTCATTCTCTGTGTTCAAGGATGTCAAAACATTATTTCTAAATGTAAAACATTGGGAACAGCCTTGCCTAACCAACATGAGTGCTTGAATAAATCATGGTATAGTCATAATGTGGACTGTTATGAAGCCGTAAAGGCATATTTCAAAACAATGCTTCAGTTCAGTTCAGTCACTCAGTCATGTCCGACTCTTTTCGACCCCATGAACTGCAGCACGTCAGGCCTCCCAGTCCATCACCAACTCCTGGAGTCTACCCAAACCCATGTCCATCGAGTCGGTGATGCCATCCAGCCATCTCATCCTCTGTCATCCCCTTCTCCTGCCCCATATCCTTCCCAGCATTAGGGTCTTTTCCAGTGAGTCAACTCTTCGTGTAAGGTGGCCAAAATATTGGAGTTTCAGCTTCAACATCAGTCCTTCCAATGAACACCCAGGACTGATCTCCTTTAGGATGGACTGGTTGGATCTTCTTGCAGTCCAGGGGACTCTCAGAGTCTTTTCCAACATCACAGTTCAAAAGCATCAATTCTTCAGTGCTCAGCTTTCTTTATAGTCCAACTCTCACATCCATACATGACTACTGGAAAAACCATAGCCTTGACTAGACGGACCTTTATTGGCAAAGTAATGTCTCTGCTTTTAAATATGCTGTCTAGGTTGGTCATAACTTTCCTTCTAAGGAGCAAGTGTCTTTTAATTTCATGGCTGCAGTCACCATCTGCAGTGATTTTGGAGCCCCCCAAAATAAAGTCTGTATGCACTGTTTCCCCATCTATGTGCCATAAAGTGATGGGACCAGATGCCATGATCTTAGTTTTCTGAATGTTGAGCTTTAAGCCAACTTATTCACTCTCCTCTTTCACTTTCATCAAGAGGCTTTTAGTTCCTCTTCACTTTCTGCCGTAAGGGTGGTGTCATCTGCATATCTGAGGTTATTGATATTTGTCCTGGCAATCTTGATTCCAGCTTGTGCTTCTTCCAGCCCAGCATTTCTCATGATGTACTCTGCATAGAAGTTAAATAAGCAGTGTGGCAATATACAGCCTTGAAGTACTCCTTTTCCTATTTGGAACCAGTCTGTTGTTCCATGTCCAGTTCTAACTGTGGCTTCCTGACCTGCATACAGATTTCTCAGGAGGCATTTCAGATGGTCTGATATTCCCATCTCTTTAAGAATTTTCCACAGTTTATTGTGATCTACACAGTCAAAGGCTTTGGCATAGTCAATAAAGCAGAAATAGACGTTTTTCTGGAACTCTCTTGCTTTTTTGATGATCCAGCAGATGTTGGCAATTTGATCTCTGGTTCCTCTGCCTTTTCTAAAGTTCACAGTTCATGTATTCTTGAAGCCTGACTTGGAGAATTTTAAGCATTACTTTACTAGCGTGTGAGATGAGTTCAATTGTGCAGTAGTTGGAGCATTCTTTGGCATTGCCTTTCTTTGGGAGTGGAATGAAAACTGACATTTTCCAGTCCTGTGGCCACTGCTGAGTTTTCCAAATTTGCTGGCATATTGAGTGCAGCACTTTCACAGCATCATCTTTCAGGATTTGAAATAGCTCAACTGGAATTTCATCACCTCCACTAGCTTTGTTCGTAGTGATGTTTTCTAATGTCCACTTGACTTCACATTCCAGGATGTCTGGCTCTAGACGAGTGATCACACCATCATGATTATCTGGGTCGTGAAGAACTTTTTTGTACAGTTCTTCTGTGTATTCTTGCCACCTCTTCTTAGTATCTTCTGCTTCTGTTAGGTCCATACCATTTCTGACCTTCATTGAGCCCATCTTTGCATGAAATGTTCCCTTGGTATCTCTGATTTTCTTGAAGAGGTCTCTAGTCTTTCCCATTCTATTGTTTTCCTCTATTTCTTTGCATTGATCACTGAAGAAGGCTTTCTTATCTCTCCTTGCTCTTCTTTGGAACTCTGCATTCAGATGGGGATATCTTCCCTTTTCTCCTTTGCTTTTCACTTCTCTTCTTTTCACAACTATTTGTAAGACTTCCTCAGATAGCCATTTTGCTTTTTTGCATTTCTTTTCCATGGGGATGGTCTTAATCCCTGTCTCCTGTACAATGTCACGAACCTCTGTCCATAGTTCATCAGGCACTCTGTCTATCAGATCTAGCCCCTTAAATCTATTTCTCAGTTCCACTGAGAAATCATAAGGGATTTGATTTAGGTCATACCTGAATGGTCTAGTGGTTTTCCCTACTTTATTCAATTTAAGTCTGAATTTGTCAATAGGAGTTCATGATCTGAGCCACAGTCAGCTCCCAGTCTTGTTTTTGCTGATTATATAGAGCTTCTCCATCTTTGGCTGCAAAGAATATAATAATCTGATTTCAGTGTTGGCCATCTGGTGATGTCCATGTGTAGAGTCTTCTCTTGTGTTGTTGGAAGAGGGTGTCTGCTATGACCACTGCATTCTCTTGGCTAAACTCTATTAGCCTTTGCCCTGCTTCGTTTTATACTCCAAGGCCAAATTTGCCTGTTACTCCAGGTGTTTCCTGACTTCCTACTTTTGCATTCCAGTCCCCTATAATTAAAAGGACATCTTTTTTGAGTGTTAGTTCTAGAAGGTCTTGTAAGTCTTCATAGAACTGTTCAACTTCATTTTCTTCAGCATTACTGGTTGGGGCATAGGCTTGAATTACTGTGATATTGAATGGTTTGCCTTGGAAACAAACAGAGATTATTCTGTCATTTTTGAGATTGTATCCAAGTACTGCATTTCAGATTCTTTTGTTGACCATGATGGCTACTCCATTTCTTCTAAGGGATTCCTGTCCACAGTAGTAGATATAATGGTCATCTGAGTTAAATTCACCCATTCCAGTCCATCTTAGTTTGCTGATTCCTAGAATGTCGATGTTCACTCTTTCCATCTTCTGTTTGACCACTTCCAATTTGCCTTGATTCATGGACCTAATATTCCAGGTTCCTACGCAGTATTGCTCTTTACAGCATCGGACCTTGCTTCTATCACCAGTCACATCCACAGCTGGGTATTGTTTTTGCTTTGGCTTCATCCCTTCATTCTTTCTGGAGTTATTTCTTCACTGATCTCTGGTAGCATATTGGGCACCTACCGACCTGGGGAGTTCATCTTTCAGGGTCCTATCTTTTTGCCTTTTCATACTGTTCATGGGGTTCTCAAGGCAAGAATACTGACGTGGTTTGCCATTCCCTTCTCCAGTGGACCACATTCTGTCAGACCTCTCCACCATGACCTAACCATCCCGGGTGGCCCCACACCGCATGGCTTAGTTTCATTGAGTTAGACAAGGCTGTGGTTCGTGTGATCAGATTGGCTAGTTGTCTGTGATTATGGTTTCAGTGTGTCTGCCTTCTGAAGCCCTCTCGCAACACCTACCATCTTACTTGGGCTTGTCTTACCTTGGACATGGGGTATCTCTTTACGACTGCTCCAGCAAAGTGCAGCTGCTGTTCCTTACCTTGGCAGAGGAGTATCTCCTCACACCTCCCCTCCTGACCTTGAACGTGGAGTAGCTCCTCTTGACCCTCCTGCGCCCATGCAGCCGCCGCTCCTTGGATGTGGGGTTGCTCTTCTAAGCCGCTGCCCCAGACCTCAGGCGTGGGGTAGCTCCTCTTGGCCTCGCTTCTGCAGCATGCAAGGATGCACCTTTTTCTTTTCTTTTCTTTTTTTATACAAAGCTGGTAAAAAAAAAAAAAGGTGCATCCTTGCACATGTGTGTAGACAAAGGACTGAAAATCCATAACCTGTTGGCTCTAGTTGTTTCTAAATAGTGTGGTTGAGTGCAACTTAAAGTTTTTTATTTTATAAATATTTTCATTTTATAGATTTCTGTTCAAAAATCTAACTACACAGAATCCTTTTGTTTTTAAAGGATGTGTTGGGTGGATAATGACTTCTCCTGAGATGTAATGTCTTTGAGGGAAATCAGACATGGCAAATAAATGGCCTAGTCAAGAGGTGGGCAGAATTCCATACCTTCATAGCCACAGGGTCACAAACATATCTATCCATGAATAATCATCCTTGAAATAATGGAACTTTCAGTGCAATAAGCTTTAATGGTCACTTCATCCAATTTTCTGTGTAAGAAACCCCAAAACAACATCATCTACCCAAAATATACTTTGAGCCTAAGTTGGAGCAGACCCAGTGAAGAGGCCCCCAGTGTTCAGAGACAACCCAGGTTGGTTGTAGAGCACTTGGCTAGGATATGTTTCTTTATGTTGATGTGGAATTTGTTTCTTGGTATTTCTGCTTGATGGATCTAGTTCTACCATCTTGTGACCATACAGAGCAAGAGAAAGCCTTTCTTCATTACAGGTGCCTTTCAAATATTTGTGTATTTTTAGCAGTCGTTGAAGTGTAAATTAGACATAACAGGCTGTACCTGTTTAAAGTAAACTTTTATCTTTTTGAATGTGCTGAATCTTCACTGCTGCAAGCAGTCTTTCTCTAGTCGCATTGAGTGGGGGTCTACTTTCTAGGTGTTGTGTAGACTTCTCATTGACGTGGCTTCCCTTGTTGTGGTTTCTCTTGTACCAGGCTCTAGAGTACATTGGTTTCGGTAGTTGTAGCATAGGGTCTCATCTGCCCTGCTCGGTGGCATGTGGAATCTTCCCAGACCAGGGATTAAACACATGTCCCCCGCACTAGGATCCCAGGTGGCGCAATGATAAAGAATCCAACTGCCAATGCAGGAGACACAAGAGGCGCGGCTTTGATCCCTGGGTTGGGAAGATCCCCTGGAGAAGGAAATGGCAACCCACTCCAGTATTCCTTCCTGGAAAATCCCATGGACAGAGGAGCCTGATGGGCTACAGTCCATGGGATCACAGAGGGTTGGACACGACTGAGCACGCAAGCACATAGCCGCCTCCCACCCCCTCACTAGTAGGCGGATCCCCAACCACTGGACCCCCAGGGAAGTCCTTGGTGTGTTGTGACAGAGTATGCACACTTAAAATCATCAGCACAATCACAGTGCAGAACATTTTCATCACTCATTTAAGTTTCCTCCTGTCCCTTTGCAGTCCATCCCTCCCTCATCCCCTGTTCCAGACAACCATTGATCTACCTTCTGTTACCATCGATTAGTTTGCATTTTATAAAATTTCATATAAGTGGAATCATACAGTAGGTCCTTTATTTTTTTTTTAAACTGGCTTGTAATGTAACTTTTTCTTTCACTTTATGAAGCAGTTTTGCTCCATTCTTTACTTTTATGGAGCCATCATAAAAGATGTTTAGGACTTTGTCTTCAGAGAACTAACCATTTACTGAAAATGTATTATAGACTTTGAGTAACCCATCACTCACTTAAAAAGTAGAGTTGAATTATAATCCTTGAGGGCATTTTCCAGCTTTAACGCTGTTTCATTCTCTGTAATGTTTCTTTTTTTTTAAATTTATTTATTTTTATTAGTTTTGCCAAACAATGACATGATATCACCATGGGTTTACATATGTAATGTTTCTATTTGCTGTTCAAAGCTAATTCTGTACATTTGATTGAAATTAGTCCAGTGACTTTTTGTCCGAAAACTCAGTAGGCTGTTGGGTTTTGTTGTTGTTTTGATTTTTAAAGTTTAACAGTTTCCTTATCATTTTATGAATTTCAATGTATACATAATTACTTAATGATTTTTCACATGGGGAAGGAAAGCTACAGTGGCAAAGGAATATTTATAAAATTCATGTAAGACCTCGTAGGGCAGGCGGTCCCATGTCGCAGGAACTTCTTCCTTCTTCTGCCTGTTTAGTAGAATCTAAAAAGTGAATATCCTGACATATATATGTACTTAAATATGTATATGGTGAATATTGTGGTATAGGTGAAGCTATACAGCCACAATCAAACAGATATGATGATGACATTCACATTTTTGCCTCTTTTTTTTCTTTTTATAGTTCCAAACCACACCCAGTGCAAACTGGCCTCTCTACTTGAGACCAGTTATTTTTTGAGATTAAAATCTATAGAAGTAAGCAGAACCCTAAGTGTGGAGTTAGTTGCTTGTTTTCCTTGGTCAGATACTGACTTTGACGGAAGATTATTTGAAAATAGACACAGTTTAAAGTGACTGACTGCATTTTGAATCTTCTGAATTGTTCTCTTGGATGTCCAAATCTCAGGTGATCACACCAATAGAAACAGGTATGCAAAAATTTCCCTTATGTTAATAGGAAAATACAGCCTCAGATTCTAGAGCTGTTTATTTAAAATGTGATTGTTAAATTGAGATAAACCTCCTCACGTTTGTTGTTGTTGTTGGTTTTAGTGCATTCTTGCTTTGGGAGTCTAGGTAACTCTGCATAATCAATGCACAGTGACCATGATGTCTTAATCTTTCTGTCTTAAAAATTCTTTCTTTCTTAAGCAATACTTGTTGGGTAAGAAAGGACTGTTTTGGTTTATTCAGGGTTTGATAAAAAATTAGATTCATAATTTTTGTTTTGGCATTAATTTTTCCTTTAGAAAGATATTTGCAATTTTAGGAAAGTGCTAAAATGACTGAATATTCTCTTTCTGTGACATCTAGAATGTATATGTATTATTGCTTCGAAGACTGATTCTTTGATTCTGATGAAACAGCACTTGTAGTCTATAGTTGAGTCATGTAGAAGCACAACTCCTCTTTTTTTCCGTAAAGGATTCCTACAGATATATACAACAAAATCAGTAGAGGATATTGTAGGTGCTAGGGCTATGACATGATTATATACGTCCACCTGGAGTCTGAGGAAGACATCTTTTTTGAAATAAACTCTTTATCATTATTTTTGCTCACCTACATTTTGAAGTCTTGGAAATAGCACTTATGCTTCAAAGCTTATTTTCACTGTTTCACTGAATTTGAGAAGAGACTGTAGGCTTTCAGAAAGGGCTTCCTATAAACTGTGGACAAATTCTAAAAAGACAGGTTGCCTTTCATGGTGCGCCTTTTTAATGGTTTCTGAAATTAGCTGAGGAATCTTGACCCCACATAGTCTTGGTGTCCGTAGCTGCCTTAGTTGAGCTCTTTTTCTCAGTAAAGCAGAAAATGTACAGTTCCCAGCCCTGTAACACTGAGACGCTCTTGAATGATACATGTCGAGGAAACCTAGATACCAGTATCACTGGCAGCTTGCATCAGTCTTATTGCCAGAGAATGAAAGACTTCTGAGTTTTCTTGAGAGAGACCAGCCTTTAAAAAGTTAAGTGTGTTTCCTTTGTGCAGTGACCTGAGGTCTCACACTGAAGTAGAAAGTTAAGACTTCTCTGTTCAGCTCTGGGAAGCAGTCAACTGCTTATTCTATGTTTAGTCCTAGAATAGGGTGACTCTGGCTCTTATTAGAGAGACAAAAACATCATGACCAATTGACTCTGGAGACAGAGTGCCATGGACAAATTCCACATAATTCTTAAAAAAGAGGCACCAACTCTTGAAGGCTTTCTCAGGAGCCCGAATTGAATTCTCTTTCTTGTATTATGCCCACAGTCCAACAAAGGCTGTGCCCTCCTGCCAGTCCTTTCATAATGAACAAGCCAAGGTTTCAGTTGTGTTCTTGTGGAGGAGGGGGATAACATTCCTTTATGATCCCCAGTTTAGATCAGCTTACCACCCAAAGCATGACATTTGATTACCCTTATTATGTTACTTTGCATAGCTACAAATGTTGCTAATGGCCTCGCCTAATCTGGCCATTTAAGAGTGGTCAGTGCTATAAAGCCCCTATTGCTAAGGGCCCTAGTAATAAGTAATAGGAGCTGATGAAGAGGGAGCAGTACGTGGGTTAGGCATGCACTGCAGGCACATGCATCTTGAACTCCTGAATATATTCCACTGAGTGCCTGATGCCTGTTTTTTCTTTTAAGTGCTGATTTTAATCTCTAATATTCAGTGTGCCTGGGCCTAAATTGCTTTGAGAGTGATAAAAGTTTGCTGGCCTTTTCTTATGACATTCTTCTTTAGCACTGAGGTTTTTATAGTTCCTTCTTTTTCTTTCCTCCCCAAAGTTTCTGACTCAGTTCTCAGTCTTTCAAGATAGAAGACATGCTGTCATTAGCCAGTAGGAACAAATGGGGAGAATTATCCTTTTGCCTGTTCCAACAGAGATGGAATGTTGAGTGCTTTTTCCTTGGAGTAGTGGCCTTTAGGCTTTTTTCTATTTCTTTTTTCTTGACATTTTAATTTTATACGTACTATAATTGACTTAGAATGTTGGGTTAGTTTCAGGTGAACATAGGCTTTTTTCATTGTTATATTCCCATCAGTTAAAAAAACAACTTTGTTTTGTGTACACAACACTTTCAAGGTATACATTTTTAACTTATAAATTCAAGTGCTACTTAAATGTATATGTGATATACACTAGAGCCCATGTGAAAATAAATTTGAAACAATAAGGTGATTTTTTAAAAAAGTGTATTGTTAATTAGAAGGATTTTATAATACCCTTAGCAGATATGATGCAAGAGGCAGTATGGTTTATTTTATTTTTAATTGGAGGAAAATTGCTTTACAATGTTGTATTGGTTTCTGCGGTACAACAGTGTGAATCAATCATAACACTATATATATATATATATATATATATATATATATATATATATATATATAATCTCCCCTCCCTCGGGAGCCTCCCTGCCTCCCCCACCTCCCATGGGTCATGGGCCTAGGCCCCAGGCACAATGAAAATAGTACCATCTTTGACACCAGCGGATGACCTAGGCTGTGTAGGTTTACCTTACCTGTTTATCTGTTTTATGCTCATGTAAAATGAGAATAAAATAATATGAGGAAACATAATATTGGGCTGACCAAAAACCTTTTTCCATAAGATATTGCAGAAAAATCTGAGTGAACTTTTTGGTCAGCCCCATACTATGATAGTGTGTGTGTGTGTGTGTGTGTGTGTGTGTATATAATCATGATAATAATATTTTCAGTTTTGCTTCACTCACTGGGTTGATGTGAGAGTTGAAGGTCATATGTGAAAGTGCTTTATGAGTTAGAAAGCGTATAAGACTTAATTCTCTTGCATATGGGACATGTTGGTGGTTTTCTTTGGTCTTTGCTTTTAGGCTACTATGAAGAATCACTTTCATACTTAGTTTTTCTTTCACAAAGTTGAGGTCATTATTATTAGCTCAGAATAAAATCTCTAGTAAATTTGCCTGGCATGCTTATACTAACTGAATAAACAGAGTTATAGGAAAAACCTGTCACATTAAAACATACAAACAAAAAACCATGGAATCAGCCTGTTAAAGTTCTTTTAAGATACTAGAATTAAGTAAAAAATTTCCAAGATTGTGGAAGTTGGGTACGGTCAGACTAACTCTGTAAGCAGAATGATTAAATTACTCTGGGGCAGGTCCAGCCTACCTTCCTGGGCCCAGCCTTATATGGAACAGTGGAAATATGGACCTTGACATTTGTTTGAATTATATGACAAGTGCTCACCAGCTGAATGATATTGGGCAAGTTTCTTAACCTTAGAGAGCTGGAGTTTCTTTATCAGTAAAAAATAGATGTAACCACTACTTTGGGAGGTTGTTTTAAGGATTAGAGATAATTTATATCAAGTGCCTGGCAGTAGATTCTCTTAGGTGTGGATAGTATCAACTGTAAAAAAAAAAATTACACTGTTCCATGTTTGTGCATTCTTGTATCCACGCAGACCTGTTGTTATAAGCCCCATTGATCATCTAGCCTTTCATTCCAGATGTTTTTTATTTAAACTTTGAGAACAAAATCCTGACACTCTTAAGCATTGCCTCTTATTTCCAAATTTAAATGTTAGTTTAGGGAAGTTGCTATATAATTTATTCTGAAAACAGGCTTTCTACTATATTTTCTCAAGACCAAATAAAGAGAATGATTAAGTAAGATGCTTTATGGAAAGCAGGACCACTGTATACATATGGTTGTAGGATGTTCCCTAATGTATTATTCCGTTCAAATTTTCTTTAATATTTTTAATTATAAAATAAAGTATGCAGAAGAATAGAATAATACACACTTATTTTCTCTACCCCAGTTTAAGAAATGTCAGCAATTTGTATGTATCAGCTTTTTATTTTCTCTAAGAAATAAAACACTAATGATATGATTGAAGGCCCTCTCCCGTTTAATCCCTTTCCTCATCTGAAATTGGCAAGTGTTAGTTATCCTTTCTGTCCATCTTACTATATTTCCATGAACACTTTTCATTAATAATATAAAGCACTTGAAACTTTTTACAAATATCTGCTATACAGCTTTCTCGTTTAACATATATGCCCATGATTTTTTCCTATTAATACAGATAACTACTTCATTTTAACTTGTTGTGGAGTATTTCACTGAATGAATATTCTAAAATTATCTAGTCTTCTGATGAAAGACATTCAGGTTGTTTCCAGTTTGTTGATACTATAAATAATGGTGTGTTTTTACCTATATTTTGACTTATTTATACAAGATTTCCTCTGGGATGAATTACTAGAAGTAGAATTGTGGGTCACAGAATATGCATATCTTCACCTCTTTTAGACATACTACTTTGGAGAGCAATATGGGAGCCAGAGTGACAGATCTCATACTCTCTCCAGCAGGTGGTGTCTCCATCAGTTTTATTTTTGGCAGCCTGATGGGTTGAGGATGTTAGGTCATTTTTTCATTTGCCTTTTCTGTTTTATGTAGCTATTAAAAGAATGTTTAAAATCTATGTCATCACTCCATTAAATAATCAGACATGTACCTAGGTATGTATATATAAATGAGTATTTGTAAATTTAAATAGTCCAGAAGGGTATTGAATAGAATATTCAGAAGCATCTTAACTCAGTAGTAATAGTGAAGAATTATTAGCCCTTAAAGCATGATTTCTCAGCCTCAGCACCATGGAAATTTTGGGCTGGATAACTCTTTGTTACAAGGGGATCTCCTGTGCATGGTATGGTATTTAGCAGCATCTCCTGTCTCAACACACTAGATGCCTATAACACCTCTTCACTTTTGATAGTCAGAAATGTCTCTAGACATTGCCAGATGTCCTCTGGGGAGCATAATCATCTCCTGCTCAGGAACCACAGCTCAACACTAAACTCTGTTTTGTCCTGCCTATCAGAGCTTAAACATAAGACCCCCAAAGGTTCAAACCCTTCCCAGGGATTTTTCTGCATTTGAAAAAAAATATCAAGAGTGGTTATAGGGCTTTTTTTTTTTTTTTTGAAGAAATAGGAAAAAAGTTAAAAAAATCAAATGAGATCTCAGTGGGTACTAAGTAGCCAAAACAATCTTGAAAAAGGAGGACAAGGTTGTAGGACTCACATTTCCCAATTTCAAAACTTACTACAAAACAATAATAATCAAAATGGTACTGTACTAGAATATAGACCAATGGACCAGTATAGAGAGCCCAGGAATTCACCCTTGTGTATCTGGCCAAATGATTTTTGATAAGGGTCCCAAGACTACACAATGGGGAGAAGACAGTCTCTTTAATAACTGGTGTTAGGAAAACTGGATATCTACATGCAGAAAAAATGAAGTTGGAATCTCCTAATACAATATACAGAAATTCAAGTGGATCAAAGAAGTAAAAGTAATACCTAAAATTGCAAAACTCCTAGAAAAATACATAGAGGAAAAACTTCAGGACATTACATTTGGTGATGACTTCTTGAATATGACAACAAAAGCAAAAGTAGACAGGTGGGGCTACATCAAACTTTAAAACTTCTGTGTATCAAAGGAAACAGTCATCAGAAAAGGCAACTATGGAATGGAATAAAATATTTGCAAATAATATAGCTGATGCAAGTTTAATATCAGTTACCTATAAAACATAGAGGAAACTTCTGCAGGGTACAGGCATACCTTGAAAATATTGTGGATTTGGTTCCAGACCACCATGAGAAAGCAAATATTGCAATAAAGTAAGTCATATGAACTTTTTCATTTCTCAGTGCACATAAAAGTTTTGTTTTTACTATACTATAGTTTATTAAGTGTGCATAACATTATGCCCCAATGTACACAATTCATTTTAAAAATACTCATTGCTAAAATCTGCCAATCATCTGACAATGAAGGGTTGCCACAAATCTTCAATGTGTGAAAGAAAAAGCAATATCTGTGAAGTGCAATAAAGCAAAGCACAATAAAATTGAAGTATGCCTTTAGCTCTGTTAAAAATGAGCAAAGGACTTGGATTAGCAATTCTCCAAAGAATATACCCATGTAGCCAATAAGCATCTAAAAAAATATTCAACATTACTATTAGTAAGAGAAATGCAAATTAAAGCCACAAAATCACCTCACACTCATTAGAATGGCTAATAACAAAGCAACAAGTGTTGTCATGGGTGTGGTGAAATTGAAACCTTTGAGCACTGCTGGTGGGAATGTAACATGATGGAGCTATTATGGAAAAGAGTACGCTTACTCAAAAAATAAAAAATAGAATTATCATATGATCCAGTAACCCCACTTCTGGGTGTATATTTAAAGAAATACCTCAAAGAGATGTATTTGCACACCTATGTTCATCACAGGGCTTTCTTGATAGCTCAGTTGGTAAAGAATCTGCCTGCAATGCAGTAGGCTCCAGCTGGATTCCTGGGTCAGGAAGATCTACTGGAGAAGGGTTAGGCTACCCACCCTAGTATTCTTGGGCTTCCCTTGTGGCTCAGCTGGTAAAGATCAACCTGCAATGTGGGAGACCTGGGTTTGATTCCTGGGTTGGGAAGATCCCCTGGAGAAGGGAAAGACGACCCACTCCAGTTTTCGGGCCTGGAGAATTCCATGGACTGTATAGTCCATGGGGTCGCAAAGAGTTGGACACGACTGAGCGACTTTCACTTTCATATTCATTGCAGCATTATTTACACTAGCCAAAAGATGGAAGCAACCCAAATGTTCATCAAGAGGTGAGTGAATAAAGACTATGTGATATATATATACAATGAAATAATATGTACCTTATAAAAATAAGGAAGTCCTGTCACAAGCTGCAACATGGGTGAAACTCAAGGACATTATGCTAAGTGAAATAGCATATTTCAATATGCTAAAGGACAAATACTATATGACTCCATTCATATGAAGTATTTAAATTAATCAAAGCCATAGAAACAGTACGTAGAAAGATAGTTGCCAAGGGCTTTGGCGAGGGGAGTGCTAGTATTTTATGGGTATAGAGTTTCACTTTTTCTTTTTTTTTTTTTTTTGGTTTTATAGATTTATTTTCAAAGGGCAAAAACACTTAAGACAATTTAAATACAAGTCTAAACAGAACTACTCTCAAAGTCAGCAATGATGCAGAAATGTGTTCTCACTGCCAGACACTCGCCAGCATCTTCTGAGCCTTCTCTCAGTAAGGAAAAGGGGTCTGATATTTTATTCATATACGTCCTTCTTATCTGCAATGTAATCTACAATTTCTTGTGGGCACATTAACTTCTCCTCATCTATATCAGGAATTTCAAACCCAAATTCGTCCTCTATGGCCATGATAATCTCCACTTGGTCCAAACTGTCTAAGCCCAGGTCTTTCATAAAATGGGAATTTACTGAAAGCTTCTCTGGGTCAATCTTGTCATAGAGTTTCAAGACGTAAAGAACACGGTCCTTGATTCCCTCCAATGTCAAAGGCGGTGCGTCGCTATACTGGCGGCCCAGCTGTGTGACTCTGCCTGGAACCTGCGAGAGCACCAAGGCCGGCAGCGGAGCCCCAGGCCTCGTCCGTGTCTCCGCGGCGAAGATGGCAATACTGAGCGGCCTGGCCTGCGGCGAGCGTGGGGAGCCTGGGCAGCGGCGCGAAGGCCGTGGGAAGTCGGCGGACACAGGCGCAAAGGACACGAGCCGCCATGGCTACGCCGACCCAGGATCTAGAGTTTCACTTTTTCAAGATGAAAAACTTTAGAGATCAGTTGTATGACAATGTGAATATACTTAGCATCCTGAACTGTAAACTTAAAAGTGCTTAAAACGGAAGTTTTAATGTTCAGTCTTTTTAATCATAGTAAAAAGTTAAGAATAGTTATAGGGATGCAAGAATATCAGTTACTCAACAAAATAAATTTTACAGTGTCTCATCCAATCAAAATTTACCAGGCATGCAAAGAAGCAGGAAAATAATGACCCATAATGAGAGAAGAATTCTATCAAACAAAACTGACCTGGAAACTGAGACAGGTATTATGATTATCAGACAGTGACAATAAAAGGATTGTTAGATTCCATATGGAGACAAGGAAAATATTTTAAAAGACCCATATTGAACTTCTAGAGACAAAATTATAACAGATGAACAATGCAGTAGGTTGGTTTAAGGGCAGATTAGACATTGTAGAAGAAAAGAATAGTGACTTTGAAGCCAGGGCTTTAGAAACTATCCAGAATAAAATAGAGAAAAGAATTATAAAAAACATTAAAATATCAGTGATCTGTGGGGTAAGTTCCAGTCACCTAATATACATGTATTGAGAGTCTCTGAAAGATAAGGGAGAACAGGAAAAATATTTTAAGAAATCATGGTTAAAAAACTTCTAGATTTGATGAAAAGTGTAATCCTACAGATCCAAGAAGCTCAATTAACCCCCACAAAAGATGTGTAAGGAAGATTACATCAAAGCACATTACAATTAAATTGATCAAAAGCAGTGGTTAATGATCTTAAAAGATGCCAAAGAACAAAGGCATATTACATATAGAGGAAGAAAGATAAAGATGATACAAATTTCTTGTTGAAAACAAAGTGCACAAGACAGTGGAGGACCATCATTAAAGTACTGGAAGAAAAACCTTTGACCTCTAATTTTTTTTTTTTTTTGGTCATACTATCCAGCATGTGGGACCCTAGCTCTGCAGCAAGGGATTGAACCCACATCCGATACATTGGAAGTGTCAAGTCTTAAATACTAGACAGCCAGGGAAGTCCCTAACCTACAGTTCTATGGTTAACAAAAATATATTTCAAAAACAAAGATGAATTAGACTCTTCAAACATGTAAAAATTGAAAAAATTCATCACCAGCAGACCTGCACTATAAGAAATGTTACAGGAAGTCCATCAGGCAGAAAGAAAATGATACCACATGGCAATACAGAAATACAGATCTATACGAAGGACTGAAGAGCACCAGAAATGGAACTATATAAGGAAACGTTAAGACCTGCTTAAAAAAAGCTGCTTGGATGTGGTGCTTAGTATGTATGCACTACATTCTAGCCATATCATCTCTGTCTTTGAGGCTCATTTTGGAATGTAATGATACACTACCTTGTATTATATTTGATGTTAAGAACCTCTGTAGCAGAATTTAAATTCCCAAGGCTCAAAATTTTGTGTGTAAGTAATGTTTTTATTTTTCTACACAGTCTCTGTCATTAGTACCCGTATAGAGGAAGACTCTTCTAGTTGTACAGGGTAAAATTCAGTCATTTAAAGCTGAACTCAGTTGTCTTCCCTGGGTGGTATTTAGTTTTCAGAAATTTCATGGGTATGAGAGTAAGGAGTTTAGTTCAGGGCTGTGTTTCTCTGTCACTGGCTTGACTTCAGTTCCTGCCAATCCCTGGGTGTGGCTGTCCCTCTCTGCTGCCGTCTGCAGAAGTGTCTGAATCTCCACTTCATCTGTAGTCCATGTGGTGTCCCTTCTTTAAGACCTTGAATCCCTTTCAAGGCCACCTGGTAGTAGTGAAATGATGGAGGGTATGGGAAGAGGGAATGTAGACGGTAAGTTACTATTTATCAACTTTACTCTATTGTACCCGAGATAACAGATTGCCTGTCCCCAATTCTCATTTCTCCCTGAAACACTCTCTGGATCGTTGAGGTACACAAAAACCTCTCCCTCTTAGTTCTCTGTGTCCAGACCACAGCCATGCCATCTACCTAGTAACGTCTCTTGGAGCAATCTTAAAAGTGATCTTAACATCATTTATAATGCTTTTAACATTTTTTCCTGATGAATGCTATTGATTACATGTGTAACACTAACATTGCAATTTAACTTTCTATTTGTGTTTGTATTTACATCCCCCTTGACTTGTGTGTAAGCTCCTGGAATGCCTAGATCAGAGAGTTGATGTCTTGATGCTTTTCTTAGTGCTTAGCATTGGGCAAAGTGCATAGCTGATCTTCAGTAATTATTGGCTGAATGAACAAATGAATGAATGTAAACGTTTTGAGTACAGAGAATTCATCTAATATTTCTTTTACATCTGTTATGATGCTTAACATAGTATTGAATACTGAGCAATCCCAAATGATTTACTTAATTTAATTGAACTGAGAGTCATTTTAACTTAATTAAAAAAAATTTTTTAAATTATTTATTTGGCTGCACCAGGTGTTAGTCACAGCACGTGGGATCTAGTTCGCTGACCAGGGATTGAACTCAGGTCCCCTGCATTGGGAGTCTTAGTAACCGGACCACCAGGGAAGTCCTTGAGAGTCATTTTATGTTAACTCTTTCTAGATATATTTACAGTCCTGAAGAAGTCTAGAGAAGCCAGGTCTTCTACAGACTGCTCATTGAAAATAATTTAAAGTATTGGTTAAAATCAGCTGGGAGAGTTTTATAGGACAGAGAAGGAAGGTAAAATGAGTATGATTGCATACAAGGTGTAATCATTTCATCAATAGGAAATAAAACTAGGCCAGAAAAATAAAAAAACCTAGCCAGTACTATTTGTGATGTAATTGCCATCACAAATAGTACTGGCTAGGTTTGTGATGGCAATTACTCAAGAGGATATAGTGCTTCCCTAGTGGCTCAGACAGTAAAGCGTCTTCCTACAATGTGGGAGACTTGGGTTCAATCCCTGGGTTGGGAAGATCTCCTGGAGAAGGAAATGGCAACCCACTCCAGTATTCTTGCCTGGAAAATCCCATGGACCTAGGAGCCTGGTAGGCTACAGTCATGGGGTCGCAAAGAGCCAGACAGGACTGAGCGACTTCACTTTCACTTTTCAAGAGGATGTAAGCAGACAGTGAACAGATGAATCCAGTCCATTTCTGTGAAGCTAAAGGAGAAAAATTGCTGAGCAAATGATCCCCCTGGTTTTATTTTGGTAGGATTTTAATGATTTTCTACACTTACATTCATATAGCAAATGTTCATTGAGCACCAACTATAGGTAAGCAGTGTGTTGGACAGTCAGGATTCAGCAATGATCTGACAAAAGTTGTTTCTACATCCCCAAATGCTTAGTCTTTGATGGAGGTAGTGTGGACAGAAAATACAGTGTGCAAAATGGCATTCACCAGAGTGTTGAATGACTTTCTTTGGCATCACTGAGCAAAACATCTGCTCAGTGAGTAAGATTCCACTGGGGTATGGTCTTTGACCTGGATCTGGAATGATTACCAGGAATGTGCACACCACCAGTGGGGTCTGGTTTATGTTTCCTGGCACTATTGCCCTAACTGACTCTTACACTTTTTAAATTATGGGTGCTAGGTTTCTGGGCAGAAAAATGAAATTTCATTGTTTCAGCTTAATTTTAATTTAGCTTTTGAGCGGTGTTGTTGAGTCGCTCAGTCGTGTCTGACTCTTTGTGACCCCATGGACTGCAGCACTCCAGGCTTCCTTGTTCTTCACCATCTCCTGTAGTTCACTCAAACTCATGTCCATTGACTCGGTCATGCCAGTCATTTAGCTTAATGGTCATTTAAAAAAGATATTTTCAGGGACTTTCCTGGAAGTCCAGTGGTTAAGACTCCAGTGCTCCCAATGCAGGGGTCTTGGGTTTGACCCCTGGTTGGCAAACTAAGATCCTGCATGCCATAGGGTACAGAAAAAAAAAAAAAAAGATCTTTCAGTAGGTTAGTGATTTCTCAGTTAAAAATTTTTCTTAAATAGTCACATATGAGCTTGTCCTCTAACTATCTTGTCTTCTTTTGTTACTCGCTATTTCCCTGCTGTCTTCTAAGGAAGTTAGATCCTTAGGCGGGAGTTGTGTTGGGTGATGGGTGAAAGGAAGCTGAGGAAAGAGTTGAACTGCTCCATGTAAGGTAAGTGATTGGAGTAGAGACTAAGGACAGCAGACTGAAGCCCAGAGAGGGGACAGCTCAAGAGTTGTGGTAGAGAAGGAGACTTTCTCCCAGAGGGAAGTTTGGGGGAAAGATGGGATAATTAAAGGAAAATTAGCAGAGTTTTGCCCAGTGGTATACAATTTGATGCTTTTGAACTATGGTGTTGGAGAAGACTCTTGAGAGTCCCTTGGACTGCAAGGAAATCAAACCAGTTTATCCTAAAGGAAATCAGTCCTGAATATCCATTGGAAGGACTGGTGCTGAAGCTGAAGGTCCAATGGTTTGGCCACCTGATGTGAAGAACTGACTCATCTGAAAAGACCCTGATGCTGGGAAAGATTGAAGGCAGGAGGAGAAGGGGACAACAGAGGATGAGATGGTTTGATGGCATCACTGACTCAACAGACATGAGTTTGAGCAAGCCCTGGGAGTTGGTGATGGACAGGGAAGCCTGGTGTGCTGCAGTCCGTGGTGTCTCAAAGAGTCAGACACGACTGAGCAACTGAACTGAACTGCACAGTGTAAATTTTCTTCTCTGTCTCTCCATATTTCTTATTCAATGCATTGTTCGATTGGCTCTACCTAAAGGAAATATGTTGAAGCTGATGGGCATAGAGTAAGAGTCAAAGACTGGATGAGGAGAGTCAGGGAGAGCAGAAGTGAACCTCCTGAGGCAGCCCTTACAAGGCAACAGATTGCTAGACTAAGGCAGTGACAGGTAAAGATGGAGTGGAGAGGAATATTCCAGAATTTGGTTTTGGTGGTAAGTTACTGCTTTTGGAAAGGAGAGAGTAATAGAGTCAAGATGACTTTGAGGCTTACAGCTGGGGAAACTGCAGGTGTAGGAGATGTCCCTAGTGACTGGGACTGACCCTGGGAGGAAAGGTCACTGTTCCTGGCTTGTAATGGGGAGGGTGGATGCCAGTGCCTTTCTCCTTCTAGTTTAATGTTTTGTGTTTTCCTCTTTTGGCCCCAGGACTTGGCTCACATCAGGTTGCCTATGGGATCTTAGTTCCCTGACCAGGAGAACCCACACACTTTGCGTTAGAACCACTAGACCACCAGGATGTCAGATGCCTGTGCTTTTAAATATATGACATAAACCTAAAAGAGGAAGCATCTGTCTTGCTTACTGATGAGGCAAGGGTTCTTCTTGTTCCTATTCTCATATATTCTCCGAGGTCCTATTATAACTCAAGAGAGTGGAAAGGGATCTATGTGACAACTGGTGTTGGTCTTTTCAAGTGATACTGAGTAGGCCTTAGAGCTAACTTTGATTTAATTTAAGAAAATGAAGGGTATATTCTGAGGATCATAGAAAATATTATACCCTTACAAGTTAATAGTTTTTTTTCCTATTTTTTTTTTTGGCCATGCCACACGGCATGCAAAATCTTAGTTCCCTGCTCAGGGGTCAAATCCGTACCCCTGCATTGAAAGCATGACTGCCAGGGAAGTCCTTACAACTTAATTTTTTTCAAATTCTTTTGTCCTTATTTGCTTTTGACTAATTAAACTATCAATACTTAACATCTTTTACAGTAATAGTGCTCTTGTTAATTTCTAAAGCTATATAACTCATGGCATATAAACATTAATGCCTGTGTGTCTTAATTTTGACTGTATTTTTCTTTAATGGTTTTTCCTTTGAGTTCTCTTTTGATGTACATCTTCTCATCCAGCATTGCTAATGACTTGTCTGGAACTCTAAACACATTTGACTCCTAAGTCTGAGTGCCAGCTCTTTCTCTGCGGAGTAAGAAGTGTGTACTGGATTTTATCAGTGTTATAAATAATTAAAATTCATTGTGTCTAGATTTCTTTATGTCTAAGAATGAGGTGATCAATGTGAATCTACTTTGGAAAGTATAGAATGCTTGGCAAATATATAGTGCTATTATTAATTTTTCACCAAGATTCTGGTGAGAAAATTTCTGGAGCTCGTGGTGGGTACTGCTTTCTTCCATTCTCTGATAGCAAAGGAACTTCATAATTCTTGAGCAAATATCTAGTTGTATTGTGAGGGTACCCATCTCTTGTGAATAGGAAAAGACTCTAACTTGTTTTGTTTGGCTGTTGGAGCTCTTCATTGGCAGCACACAGGCTGTTAAAAAAACGATAAAACTATAGATTTGTTTTTTAGTGGTACTTTTAAAGAAAATTGTATTACATTTTGATAATTAAATTTTTGTCTTATGCCATCCTTTGCATTTGAAAATATTTTTCAGTACTAATGATTTTTATCCATAATTTGTAGAAACTTAGAGTTTTCGGTAAGACTTCTATGGATCCCTGAAAACCCACACCTATAAATGATAATTCCTTCCTTGTTAATAAAGAAATGTCAGGGTTGGATTCTGCAGGTTGTAATGTGAAGGACCTCAGAGGGTCAACTCCAGAAAACACTGGTTTAATTTTTCTGCATAAAACATGAAGACTTTCAAGTGTGTTCTGAGCACCAGCAGTGTGTGCTTTGGGGGTTGAAGTTCAGACACTGACACAGAAACACCCTGGGCAGGACTCCACTGCTCACTTGGACACAAGTTGGACCAGAATTTCTGTGTTTCTGTAAATTATTTACGTAGAGTTTCTTGGCTAGAATCAGGAGAAAAGGAATTATAAACTAGCAGCAGGTAAGGCCCAGTTTGTTCCAGAGCACTGGGAAATGACTCATGGATTCCTTTCTCTGACAGCACTTTGATATCGGTGTTGAGACATTCATTCTGAATGAGATATTTGGCAATATAGGCTGTAACAATCTAGGCAGTTATCTCCCTACTATATGCTTTCCAGTGACTAAGTCATACGTGAAAAATAGGAGCAAAGTACTTTTCCAGAGACCAAACAACAACAAAAAAAGGTATTGTGAAATAATTCATATCACTTCCTGAAAGCTCATTCAAACCCTTCCATCCATTTCTAGCAAGACAGATCACCTTGTACCCACACTTCATCCTAACAGTTTATCCTAACAAGAGGGTTCTAGGGCAGCTTGTAACAGGAAAAGGCCACAGGACGTATAACTTGAGTTACAGGGATGGGAAGGAATGGGTGGATACTACTGCTATGAAGGCAAAATGTAATGAAGGATCTGGACTTGGCAGACTCCCTGAGTTTGAATCCCAGCTCTGCCACTTTGGGGAGGCTTTTGGCCTCAGTTGCTTTCATTGTAAAATGGGGATTATAATATTACCAACCCGAGAGTGTTGCTATGAGGATTAAATGAGACAGTATGTGTACTGCTCAGCACAGTGCTTGGCCTTTGCGAGTGCCCGAGTCTCCCTTGCTTTGTTGGGACTTCCGTTGTGTAGGAGTGCTGTGTCTTGTTTGGGGATGGGGATCTTGCGGGAGATTTTATGAGTCAGGTTTATATGACCTTCTGGTGTTTTCTTCAATCTTAATCTGTATTTGTTTATTTAGTTTTGGTTGTGCTGGGTCTTTGTTGCTGCGCCGGCTTGCTCTAGTCTCGGTGAGCCGGGACTACTCTTCACTGCAGATCTCAGGCTCTAGGGTGTGCCAGCTTCTGTAGTTGCAGCACATGGGCTCAGTAACAGCAGCTCCCAGGCTCTGGAGCACAGGCTCAGTAGGTGTGGCACATGGGTTTAGCTGCCCCCAGACATGTGGGATCTTCCCAGATCAGGGTTCGAGTTGGCAGATGGGTTCTTTACCACTGAGCCACAGGGAAGCACCTTCTGGTGTTTTTGATTGAGTGAGATTGGTTCAGGTCAGGAGAAGACCATCAAGAGTGCTTGCGTTTGCTTTGGAATCAGATTTAAACTTCATGCAAACACAGAGACGTGCAGAAGGCAAATGAGATTCTCTACAGTTGTAGGTCTTGTCTTCCTGGTATCCTCTGACTACTGGGATGGGCATGAGGCCTGGGCTCTGCCAGTCAGACTCCCCATCCTGGGAATGAGCCTGTCCTCCATGGGTGGTGGTGGCTGAGGCATCTGGAGCTAGCGCTCCAAAGTGGAACATCATAGTGTCTATTGTGGGTCTCCTTAGACCTTCCTGGAGCCAGCCCTTCCAGAGCCTGCTTGTTTAATCCTCTCTCGATTCTTTGAGCCAGCCCTCTTGATTCTTTGACCAACCCCCAGTGCGGGCCCTTATTGCTTGCAATCAAAGTACCTTAATTGGCACCAATACCAAGCAGATAGATTAACGTTTCTATTGTCAGTAGGTAAGGGAACACACATGAAGCCAAGAGTCCTAGAAGTCATAGAAAAGTTCTCTTTAGACAGTGTGACTTGGAGAAGAATTATAATTTGTTTCCTGAGGTGCAAAAAAGGTGACTTTTGTCTTCTTGAATGGAAAAAAGAAGAGATTTCAGATTGGCCAATGTGGGTCTGTTCTAAATACAAAGTGTTGCATTAAGCCATTTTTAAAGATAGCAGGGTTTGTTTGTTTGTTTTTATATGTCAGAAATGGAAATTACCATAGGCAAAAGGGCTAACAGAAAAGTTAAAGACTTTCAAAGGAGTGAAACTTTTTGAATAGGATCACTCAACGTCATTGTCATCAAGGAGTTAAAAATGGATTTTTAAAATAAGTATTTATATTATATTGCATCATCTTATCACTCTGAAAATTTTAAGTTTCTTGACGGCAATGGTATATCTTACATTTCTTCTGCAATTAAACCTTACATGGTGATAAGATGCTCTAATATGACATAGATACTTAGTTAAGGATTCCCAGAGAAGCAGACATAGAGAACAGACTTGTAGACACAGCAAGGAAAGGAGAGGGCGGGACCAATTGAGAGAGTAGCATTGAAACATACATGTTACCTTATGTGAAATAGATAGCTAGTGGGAAGTTGCTATATAACGTTGTGGGTTCAATCCAGTGCTCCGAGACAACCTAGAGGAGTGGAGTGGGGAGCAGTGGGAGTAGGTATATGTGTACTTATGGTTTACAAGAGGGAGGGACAAAGGGGACATATGTATACCTGTGGCTGATACACATTGTTGTATGGCAAAACCCAGCACAACATTATAAAGCAGTTATCCTCCAATTAAAAATAAATATTAAAAAATGCTCTTTTTTCAGAACCGTTCTCTGAGGGGAGACCTCTAAGACTTTTCTCCCTTGACTGGGATTTGCATGTTTCTCTCTATGCTTATTCATTTTTCAAGGTCTCAAATGGTGCCTCTTCTGTAAAGTTTTCCTTGAATCTTCCAGAAGATTCTTCCTTTCCTGTATTTTTCCTTCCAGCCTGTACTGTCTTTGTGGAGGTGGCATTCAGTTCCTTTTGAGGCCTGACCCCCCTTGTAGGAGCTTTGTGAAGGGTCATATTGAAAAGGGGATCCTGAGGCCACTCCAGGCTCTGTGGGTAAGAACTGGCAATTGGAGTCATGTTGGCAGTGGGTGAGGGAGTCTCATGCATTTGTCATTGCTGTCATCAATGGTTTATTGACTCCTTCCTAGAATATAAATTCTTTGTGGTCCCTGTGTTAGTCAGCATTTGATTGCCTCCAGAACTTTGTACAACAGCAAGCACCTCAGATGTTCTCAGTAAACATGTGCTAAAAGGGAATGAGGGCAATAAAGGAAGTCCTGGTGGAGTTTGAGCTGTGCTTAAAAATAGGAAGCAGCATGAAGGAAAATTATGGGACCATCAAGAAGAGGCCTCAAGAGAAAGAGAAAGCCCTTCTCAGGATAGAGTGGGGAACAAGAATTGCTCACAGGCAAAGAGTAGAGTCTGGAGGCATAGGTTTAGTCAAAATTGTTGAGGCTGTAATCTGATGAAGGACATTGAATGTAGTTTATTATTTTTTTAATTAATTTTGTTTATTTATTTTCTTTACATTATCGTGTTGGTTTTGCCATACATTGACATGAATCTGGCATGGGTATACATGTGTTCCCCTTCCAGAACTCCCCTCCCACCTCCCTCCCCATTCCATCCCTCTGGGTCTTCCCAGTGCACCAGCCCTGAGCACCCTGTATCATGCACCAAGCCTGGGCTGGTGATTCATTTCACATGTCATAATTTACATGTTTCAATGCCATTCTCCCATATCATCCCACCCTTGCCCTCTCCCATAGAGTCCAAAAGACTGTTCTATACATCTGCATCTCTTTTGCTATCTCGCATACAGGGTTCTCATTACCATTTTTCTAAATTCCATATATGTGTGTTAGTATACTGTATTGTTGCTTTTCCTTCTGGCTTACTTCACTCTATAATAGGCTCCAGTTTCATCCACGTCAGTAGAACTGATTCAAATGTATTCTTTTTAATGGCTGAGTAATATTCCATTGTGTATATGTACCACAGCTTTCTTATCCATTCGTCTGTTGATGGACATCTAGGTTGCTTCCATGTCCTGGCTATTGTAAACAATGCCGCGATGAACATTGGGGTACATGTTCATGTCTCTTTCAATTCTGTTTTCCTCGGTGTGTATGCCCAGCAGTGGGATTGCTGGGTCATATGGCAGGTCTATTTCCAGTTTTTTAAGGCATCTCCACACTGTTCTCCATAGTGGCTGTACTAGTTTGCATTCCCACCAACAGTGTAAGAGGGTTTCCTTTTGTCCACATCCTCTCCAGCATTTATTGCTTGTAGACTTTTGGATGGCAGCCATTGAATGTAGTTTAAAGGGACAAAAAGAACAAGAGAGAATACTTTCTGGGAAGCATGAACTTTTAGAATAATTTCCTTCTCTAGAATTTTCTTTCTTTTTTTTTAACTCATATACATGTATCTATTCTTTTTCAAATTCATTTCCCATTAAGCTATTACATAACATTGAGCAGAGTTCCCTGAGCTATACAGCAGTCCTTGTTTATATATTTTAAGTATAGCAGTGTATACATGTCAACACCAAACTCCCTAATTATCCTTTCACCCCATTCATACCCTCTGGTGGTAACCATAAATTCATTCTCTAAGTCTGCGAGTCTGTTTCTGTTTTGTAAATAAGTTCATTTGTATCATTTCTTTCAAGATTCCACATATAAGGGATATTGTACAATATTTCTCTTTCTCTGACTCTCTTCATTCAATATGACAATCTTTAGGTCCATTCGTGTTGCTGCAAATGGCGTTATTTCATTCTTATTAATGGCTGCTGCTGCTGCTGCTGCTAAGTCGCTTCAGTCGTGTCCGGCTTTGTGCCACCCCAGAGACGGCAGCCCACCAGGCTCCCCCGTCCCTGGGATTCTGCAGGCAAGAACACTGGAGTGGGGTGCCACTGCCTTCTCCAATGCAGGAAAGTGAAAAGTGCGAGTGAAGTCGCTCAGTCGTGTCTGAGTCTTCGCGACCCCATGGACTGCAGCCCACCAGGCTCCTCCGTCCATGGGAGTTTCCAGGCAGGAGCACTGGAGTGGGGTGCCATCGCCTTCTCCTACTAATCACTGAGTAATAGCCTGTTGTATATGCGAGCCACATCTTTATCCATTCCTCTGGAGATGGACATTTAGGTTGCTTCCATGTCTTGGCTATTGCAAGTAGTGCTGCAATGGACATTGGGGTGCATATATCTTTTTGGACTATGGTTTCTTCTGGATAAATGCCCAAGAGTGGGATGGCAGGGAAAAGAGGATAATTAGGCAGCTTGTGTAATATTAAACAGCAATACAGTGATGTCTCGGGAAATTTTTGTAAACTGGAAGTCCAAAACAACAATAAAAGCAGGAAATAGACTTGATAAAGAAGCTAATAGAGGAGAAAACTAGAAAAATAGAAGATACTCCATCAATTTCAAAGGAATCAAGAAAGTATAGAGAGATAAAACAGGTGGGAAAATAGAAAACAAATTATAAGGTGGTAGCCTTATGTCTAAACACATCAGTAATTACATTAAGTTTAGCTAAGTAAATATTCCTATTTAAAGATAATTGTTTGAATACTTGATATTAAGTTGATAATATACTGCTTATAAAAGCTATGTCTTAAATATAGGGATTCAGAAAAATTGAAAGAAAGAAGCACTAATCCAAAGAAAGTTGTACTACTGTCAAAGTTTTAAGGCAAGAAGTCCTAAAGTTTGACATTTTAATAAAGTCTGTTGTTTATTAGTCATATCAACATTAATTTCTTGGATTTGATAAATGTACTATGTTTATATAAAATGTTAACATTCGGGGAAGATGGGTGAAAGGTATATGGAGACACTTTTCACAATTTTTACAACTTTTTTTGTAAGCCTGAATTTCTTTCAAAATAGAAAAGTTAAAGTTTAGCATTTTATAATAGAAATGGGTCAGTCCATCAGAGGATATAGCAATTCCACATTTATATGCACCTAACACACACATACACAGAAGGAGAGCAAAAATTAAACAAAAAGGAGAAAGACACAAATTTGCAATTACATTGGGAAATTTACCACAATGAGAAAATTCTCAGTAACTGATAGAGGACAAAAAAAAAATCAGGAAGGGTTTAGACAATTTAAACAGTGTTAAATCTTATCTGTGTACAGAAAAGAAAGAAAGATCTGTCCTTTCTAATGTTCATACCCAAAGTTTATTTCAGGCCAATCTCCTTGAGAAGCCATGTGATATCTGGTAATGTATAAAAATGCTATTATAAGAATAGATAAAGAGTTTTATTTATTCAGCCTCATTCATTCCTAAATCCTGTCTGCCATGCATCTTTCTTGTTCCCTTTGTATGTTGGAAGCATATTACTGCTCCACACAGTGAATTATAGAACTGCGGTCTGGGTTAAGTATCCCTTTGGAAATTGCACTAACTTACAGGGACTTGATGCCTAAGGGTACCTATTTTTGGGTTGAGATGGGATAAACCTGCAAATATCTTGTGTGTTTATTTTTTTTACTCTCAGAGATTATGTAAATTACTGGGCTTTTTTTTCCTTCTACCTACATTGAGTTAGTAATTTCCTGATTTTAATGATTTGTTGACGTTGAATGTTCCTTATTGTAGCCAGATTGCCGTGCCCTGCCTCATACCAGAAATATCTGTCATTTCTCATACTATATTACTACTTAGTTTATCATCTCCAGTTAAAAGTGACTTACGAGAGAAGTAGGAAAAACCTTTGTGGATAAAGAGAAGGAAAAAAACAGTACAAAGAAGCCATAGACTGGGAGGCATTTAGGCTATGAATATAATCTTAATACTGATGATTGCTGTGGGAGCAACTATAAACTAACTGAAGCACTGAATTTCTGGGATTAGGTGTGGTGGGGGTAAATTACAAATTATGAAAAAATAATGTTTCTTATCTAAGTGTAACTCTATTCAGAAAATATAATTATGGTTAATTTCTTTCCCAATTCAGGATGTCCAAATACTCTATCCTTGACACCCACCTTTTTCCATTTTCTTTTTGTAAATTATGTATGTCATTGCTCTTTGTTATCAGTTTGGACTCATTGTGGCAAGTAACAGAAACCCAGTTTAACTGGCTTTAAAATATAGTTTCAAGTAGCTAGAAAAAGCACAAAGGCTTTAGCACGATGGAATTCAAGATTCAGCCCTGGCGGGTGTGGTGTTTTCTCTTTACTCATTGTCTCTGCTTTCTTGTGAGTGTTGGTTTTAGCTTTATTCTCAGTCCTGGGTTCTTTCTTCATGGAGGCAGAATGGCTACAGATGCTCTGGCTTCTACATCCTCATCAATAGGGATCCAGGGGAGTGTGTAGGCCTCCCATTATAGAGAGTTTCACAAAAGCTTTCTTCGGTCTTGTTGGGTCCAACTGGGTGATATGCCGGTCCGTAAACCAAATCACTGTGGCTGAAAAGTATGATGTGATGATTGGCTTGGACCTGGAGCTTTGTTCAAATGGCATGGATAGATTATAGGGAATGAGTAGAACCCCCAAAATAAAATTAATGCTGTTACCAAAAGTTCAGAGACAGTTGCTAGAGAAGAAACAAAGCATGTGGAGAAAATAATACTTGAAGTGTTGATATTGTAACACAATATGATAGGAACTTGGGTAACACTTTGCATTGAATTTTCTCAGCCAGAGAAGTCCTAAAGTGGGGGTGGGGTTGAGGGAGAGTGGATGGGATATAAATAATAAATGAGAAGAAAAGATCCTGGGATGGCGGGCAGATCCAGTTACCTGATTGGGAATTTGACTGATGGGCTCATGGCCTGCTGGCCCCTCTCCTCTCAGAGGAACTGACCCTTGGAAATGTCCCTCGTTGGGATCAGGGATGTCGTGAGTGGTGCACAACTGAGGTTGCTTTTTCACACATCAAGGGAGTACATATTTTCCTCTGGCCCTTAGAATGAGATAATTTGTTTGGAGTGTTTCTAGAGAGACACAACATTTCCTCTGAGGCCCTTAGAGGGGCCAAGTGGGATAACTTAAAATTAGGGAGTTGCAGAACCAAAATTAATAGACCAGAGTTCTAGTTTGATACTGCTGGTGTTTATAATAATTCAAATTGTTTGCCAAATTTAAAAATCAAAGTTCACATAAAAATATGGGTTTCTGAAGAAAAAAAAAAATTTCTGGCTTCCCTTTAAACACCAGAAGATCAGGCAACTTTTAGGCCTGATTCTGCTAGACAACAGTTCATTGGAGGTCTGCCTTGGCTTCCCCTTTTAGAGCCCCAGTTAGCATCATGGACACATCAGGAGAAGGGGTGGAGAATGGGGAGTCAGATATAGGGACCTTCTATATGGGATATAGGGACCTCTTCCATCATCTTGGACTTCAATAACTGAGAAGAATTTCCATGGCTTGCAGAACAGAGATATTGGTGAGCTTGGGGTCATGGGGCTTCCAGTAGGCTCTGAGAAGTACCAGTTGCCACTTTATAGATCATAACGACCTCAGTTTTCAAGTTAGTTATATTCATTTAATTTTGAATTTAGAGCTTGAAGCTTCAGGAAGACTGGGGACTAAGGCTTCCCTTTGTTTCACACCTCCAGTGGTTCTAATCACAATCTCCTATACATATTGGTGACTTAAGCTTTGATCGATTAACTCTATTTTGTATCTTTTCAGTTCAGTTCAGTCGCTCAGTTGTGTCTGACTCTTTGTGACCCCATGAACTGCAGTATGCCAGGCCTCCCTGTCCATTACCAACTCTGGAATTTATCCAAGTGTCGTCCCCTGCAACATGAGTCCTTCACCTGCTAAATGCTTCTCTGAGAACTCCTGTTTCTGTTTTCTTCAAAAGTCTTTGGTCTCTTTCTCTCATTCTTGTTTTCTCTCCAGTGCGTATGTTTGCATGTGCTGTGTACATACAAATGCATGTGTGCAGACACACACACACACACACACACACACACACACACACACACATACCCTTTTAGCCTTCTTGTATTCTATTCCATATGCTATGATTGCCTTGGCTACAATTCATCCAGAAAGTTCCAACTCAGGATTATATATGATATATACTGAATGACCCCTACAGTAAGTGATATATAGTGTACAAGAGGTGCCCTTAAATCCAGATTAAAACAGAAAATGAATTAGGAATTTATTCTAATTTATATCAGAGAGAAGTAATCATAAGATTACTTTGTCATTTACCCCAAAATCAGTTTTAGTTAAGCTTCTCAGGTGTTTATAGTTGAACCTGGTCAGTATTATACTGAATGTTATTTTAGAAGAGACTGATTCTTACTCATCTTTAAATCTCATTGAAAGTGAAAGTGAAGTCGCTCAGTCGTGTCCGACTCTTTGCAACCTCGTGGACTGTAGCCTACCATGCTCCTCTGTCCATGGGATTCTCCAGGCATGAGTAATGGACTGGGGTGCCATTTCCTTCTCCAGAGGATCTTCCCAACCCAGGGATTGAACCTGGGTCTCCCTCATTGTAGTCAGATGCTTTACCATCTGAGCCACCAGGGTGGGGTTACATCTCATTAGTCCAGTCAAATAATACTTATTCATTGAGTACTTGAATGAATGTAAGCTCCCCAACTAGGGGCTTCATAATGGGACTTTGAAGTAAATGGATGTAGACAGATCTTGGTGGAAGCCCTAGTGGCCACTCAATGCTCAGAAGCCAACCCCACTTCCATGCTCAGGCGTACAGAGACACAGAACTACGATGACTGTAACTGAGGCTGGTCAAGGAGGTGACCCATGCAGTGAGTGGGGACCGGATGTATGCAGATTCTCTCTGTTCTTCCCTACTTTTGCTGATGGAGCTGGTGATGGACAGGAAAGCCTGGTGTGCTGCAGTCCAGGCAGTCGCAAAGAGTAGGACATGACTGAGCAACTGAATTGAACTAGGAAAAAGTTGGCAAAAATTATTTTGCAAGATTTAAGGAAAGGTTGGCTAAAGGTTATTTTGAAAGATTTTGAACCCATATGTGTTCCAAATTTCATTGCCATCTTTGTGCCTCTAATACTCAGCACCATGAACAGGTGCTCATAAGTCATTGTTGAATAAATAATAAGGAGGTGAGTGAATGAGGACTGGAGGTGCTGAAACCCCCACTCAGTCTTTTCACTCCTCTGTTGGTGACACATTTCCCATGGACCATTGTTTGGTTTGGCCCTTTTTTGACCTAGTACCATCCCTGCTCTTGGGGCTTCTCTGATGGCTCAGATGGTAAAGAATCTGCCTGCTAATGCAAGAGACCTGGGTTCGATCCCTGGGTTGGGAGGATACCCTGGAGAAGGGCATGGCACCCCACTCCAATATTCCTGCCTGGAGAATTCCATGGACAGAGGAGCCTGGCAGGCTTCCATCCATGGGGTTGCAAAGCATTGACCACGACTAAGTAACTGACATTTTCACTTTTTCATTCCTGCTCTATGAAGGGAAATATCACCATTAATAAATTTTGCTAATCTTTTCCCACATATATAATATGATAAGACCATGGGGAACACAAAAATAAGAAAACATATAACTTTTACCTGCAAAGAGATAGCAATGATATTAGGAAGATAAGAATAAAATAGCAAAATGTGACTATTATAAGACAACACATATTCAAGAATACAATAATGAATGTATTATTGTATCCATCGCCATCATGATGATGTATGTATATAATCCATAAGATGCAAGGAAAAGACAGAGGTGCTCATATCTAAGGCAGGTGGGAAGGAGTTAAGGACATGTCGGGAATGGTGAGTGGACTGTTGGTTGAGCTAGGGGCAGAAAGCATGTTAACTTGGTAGTGTGGGGAGTAATGAGATGGTTAAGACTTAGAAAAACTAAAGGGGGGAAGAGCCCCAACATTAAGATATCAATAACAATGTTGCTATCTTTTATCTTGTTTGTTTTTGCAGGAGATTGGCAGGCTTGGCTTTGAGAGGTCACAAATGAGTCAATTTAGAGCCAAACCCCTTCATCCCAGGTGTTAATCCTGGCTTAACCCCTCATAATGGTGTCTAATTATGTTTTCTAGGATGGTGCAGGCAACTAGGAAGTTAATTTGCTTATTTGAGAAAAAGTTTATTTATAGTAACCATAACTACTATTTTAAAAAAATAGCTTGGGGTTTAAAAAATTCTAGCTGTTAGCAACCAAATTAATCACTTTTTAGGAATGTTTACCTAACATGTCTGTCCCTTGTAGAATGAATGAGGAAGTTGAACTCAGTTGTCAGACCAGAAGGATGCTCAGGGAAAACTTGAATTAGTATACCCATTAAAAATTCTCTCTGTCCAAAGGGCTATCCAGGTTGGTATGTAGAGTAGGAGACTAATGTTTAACAAACTAAGTGGTATCCTGGGCTTCCCTTGTAGCTCAGCTGGTAAAGAATCTGCCTGCAATTCCAGAGACCTGGGTTTGATCCCTGGGTTGGGAAGATCCCCTGGAGAGTTGAATATAGAATGTAACAGGCAAAGAGGAGGGCTGTGGTGGGAGCTAGGATCAGAGTTGGTGAAGAAGGGAAGGAGGGGACACCAGTAGAAGGTACTGAAATGCCCTGGAACCTCTGATCCTAGTCACTTCTCTAGAGAAACACCATCAAGGCTTTTACCATAAAAAAGTCAGGTAGGAAAGAAATAAAATCACATTTCTTTATATTCTATTTTTTGGCCACGTGACTTAGGAGTTCTTACTTCCTGGACCAAGGATTGAACCCACACCATTGGCAGCAAGAGTATGGAGTCCTGACCGCTGGACAGCCAAGGAATTCCCTCTTTATGTTCTTGAAAGCAACTTTATTTTGACTGTGGTGCCTCATCCTGCCTGAGTCCTGTCCAGTCTTAGGCACCTGGAATCTGCCCATCAGCCTCTATTGTCTGGGGATCTTAGAGACGGCAAAGGCTGGGAGGAAGTGCCTCCATCCTTGGTCCTTTATCCTCTGAGGGGGCCTGGGAAACATCCACTGGCTCAGCCTGTGGGTCCCTCCAGCAGCGGTTCTGTGGCACTTTGTCCCTTCTCTCTGCCTTCCCCAGGGCTGTTTGCTCACATCCACGGCTTCCCCTCCATTTCCACCAGGATAATCTTTCCTCCTCTCCATCTTCTTCAGAGGTGGTCTTCTGCCGCCCCATTCCCAGCACAGCCAGCCTGAGTGAGCCCCAAGAAGGTTTGTGCTTCTGTCCAAAGACCGAAGGGACTACAGGTTCTAATCTGCTTTTGCCTTCTGGGCTGCCAGAACTCCTAAGACAAGAGTGTGTTATTGCTCTTTGAATGGGGTGGGAGAAGAAATACAAGTTTATATTTCAGTAAATTATTCTGCCCCAATATTAACTATTTTTATTGCTTATGATTAAAGTATTAAAGAGATTTTTTTTCCCCAAAAAACCTTGAGGGGCTTTGGGAAATTTTCTCCTTTTCCAAACACATTCTTTTGTTATCTTTATTATTTTATTTATTATTTTTACTGAGTTTAAAAATTAATGAATTATTTAAAACAGATGTTAAAAGTTTACCATAATTGTTTCAAATTCATCATTTTAAAAAAAAGATCAGCTCTAGCCCCCAGATGTGTCCCTTACCTCCTTCTCCACATGCATGCATGTGCCAAGTCACTGCAATCATGTCTGACTCTTTTTGACCCTATGGATCATAGCCCGCCAGGCTCCCCTGTCCACGGGATTCTCCACACAAGGATACTGGAGTGGGTTGCTATGCTCCTCTCTGGGGAATCTTCCCAACCCAGGGATCGAATCCACATCTCTTAAGTCTCCTTCATTGGCAGGTGGGTTCTTTGCCACCAGCACTACCTGGGAAGACCTTCTCCTTAGACAACTTGGGATGCTTCTTCTCCATTGACAAACACTATTCTTAATTTGTTGTGCCTTTCCATGTGTCTTGAAGTTTTGCTACTTATGTATGGTGATGTAAATGACACGTAAAGTATTCTGTGTTTTATAATTTACAATAACTGGTATACTGTATGTATCCTTTAGCACTTTGCTTTTTCCATTTACTATTTTTTTTAAGAAGCAGATGAATGTAATTAATTCATTTAATCTACTGTTGTATAAATATTCTGTTGATTAAACAATCATGTATTTACCCATTATTCAACTAAAGAAAACAGGCAGTTGCCCTTAAAATATAAATACCGTTGGAATAATTTAACACCTTGAGGGTTTGTTAATCACTCATACATAACTGTCAACTGGTCATCGACCCTTTCTTCAAAACTGAGTGTGTGTGGGAACTCCCTGTGATGCTTGCAGTGAGAGAATAGGAATAGGGATGTTAATTGAACTGTATGTAGAATTTGGGAGCTTAGGCTAAGAAACTGATGTGTTTTTTAATCTTTTATTTTGTCTGCCTTCCTTGGGCAGGTTATCTAATCTCAATAGTCTTCTAATTCACATTTTAAGGGAGGATGTTTGTTCCATCAGTAGAAGAATAGGTAAATGGTGAGCTTTTTGTGTGAGGAGAATAGCATAGTTCCAGCCTCACTGAAAGTTCTTTCTAAGTATTTGCCATCATTGTTTACAATACTAGAGAAGGGGGAGTGAGGGAAGAAGGGAATTTTGGAAGATGGACAAGGGGGAAGGCTGCGTGCCCTGAGTAAGTGGTTCCCTCAAGAATTCAGAATCTCAGGTGATGTGGACCTAGGACTACAGGACCACAGTACCTAGGACCTAGGACCACAGGTCCTAGGGAAAGCAGAAGAGCTGGAAAGCCAGAAAGAACCAGTGAAGACAGCTTTGATCCCTCACAATTTGGGCCTTTGGGATTGGTAGAAAGGCATCAAAGTTTTGGTGATCTCAGAATTGTTTCTGATGCCTTTTTTCCCCGAAACTGTCCAAAGAATGTTAGATCTGCCAGCCATAAAGAGCTACTTAGGCTAATTTTGGTAAAGCTTTTAGAGGTTCAAGGAAGCTAGAAATTTGAGGGAGGAGGAAAGATCGGATCCAATTTCATCTAAATTAAGAAGTCCATTTTTAGAATATACTTTTAACTTTCCAAATTTATGTTTGCTTGTGTCAGGGTACACTTAAGAATTAAGACAGGGAAGAAAGGTTTTACTTGGTGAAAGAAGGTGTTATTTAAAATTATATGGGCTAAAAAACAAAAACAAAAAACCCAGGAGGAAAGAAGAGTTGAAATTACTGAAGCCATGGGAAGATGTACCTGTCTAGAAAATCCAGCATAACCTTCCCTGTTGTTGAGTCTCTGACAGTGATCCTGGCTGTCTCTGGGCTCCTTTTTATAGGACTGACTTTGGAAAGCTATGCTGTTCTGAGCTGTCTCAGGCATCCAGGTAGGTGAGCATCAGTGCCAGATGTTTGGGTACCGGTTAGTGATGTGTGCTTCATTTCTAAAACTGCAGAGTGCATTCTAGTAGCTGTGTGTTTTAGCGTTTCAGGACTGACAAGTTATGTGCTTGATAAGTATGAGTTGATCTAGTTAGAAGTTTTTCCCCAAAACTTTACAAGGAATTTTACAGAGGCTGATTTCTTTTAAAATGCAAATTCTTATTTCACAGGTATATATGCTTCATATTTTACATAAATTATTGTATGATTACTGGACAGTTACATATTTATACATTTTATGATTTGATATCAGATTATATTGGGGAGACTTCAGAGCGTACTGGCCTAGAGGAAGGAATAAGGCACAGTAGGGTTCTGCTACAGCTTGGTTAGGCACCTCTGAGAGGTCTTTACTTTGGGACATTGAGAAAGTTATTCAGTCCTCTGAAATATCCCTTTGTTGATTACAAAATGAGGACAGTACCTGCCTTAGGGAGTGGTGAGGAAAGAGAATGGACACAAAGCGTTTAAGAGAATGCATTAATCATCTGGCTGTGGGACTAGTAAGAAAAACAAATATTGGGCTACTAGCTATAGAATCATTGGGGTTTTCTTCTAAAATGTTACATACTACTTCGAAATTTTAATTCTCTTCTGTAAAGTTTTAGGGGCTTTCCTGGTGGCTCAGATAGTAAAGAATTTGCTGGCAGTGTGGGAGATCTAGGTTCGATCCTTGGGTTGGGAAGATCCCCTGAGAAGGAAATGGCAACTCACTTCAGTATTCTTGCCTGGAGAATTTCATGGACAGAGGAGCCTGGTGGGCTACAGTCCATGGGGTTGCAAAGTTTTAAAAAGTCTGCACTGTGTTATTGTAGCAGAACCATTTTCCAATGGAGAAACACCATAGTAAGCAATTTATTTGGGATCATGTAGCTACAACAGTTTTTTATACATCAAATTCAACAGCTGTATTTTCTCAGCCAACAGTGTGTTATTCCTGATAAGTTTATTGTGCAATATAAAAATGCTTGTTAAGGCACACTATGTAGTATACTTAGTTTTTTGTAGTGTACTTATTATTATTATAATTTTGCAAAAATCTAGAGAAATAGTGATACTGTATGTTTATACATGAATCTGCACTTATGAAAGAGGCAATGTTTTCCATGAACCATTCTACTGCTAAATCTTCATGCCTTTGTAGAATGCTATAAATTATTTTGCTATTTGAATCATAGTATTTTGCCTCATAAGGGAATATGAGGCAAATATTACTTAAAATTGTAACATATGGTATAAGAACTCTATATAGTAATCTTATTGTTTATTAGTATTCAATAATGTATTCTTTCAGACCACTAGTATTTATTTTATTTGTTTCCATTGTCTTTCCACAATTACTTCTTTTTTAAAAAAAAATTTATTTCTGATTGTGCTGGGTCTTAGTTATAGCATGCAAACTGTTGGTTGCAGCTTGTGGGATCTACTTCCCTGACCAGGCATCAAACCTGGGTCCCCTGCATTGGGAGCATGGAGTCTTAGCCACTGGACCACCCAGGAAGTCTCATCACAATTACTTCTATTGCTTTTCAGTTATTTTTTATTTTGGCTGCCTTTAGTCTAAAAAAAGTGACTGAAAATATGTGATGAAAAATGAGCCCTCTTTTCACTTGGCCTCCAATTCTCCATTTCCCCTAGAAAGGCAGTCAGCATTACCTTTCTTTGTATCCTTCTGGAAATGCTTTTATAAATATGCAACTGATATAGCTCCCCTTCCCCCAGCTATACTTAATCTTCTGCTCCTTGCTTTGTTCTTTTAATAATATATCTTAAAGGGACTTCCCTGGTGGTCCAGTAGTTAAAACTCCGTTTCCAATGCAGGGGGTGAAGATGCTATTCCCTATTAGGGAACTAAGATCTTGCATGTCTCTGCCAAGAAAAAAAAAAAAAAAAACAGAAAAAGAATATATTTTAAAGATTGTTCTGTATCTATTATATTTGCTTCATTTAACTACTAAAAGCCTTTGTAATGCTACAAACTTCTTTTTACTTATAATAACATTTGGGTAAATTGCTTTTTCACTAATTTTATGTGCTGGTTCTGCTGGATTAGGGGAGAATAAAAATATTTTATGTAATTAACAAGTGACATACGTTTAAATAGACTTGAGCAAAGAATAGAACCCCAGGTATATTTATCATTTCACATGCAAGGTCAACACAAGGACCATTAATTTGCAGCATTTCTGTGGAGTGCAAATGCTAAAATTGGACCACTATTTTTAAAACCTGAGGCAAGGGATAGAAATCATTCTGAATATGGGAAAGGATATGCAGGATGACCAAAACCACAGAAATTGGAAGCCAGCCTCAACAGAATTAGCATTTTGCAGACTGGGAGATTATTCTTAAGCGTCCTAAAAGGACTGTTTCATCTCTTTCAACACAAAATAAGTAAACATTCTAAAAGTGAGAATTCAATAAAACGTGAATATGTACTTACTGCTAACATGTAAGAAATTACATTTACTGCCTTTTTCTTAATCTACAGAACTGAGCTCTTCAGATTTTTTTAAACAGTATAGAATGAAATAGAGGGCAATGGTATGTGTATGTATTTAAAACTAAACAATTTAATTACATATTTAGTTAGATCCAGACCCCAAAGTAACTGTAAAAGATAGAAATCTGTCATTTTGCAACCTACTGAATTGGAGAACAGATTTCCAAATGATAGGACTGATAAGGGGTTAATATCCAACATACATAAACAGTTCATATAACTCAAGATGAAAAAAACAGCCCAATTAAAAAATGAAGAGAAGAACTGAATAGACATTCTTCCAAAGAGGAATTACAGGTGGTCACATCCACATGAAAAGATGCTCAACATCACTGATCATCAGGGAAATGAAAATCAAAACCAAAATGAAATATCACCTCACACCTGTCAAAATGGCTATCATCAAAATGACCACAAACAACAAATGTTGAAGAGAATGTGGAGAAAAGAGAACTCTCGTATACTGTTGGTGAGAAAGTCAACAGTGCAAGTGAAAGTGTTAGTCACTCAGTTATGTGGGCTCTTTGGGACCCCATGGACTGCGGCCCACCAGGCTCCTCTGTCCATGACATTCTCCAGGCAAGAATACTGGAGTGGGTTGCCATCCGTTTCTCCAGGAGATTGTCCCAACCCAGAGATCAGACCTGGATCCTCCACATTGTGGGCAGATTCTTTACCATCTGAGCCACCAGGGAAGCCCACCATAGACAACAGTAGGGAGGTTTCTCAAAAAACTAAATATAGAACTACCATAAAACCCCCAAATTCCACTCCTGAGTATATAACCAAAAACCCCCCAAAACACTTTCCAAAAGATACTCATACCTCAGTGTTCATAATAGTTTTATCTGCAGTAGCCAACATATGGAAGCAACTTAGGTATCCATCAGTAGATGAATGGCTAAAGAAGATGTCCATACACATACACACAAAATGGGATACTACTCGGCTGTCAAAGAGAATGAAGTTTTGCCATATGCAGCAACCTGGATGGACTTGGAGGGCATTATGCTAAGTGAAATAAATCAGAGAAAGACAAATACTGTATGATATCACATACATGTGGGATCTAAAAAATACAATAAGCTAGTGAATATAACAACAACAAAAAAGAAACGGACTCCCAGATTTAGAGAACAAACCAGTGGTTATTAGTGGGAGAAACAGAAGGGCAAGGGGTAACACAGGGATAGGGGATTAAGAGGTACAAACTATTAGGTATAGAGCAACAAGGATTTATTGTACAGCACAAGGAATATAGCCAATATTTTATAATAACTATAATGGAGTATAACCTTTAAAAATTGTGAATCACTATATTGTATACCAACTGTACTTCAATAAAAAAAAGAGTCCTTTCGAAAGAACAACAAAAGTCGTAAACAAGTTGGTTTACAGATCATGAATGACAAATACACTGTACTCTTAGAAGGATGCACATAATTTAATATGATTTTTAAGTAATCAGTGAAAATTTTAATTCAATTATTTCAAAAAATTATATGCTTCCCTCCAAATTAGAGATGTTCAGGGATGATGTTGAACCTCTTATGTAATGAATATGTGTATAAAAATTTTTTTTCCTACTTAGCTTTAGTACTTATTTAGTTTATTTTCACTTTCTGAAATATACATTAACTCTAAAGTAATTAGGTGTATATAAGAGGTATACATAATTTGTATTCGCCTTTAGCTTTATATTGAATAGTCAAACCACGAGGTCACTTTAAAAATAAGAGTTGCCTTGTTACATATCAGAAGTATTAAAAATGTAAGTAATTCTTGGGACTTCTCTGGCAGTCCAGTGGTTAGAACTTGGCGCTTTCACTGCTGTGGCCTGAGTTCAGTCCCTGGTTGGGGAAATAAGATCACTGCAAGCCATGAGGTGTGGCCAAAAACAAAGTCAGTAATTCCTCCTTGAGATGTTAATTTATAGCAATAAACATGGATATGTACAGAGATTTATTTATAAGGCTGTTCATTGTAGCATTCATTTACAATGCAAAATTGGAAGCAATGCAAACACTGTGAAACAAGGGATTTACCAAATAAGTTATTAGGTGGCCACTAAATATTATGTAGATACATATAATATATTAGCACAAAAAGTTATACTCACATTTTCATGCCCCAATAAAGGTACAGGTGCATTTGAAAAACATACCAGAAAGACGTAGATGACAAAAAGTACTAGTTGCTGTTTCTAGAGAGTAGGATTGTGGATAAGTTACATTTCTGATTTGGGCATTTGTTACCAATTATTTTCTACAATGACTATTACATGCCTGTTTTCCTTACAATCCAGTTTTACATCAGTTTCCTTTTTTTGGTTTTAGTTTGTTTCTCCTGCTTGGAATAAGAAAGGCCCCACTGATCTGGGAAAGACCTCGCACAAGGAAAGGGAGAGGAGGTGGCAGTGGTTTAATAATGTAAAGTTGAACGTTTGAGCCACAAGCTCCATCCCAAAATCATTAGCCTCTAACTTACTGTATTCTTTTTTGGACATGATTCATGTCCTCAAATTTTATTTTTCCACCACATCCTGAGTATTTTTAAATGCTATACTTTTCTCAACTTGAAATGCTTATTTTACTGAAACAGTGAAGTCAAATGGGAAGGAAAATTATACAGTTTTCCTTTGTATATACAATTTCCAAAGAAATGCCTTTGCTTTGGATAAGCACAGGGTGTGAAAAACCAGTGTTTATTCCCTTTACTGAATCTCAGTTATTGTCTGGCTGACCTATGTTGGGAAAGAGTGTTACCAGGGAATCTATTCCTATTTGTTCCTTGTCAGCCTTACCTCTCAGGTGGTTTATTTCAGATGCTTTACTGCCTGGGTTCTCTGTTCTTGTTTAGATAAATGTTTCCAAAGGGCTCATGTTCTTTTTTCTCACATTGCTTTTTCCAGATATAAAGACCTGAAGGTAGTCTTTCCTATTCAGAGATGGAGAACAGTACCACCACCATTTCTCGGGAGGAGCTGGAGGAACTACAAGAAGCCTTTAATAAAATAGGTATGCTTGAGAAAAACTAAACACACAGTTACTATTCTGCTTTATACCAGCCTTCCAGGAATGGAACAATGCCTTCCATTGCTTCTATTGCCCTCTAACCCCCAGATATATTCCCTTTTTCTTTTGTGTCCCATCTGGGTTTCACTGAATTCTTTCTTTCTAAAAGATAAACTAAGACTGGCTTGAATTTCTGGGAGAATTGGACTTTGAATTCTTTGACCATTTCTTTGCAGAGAATACTCCAGGTTAATGAATGACAGTGTAACTGAATATGCTTAATGTGATCTCCTCATTACAGAGAAAAAAATATGGAAACACTTCCTTGTGAACTCTGGCCTCCGTGTGTTTGTCATGAGCAATAACACATTCTGACTTCATGCAGAGTATTTTAAAAGCTCGATGTGATTTTTAAAAACCACATGTCTTATTTTCCTACTCCCTGTGCATAATTTTTTTTAAAAAATATTGTTTTTAAGAGCTGCATGCCTTATATTTCTTCTTTCACTTTTATTTATTTATTTATTCTTCTTTCACTTTAAAAGCCATCCAGTGTTTTGTCTTTATGATGTCATTTTGACAGCTTGCTCTTTTTCTTCCAAAAAACTCCCCCATCCTCTGATGGATGGTGATTCTCCTGCATTTTGCTCATAGGAGACCTGTAGCAAACCAAGAGTGTTGATACCATCTTTTGCTCTAGTCTGCAAGTGGTGAAAGATGAGCACAGTAAATAGACATGGAAACAGTGACGCCCGCAATGTTGCTCCTGCCTCAGTGGGCTCCTGCCTTGGTGCGTTAGAGCATGCCATGAAAAACAGTCAGACCAGGGAGGATGGGGTGATCACAGTTGGTCTTGGGCCTTGATTTCTCTTAAATTTAGTGAATAATGTCTAAAATTAATGTAGATGAAATGTAGTGCAGAAATTTTAGAAACCGAGACAAATAAAGGAGGATTTAACTTAAAAAAAAAAAAAAACCAAGGCTCTCTCAAAAAAAAAAAAGCTAAAGTAATGCTTTCAGGCAGCTCATGACTTACAAAACATTGTTATAAAATAAAGTGAATTCTACAAATCTCTGGGCCTTTCGACTTCTTGCTTAGCTGTTTCCAGAGTAACTCAGTCCTTGAGAATACAATCCACATGGTGGCCACCTTTGACTCATAATGAATTCCTTAACCTTGGTCTTTTCTTTATTTTGCTGGACTTCCCCTGGTGACACAGGTTTGATCCTCGATCCAGGAGTGAGAAATGAGGTCGCTCAGTCGTGTCCGACTCTTTGCGACCCTGTGGACTGTAGCCTACTGGGCTCCTCCATCCGCTGGATCTTCAAGGCAAGAATGCTGGAGTGGGTTGCCATTTCCTTCTCCAGGGTATCTTCCTGCATTGTAGGCAGACGCTTTACCATCTGAGCCACCAGGGAAGTCTTGAGCCAGGAAGAGTTCATTTACTGCAGAGCAGCTAAGCCCGTGTGCCACAACTATTGAGCCTGTGCTCTAGAGCCCCGGGGCCACAAGTACTGAAACCCACGCAGCCTAGAGACCCTTCTCTGCAATTAGAGTGTAGCCCCCGCTTACTGCAACTAGACAAAAGTCCCAGCAGCAATGAAGAGCCATCACAACCAAAAATAAAATAAATCAGTAAAATTAAAAAAAATTTATGGAACATTGTATGCAGTGCACAGAGTCATTTCAAGAAAAAACAAAACAAAACTGGGAGCAATGTTGGCATATTCTGCTAATTCAGAGCACTGAAAGAAAGGAAGGAGTGAAAACATATCTCCAGAACTTCCCTGGTGGTCCAGTGGTTAGGACTCTGTGCTTCCACTATAGAGGGCCTGGGTTCCATCCTTGGTCAGGGAACTAAGATCCTGCATGGTTTGCAGCACAGCCAAAAACCAAAACAAACCCTGCCCCCCACCCCCCATATCTCCTAGTTTGGTCGTTTTTGTTACTTTATAGGAGCAGTTTGGCAGCTTGAATAAAAGTGCCACCTTGGTCCTGGTAAAATGAATAAATTAGTAGTCTGTTTTCTTTCACACACCAGCTTTAATCTTTATAACTCATGGATGTATAATCTTGCAATATTTATTTAATGGTGTTTTGGATAAATCATTGATGAAACAATTCTGACAGCAAGGTAATTTGCTCTGTGTGAGGGAAGTTCTAACACTAGCAGAATATATACTTCCTTACTTTATTTACAAGATAAATTGCTACTCATGAACTCTGTAACCCTCTGCTAATTTGTCCCAAACAGCTTTTCTCAGAGATGGAGAAACATGCCCATTTAACCTTGCTAGATGGGATACTTTTTTGGGTCTCCAGGGAAGAGTGAGAAGTTAAAATATTTGTCCTGTTTTTCTGCAATTGTGGTAAAGTACACATAACATAAAATTTACTATTTTGACCATGTTTTCAAATGTACAGTTTGTCGACTGAAAAAAAATTACAATGTGAAAGTTGCAAGTTAAGTGTTACTTGGGGAAAAAGGAGGACTGCAGCCTGAGAGACAGTACCACAGATGGCTCTGAGAAACTGCTCCAGAGAGGCAGCGGGGAAGCTCAATATATGTGATTTTGGTGAAGGGAGAGTTCCTTTAATCAAGCACTTATCTTTACAAAAGATTTTCTGCTAGTCACGAGAAGCTGATGTTACCTTGAAAAAATTTAATGCTTTTCTAAATATGAGGAGGTACAAGGATTGGGCTTATAAAATCCGTTCCTGAAAATATCTGACTGTTAGGAAGACCTGTGCCACAAGTTTCCCTGGAGCAGAGAGTGCCTCATTTCTGCTCTCCATCCTGAACTCCCTTCAGGACGTGTGGAGATGGGATTCACTCCCCGTTGAGGCAGATGGCAAATGCCCTTGGCCAGCACCAAGGTAGTAGACAAGTATATTCGAGTATATTCACCTTGTTATGCCACTTTCACCACCATCTATTTCTAGAACCTTTTCGTTTTCCCAGATTGAAACTGTACTGTTAGAGACTAACTCCTCAACAATCCACCTTCCCCCAACCCCCGTCCTCTGGGGCTACCGCCATTCTACTTTCGGTGTGAATTTGGCTACACTAGGTAACTTATATAAGTGGAATCATATAGTATTTGTTTTTCTGTGACTGGCTTATTTCATGTAGCGTGATGTCTTCAAGGTTCATCTGTGTTGTAGCATGTGTCAGAAGTGTCTTACTTTTTAAGACTGAATAACATTTCATTGGAGAAGGCAATGGCAACCCACTGCAGTGTTCTTGCCTGGAGAATCCCAGGGACAGCAGAGCCTGGTGGGCTGCTGTCTATGGGGTCGCACAGAGTCGGACACGACTGAAGCAATTTAGCAGCAGCAGCAACATTTCATTATTTCTACTAAATTTTGTTATCCATTCACCTATTGATGGACTTCTGAGCTTGTTTCTACCTTTCGGCTATTTTGAATAATGTTGCCGTGAACATGGATATTTCAAATACCTGTTCAGGTCTCTCTCCTCAGTTATTTTTGGCATATACTCAGAAGTGAAATTGCTGAATCATTTACTTTTGTTTAATTTTTTGAGGAACTACCAAATAGTTTTCAACTGTGGTTGTAGCATTTTGCATTCCTACCAGCAAAGCACAAGGGTTTCGATTTCTTCAAATTATGCCAGTGATTATTACTTTCTGTTTTTGTTTGTTTGTTTTTACAATAGCTATTCTCATGAACAGAAGATATCTCATTGTGGTTTTGATTTGCATTTCCCTAATGATTAGTGATGTTGAACATCTTTTCATGTGCTTATTGGCTGTATGTATGTCTTCTTTGGAGAAATGTCTATTCACGTACTTTGCCCATTTTAAAATCAGGTTGTTGTGCTCGCTTTGGCAGCACATATACTAAAATTGGAATGATACAGAGAAGATTAGCATGGCCCCTGCGCAAGGATGACACGCAAATTCGTGAAGCGTTCCATTGGACGAAACTGGAGCCCATTATCCAGAGTGAAGTAAGCCAGAAGCAAAAACAACAATACAGTATATTAACACATATATATGGAATTTAGAAAGACTGTAACGAGAACCCAACATGCGAGACAGCAAAAGGAATGCAGATGTATAGAATAGACTCGTGGACTTTGTGGATGAGGGTAAGGGTGGGATGATATGGGAGAATGGCATTGAAACAAGTTAATTATCATATGTCTAATCAATCGCCAGCCCAGGATTGATGCTCGGGGCTGGTGCAGCGAGATTTCCCGGGGGGGAGGGAGGAGGGAGGGGGGTTCTGGAGGGGAAGCATATGTAAACCCATGGTGATATCATGACATTGTATGGCTAAAACAATAAAAATAAATAAATAAATAAAAATAAATGTAAAAAAAATAAAAATAAAAATATACAAGCAACTCCTACAGCTCCATTCCAGAAAAATAAATGACCCAATCAAAAAGTGGGCCAAAGAACTAAACAGACATTTTTCCAAAGAAGGCATAAAAATGGCTAACAAACACATGAAAAGATGCTCAACATCACTCATTATCAGAGAAATGCAAATCAAAACCACAATGAGGTACCACTTTACACCAGTCAGAATGGCTGCCGTCCAAAAGTCTACAAGCAATAAATGCTGGAGAGGATGTGGAGAAAAGGGAACCCTCTTATACTGTTGATGGGAATGCAAACTAGTACAGCCACTATGGAAAAGAGTGTGGAGATTCCTTAGAAAACTGGAAATAGAACTGCCATATGACCCAGCAATCCCACTGCTGGGCATACACACCGAGGAAAACAGAATTGAAAGAGACACGTATACCCCAATGTTCATCACCACATTGTTTACAATAGCCAGGACATGGAAGCAACCTAGATGTCCATCAACAGATGAATGGATAAGAAAGCTGTGGTACATATACACAATGGAATGTTACTCAGCCATTAAAAAGAATACATTTGAATCAGTTCTACTGAGGTGGATGAAACTGGAGCCTATTATACAGAGTGAAGTAAGCCAGAAGGAAAAACAACAATACAGTATACTAACACACATATATGGAATTTAGAAAAATGGTAACGATAACTCTGTATGCAAGATAGCAAAAGAGATGCAGATGTATAGAACAGTCTTTTGGACTCTGTGGAAGAGGGCAAGGGTGGGATGATATGGGAGAATGGCATTGAAACATGTTAATCATCATATGTGAAATCAATCACCAGCCCAGGTTTGATGCTCAGGGCTGGTGCACCGGGATGACCCAGAGAGAAGGAATCGGGAGGGAGGTGGGAGGGGGGTTCTGGAAGGGGAACACATGTATACCCATGGCAGATTCTTGTCAATGTATGGCAAAACCAACATGATAATGTAAAGAAAATTAAAATAAATAAATAAAAACAAACAAACAAACAAAATCAGGTTGTTTATTGTTTTGTTGTAGAGTTATACGAAAGTCTTGTTTCTTTTTAAACTGTGATCTTATGGCTATTTAACCTAAGCCTTGATTTCCTCTTCTTTAAAATTAGAATATTATTATTAACTATCTCAAAGTTGTATGGATATCATTAGACAAGTTCTTTTTTTTTTAATTGTTATTTATTTTGGGTTGTGCTCTGTCTTTGTTGCTACATGAGCTTTTCTCTAGTTGTGGCAATTGGGGGCTACTCTCTAGCTTCAGTGGCTTCTCTTTTTGCAGAGCACGGGCTCTAGAACATAGGCTGAGAAGTTGTGCATGGGCTTAGTTGCTCTGCAGCATGTGGGATCTTCCTGGATCAGGGATCAGACCTGTGTCTCCTGCATTGACAGGTGGATTCTTAACCACTGAATCACCAGGGAAGCCCCTCAAGTTCTTAACAAATCACTTGACCCAGAATATGTGTTCATTAAGTGGTATTTATTATTTCTTGTTACATCATACCCAAACCACAGAGGTTGTATGGAAGGAGCTGGCATTTAAGCACACAGATGTGTCCATCTCCAGAGACCAACTCTTAATGTTAGTTTAGTGTGATGGTTAGCACATAACTTTTTCAGGATCTTGTTTAAATACTCCTTTCCACAGTGCTGTTAGGCAGTGAGTCTGCCTCATCTGTTTGTCTATTTCAGAATTATAGAAAGCAATTCTGAACCGGTGATGTACTAAGTAGTGAGATTTTACTCTAAATTCAAAGAAAACAATTATTGCAATATCATGCAATTTAGCTTCCTTTGGAGATCGCATCACTGTTTTAGTTCTTGGTAGGTTCTAGTTTAGAAAATTTCCACCATTCTAAAGAATATTAATTCTAAAACTTGTGTTTGAGAGTTTAAAAGAAAAGTTTCTGTCTTATTCATTCAGTTAATAGTGATGACAGTTCTTTTACTGAGAGGAAAAATAGACATAGGAAGCAAAGTAACCAACACCAGATGAGTGAAGAGTGCCAACACAAGGTGGATCCAGGCAACTAACCAATCAGTCCTAAGCCCTGTTGCCAACTCTGGCCACAAGTGTTTAATGTTGTCTTTCTTCCGTGTCAAGAATTGATAATCCAGTCTCTTGGGAAAACTCAGGGAAAGTTTTATCAGTGATAATATGAAAATGCCCAGAAACCTATTTCCAAAAGTCCAAATGTAGGTGTGAAATTATTTCTTGAACACTTAATCTCAAAATGACATCAAACATGATTCAGCCTACATAATGGTATCATAAATACATAATGAAGAAGCAATGAATTATTGACAAGTGAAACAGAACTGCCACCAAGTGAAATGTAGAACAGAAATGCCTTATGTGTATTTTACATGATGCATGAATTTTGTATGGAAGGTGGGGCCAGCAGATCCATTTTGTAAGTTTCATGAAGAAGTCAAAGTCTGAGTGGGTGTTCCTCTATGACTGTTGCTGCTGTATTTCCCTTATATATGAGATCTCCCCATGCTTAATTCTTTGAAACTTAGTCATGTGCCAAACTGGAGTTTTTCATCTATCAGTGCAATGTTCTTATTACACACTTAAAATATATATGCTGGCCCTAAGTCTATGGGTGGGGGGTAAAGTTCATTAAGAATCTGCCCGCAATGCGGGAGATTCGGGTTCAATCCCTGGGTTGAGAATATTCCCTGGGAGGGAATGGCTACCCACTCCAGTAATCTTGCCTGGGAAATCCCGTGGACAGAGGAGACTGACAGGCTACGGTCCATGGGTTTGCAAAGGGTCGTACACAACTGAGAAACTAACACTTTCTCTTTTAAAGTTCATGAGATATGAGTGTTTTGGATAACGTATATAGCTTACCTTATACAATTTAGATGCAGGAGGAAAGGTTACTGCCACTTATGAAACAAACCTGGAAGGCTTGCCTGCCCATGAATCTCCCAAGCAGCCTTCTGAGTGCACATCTCCTACAGAGTACAAGTGAGATCTGATCACCCATAATTTATCTTTTTAGATATTGACAACAGTGGGTATGTCAGTGACTATGAACTCCAGGACCTGTTTAAGGAAGCAAGCCTTCCTCTGCCTGGCTACAAGGTGCGCGAGATCGTGGAGAAAATTCTAGCAGTTGCTGACAACAACAAAGATAGCAGAATCAGCTTCGAAGAGTTTGTGTCGGTAAGTAACCTAAATCCTCTGCTTGGCTACTGATGGATTTGCTTCGAGCAGAATTTTAATAATGTCATTGCTTTCTTTTGTTAAATCTGGCTTCAGAAACCAGAAAAAGTGCTGCTTTTAAATGATGATGATGATGGTAGCAATAACAGCAATTTCCACAAATACTTCATAAAACAAAGGAAAAGTTATTCTTAAATTGTTAGAATATTAACTGTTGTAAAACTACAGTTGAGTTTAAATGCTTATTGGCTGTCTCTGTAAGCAAAGTATTTTCATATCTTAGTACTTGGTCTTGAGAAGTGAAATATTTTTGTAATTGAAACAGCTAAGATTTGAAAGATATACCTCCTAGAAACTGGTTGTTTTCTTGTGATAAGTTATATATGTTGTTTCTGTCAATGCCACTCAGTGAATTTTGATACCAGTTTTGGGTTCATTATTAAACTACCTGGAGACTCAAGGAACTGAACAAGATACAAAATAATATATGACTACACCAATAAAAGAAAAATAGAACTGAATATTGAATATCATGTATTTTAAACCTCTCAGGCTGAGAGAGATGACTAAGTGGCCATTGCCAGCTGGCAGTTGAGCAAGGGCTGCCACTACCTTCTATCAACAGCACCATGACTGTGCTTTTTGTACAAAAATTAATAGTTTATTTACTAATATAAGTGAACAGATATTTATGAAATAGTAATTGTCTGCTTTTACATTCTTTATTCCTTGAGCTCTTTTCATATCGGGAAATCTGGTATTAAGAGTAATGTGATGAACAGAAGGAGACGTAGCCCCAGCTTTCATGAAGTTTGTAGGCGGAGAGGAAGACAGACTCTCACAGATAGGTGAAAGATAACTGATAAATGCTCTGACAGAGCAAGACAGGTCACTTGAAAGCTTGTGTAGGAGGAATTGAACTTGGTGGGGAGGTTAGAGAACGCAGAGATTCAGTGAAATGGAACTGTCTCCAATGCTGTGAAGACTGAATTGCTATGTGAATGAAGATGTTAAACAGATAAAAAGAGTGGGTGGGGGAAATAAGTAATGTGCAAGACAGGCTGAGGTGATGGCATGTGTAGAGGCTCTGTGGCTTTAGGGGTAGTAGATGCTCTCAAGCACTTGGGGAAAGAAGCATCAGTGTGGCTGGAGCTGAGATGTTGAGGGTTAGGAATGTGTTTAGACATGTGAGTCAGGGTCAGTTAATCAGGCCCTTATAGAATTTTTTGTTTTTATCTAAGAGCAATAGGAAGCCATTGATGTGGGAGGAATAGAGTATGAACTGACATGATCAGATATGCATTGTTTAAGACTCACTCTGGCTGTTGCATGGAGAACTGATTGAATTCAGTCTAGGCAGGCTCTAGAGTGGCCAGTGACAGGAAGTGGCAGAGGGCACTTGTTGAAGCCTGTGTAATTTCCTACAAACGCTGACTTCCTGACTTTAACATATACATTGAAGCTGTTCAGATTGGAAAATATCTTCATTAAGACCTTTAAAAATCTTTATCATGTACTTAGTTTTCTTTAGTTGTTGGTACAAGAGATCATGGCAAGTCTAGATGAACAATTTCAATATGTACAATTTGAGCTTAATTATAGGTTGTGGTGCAAACATTTTTCCATTTGATGTTATTATAAGATGACATGAGGGTTATCTGCCTACACAAGCAATAAATGTAAGAACAACTGATTCGTATTTAATTTTATGTCATTCCAAATAAATAACTATCATTTACACAGCAAGGATTTTAATGGCTATCTAATCAAGGGTCAATTTTACTTCTCTCCCATTCCAGCTTATGCAAGAGTTAAAAAGCAAAGACATCAGCAAAACATTCAGAAAAATAATTAACAAGAGAGAAGGGATTACTGCTATTGGAGGAACTTCATCCATTTCCAGTGAGGGCACCCAGCATTCTTATTCAGGTAACCAACCACCTACTACAAATTTAATCTTTCAGTCATTGGTTCATTTAACAAGTCCTGTATTTCACAGGATCTAAGATGCCATTTTTGTAATTTACACCATTGTTTTATAATGAGACTAAATTATAACGTGCCATTAGATTTGAAACGTATCATAATTTCAGATGTGTCAGAATGAAAAATCTTGGAATTATTTAAGATAGATAATAATAAGTGAATGTTTACTCTGTGTTAGGCACAGTGGACAAGAGATTAGAAACAGCAAAATAGGAGTTGTTTATATTTTCAGCATTGAATGTGTTTAGTCATGACCTTGGAATGGATTTTTCATCCTGACTGGTGACATGAGTTTAGTTTAGACCTATTATTTTAGGTATGGTGGAGAGGTTTTTTGGAAGGATTTTCCATTTTGGAGGAGCTGAGATTTCTGATTCATATTTTATCAAGCAACCCAGAAACTAGTAGAGCACAGCACTTGGTTTGCTTGATCTGATAGAATCACTGGACTGTTGCCCAGTGGGAGATCCAGAGTCACATGAACTCCTAAGAGGAGACAGCTTGCCCCATGCTAAGGCTGCTTCTCAGGATCAATATGCCTAAAAACCTTTGGCCAAGTTCTTTTTGTTCATGTTAACATAATTAGAACTATACTCTTGGAATTTTTGATAGAAACTCACTTTAACTTTTCCCTCTGTCTTTCCTTGAGATCTGAATCCATTAATTATCCTCTTGATTCTCTTGGTTTTTAAATGGATTTTCCTCCAATAATACACTCATACTTCTACTCACTGTATACATTTTCCTAAGTTTTTCCCACCGGGGAAATGCAGTGGTGAAGGCAGTGTTCTATAACTCTTCCCTCCTTTTTTTGAAAGGTACTTACTCTTTAGCTCTGTTTCTGCCTGTCCATTCTAATGAAATGGCATCTTCATTTTTTATTAAGGTATAATATGCATTTAGCAAATTGCTGCAATCATTATGTGTATAGTTCAATGAATTTTCACATGTGTACACATCTTGTAGCTACATTCATGCAGCTGCCAAGTAGATTAACATATAATATTTCCTTCACCAGGATTATTTCTAGATTATTTAAACCTAATAATATCTAAATTACTATAATACATAAATATAAAAACTCTATGAAAGTAAATGTGCACCATTTTGAGCATTTTACATTACAAAGACTTTCTTGCTTAAAGGACTTTACATAAAGTAAAATCAGATTTTCCCCCTTAAATTGAAGGAAAAAGAGAAAGTGAGGAAAGGAAGGAAGAGAAGAAGTAGTGAGAGATTCTAGGCTGGTGGAGCTACATGAAGAACAGGAGTAATTTTTCCATTGATTTAAAACATTTCTTTTTGATCTTGTTGGTTCTAGCAGTCATTACTGATTATAAAGGTAACCCAAATGAATGAACCTGTAACCAGTTCATAGATATGGTCATTTAAAAATTTTTGAATCCAATTTATTTAAGATAAAAAAAAATTTGCTGATTTCTTCTACTCTCCATCACCCCTTGCTTCTGGTAACCACCAGTCTGCTCTCTGTATCTATGAGCTTCAGTTCTGTTTTCCAGATTCTACATTTAAAAAATGAGATCATATGGTAAAATATACATATAAGTATGTGTGTATATATATACAACATATATGTATATATATCATACATGTAAAAACATATACATATGTATGTATGCAAAGCATATGTATATATAAAGTATTAACATTTCCTTTACCCTGAGTGGCTCCCTCATGCCTCTAGCCGTAACTGTCCAGTTTTCTGATGTCTATCAACATAGGTTTTTTTTTTTACTTGTTTATTGAGGTATAAGATGCACAGAATGAAGTGCATACAGTACCCTATTATTAAGTATATATCTTAATGATTTTTTTACATATGAATACACCCACATTACCATTATCTAGAACCCAACACAGAACATTTAGGGGACTCCCAGGTGCACTAATGGTAAAGAACTTGCCAGCCAATGACTAGATGTAGGAAACTTGGGTTCAATCTCTGGGTAAGGAAGATTCCCTGGAGGAGGGCAGGGCAACCCACTCCAATATTCTTGCCTGGAGAATCCCATGGACAGAGGAGCCTGGTGGGCCATAGTCTGTAGAGTCACAAAGAGTCGGACACAACCGAAGTGACTTTTCACACATGCACAGAACATTTAACTGCTTTTAAGAAAAGAACAACTTTATTGAGACATAAAATACCATGAATACCATGGTATTTTATGAAGCTTTGAAAGTACACGAATACCATGAATCTTTGAAAGTACCTTTCAGTAGTCTTTAGTATATTCACAGAGTTGTAGTATATCAGCACCATGTAATTTTAGGACACTTTCATTACCCCAAAGGGAAACCCCATGCTTGTTAGCAATCACTACCCATTTCCCCCTTCCCTCAGCCTTGAGTGACCATTAATTTACTTTTTATTTTCATAGATTTGCCTATTCTGGAAATTTCATAGAAATGGGATTATACAGTAATGGCTTTTCACTTGGCAGGCTTCTTTCTTAACAGAATAGTTTCGAGGATCATTCATGTTGTGGCGTGTATCGTACGTCATTCATTTTTATGGTTGAATCATTTCTGTTCTGTTGCTAATACCATGTTTTGTTTATCCTTTCATCGACTGATAGACATTTGAGTTGTTTCCACTTTTTGGCTATCATGAATAATACTGTGTGAACACTTGTGTCTACATTTTTGTGTGGACATATGCTTTGAATTCTCTAAGGTATTTACCCAGGCGTGGTCGTTTGTTAACTCTGTGTTAAACATTTTAAAGAACTACCAAACTGTTTTACAAAGTGGCCACACCATTTACATTCCCACAAGCAATGTATGAAAGTTCCAATTTCTTCCCATTTTTGACTACATTTGTTATTGTCAATTTCGTTTATTACAACCGTCCAGGCGTTGTGAAGCGATATTTCATTCCTGGTTCCTATCAGTTCAGTTCAGTTTAGTCGGTCAGTCATGTCCGTCTCTTTGCGACACCATGGACTGCAGCACACAAGGCCTCCCTGTCCATCACCAACTCCCAGAATTTACTCAAACTCATGTCCATTGAGTTGGTGATACCTTCCAACCATCTCATCTTCAGTCATCCCCTTCTCCTCCCGCTTTCAATCTTTCCCAGCATCAGGGTCTTTTCTGATGAGTCAGTTCTTCACATCAGGTGGCCAAAATATGGAGTTTCAGCTTCAACATCAGTCCTTCCAATGAATATTCAGGACTGATTTCCTTTAGGATTGACTGGTAGGAGATCCTTACAGTCCAAGGGACTCTCAAGAGTCTTCTCCAACATCACAGTTCAAAAGCATCACTTCTTTGGTGCTCAGCTTTCTTTATAGTCCAGCTATAAAGAAACAATAATTTCTTTCCCTTTCTCTGCCCATTTTTTTATACCTATTAAAAATGTATCTTTTAAATAGTTCCTTCTCCATAAATAGCCTTTTGTTGATCAACCTGATGAGAAATTATTCTTTCTTAAATTCTTTGAAACATTGCTTGTACCTCTCTTGTGGTATGTTCATTTGTTGCATTTCTTCATATATCTGTTTTATCATTACCCTAAAAATTCCTTGATGGGAGTTATAACATCTTAGTGATCTTTAAATCTACTAATTCTAAGTCCCTAAGGAGGTATGTATGGTGAGGCAAGAAGATAAGAAGGCAGATAATGATCTGTAGAAAAGTAAATATTTATGTCTTTATTGTTTGTGATAGATTAAATTTTGAGAGTACGTGCCAAATATGCCTTTAGGAAAATTACCCAGTTCTAGGAATTAGGGCAATAAAGAGGAAGTCCAGCTACCCTGTGATGGAAATGGGTGTTATTTTCTTTTAGATTTTGTTAAATCATTTTTATGTTTGCAGAAAAATAATAAAGCAGAACATTTAACAAAGTAGAACATTTTTCCTTTAAGTTCCTTCCTACATTCTTCACTGCATAGCCCACCAATATTTTTCTGCCTAAAGATAAATATTCCCATGCTAGAAGCCACGGCTTGAGAAGTTGAGGATGAAGATGGCTGATAGTCATACTGGTATTTAGATGTGTCGGTTTCCTTATAATAGAAATTCTACAGAAATGGAGCTACTTTACTCATTCAAATAACTCATTTAAAATTAGCATTTCTGTTGTAAGTTGCAAATCACAACTTTATGAAAAACTTTTTTGTGGGAGAGGTGGAATTGATTGATATGGTTATTTGTTTCTTACATTTTCCCTTGGGGTGTGTGTGTGTGTGTGTGTGTGTTTGTGCGCGCGGGTGCATGTGCATAATCTGAACCAAACCATGATGTTTGGTTCCTGATCCATTAATTCTCAGAAGAATCAAATTGAATGTTTATTGTGCTCATTTAAGCTATATGCCTTCCTCATCCCTAATATATTGATGAAAAAGTGGAATGAATTCCTCTTTCTCCTTAAACCTAAGCCCTCTTAAACCCTTTAGTGTTTTGGTAGAGTTTTTAAAATTGGCATTTATTATTTTTGAACAGAAATTTTAAAGTATATTTTTGTAGTGCAGTAGGTGAAATGAGGTATGCCAACTAAGATTTTCTGTTTTCAGAGGAAGAAAAAGTGGCTTTTGTTAACTGGATAAACAAAGCCCTGGAGAATGACCCTGACTGTAAGCATCTCATACCAATGAACCCCAATGATGGCAGTCTTTTCAAATCACTTGCTGATGGCATCCTTCTTTGGTGAGTTGAGCACTGGGTTAAGGGAGCTGTGTTCTTACTGTCTCCACTGAAGAGCAGTCAATGAAAACTACAATTCAGTGAGTCCATTGTTTTTTGAAATTAGTTAACAAGCAGTATACAGTTCTTGAAGTTTTTATATTGCATAGAAAACTGAGTACAATATGTTTTCCAAGATTTTCCTTCAAATGCAGTCTCTTATTTGGCATCTTTTTCACTTATTTTCTTAATTATGCCAGGAAACCTTTACCTCTCTGATGCATTTAATAATGTTCAAAGGTTTTCTTTTTTCTTCTTTTGGCTGCATGTGGCATGTGGGATCTTAGTTCCCTGACCAGACACTGAACCCGGGCCATAGCAGTGAAAGCTCTGAGTCCAAACCACTGGACTGCCAGGAAATTCCCCAGAATTTTTTTTTTTTTCACTTATCAATAAGGGAGTGTTGATCACTGACTAGGACTGAAACATGAGGAACTGTAATAGAAATATATATCTCATTTGTGCTTAAATCAGATTAATGTTTTAATTCAGTCTTGTACTCATGGCTCTTTGCAATCTGTTTCTGCTTACTAGATTGTAAACTCTCTAAAGGCATATCTTTGTCCTTGGTTGTGTGTGCTGAAGTCCCAGCATACTTCTTTGTAAAAACTAGATGTCTTTTATTTTTTAAATTTATGAAACAGAAAACATTCAAAGAGGAAAATAACCACCATGAATATTAACACCCATAAAAAGCTATTATTGATATTTTGGCACATTTCCTCAGTCTTTTTTCTGTGTCTGTTTACTTAAAAAGAAAAAACTACCCACAATTACAGGATATTAGTTTTCAAGACATTATATATAAAATATCTTATTCCACCTATAATTCAGATCTCTTCCTCTAACCTTCAGAGGAAATTCCTATTATGATTTGAATGGGTGTTTTCTTATCTGTGTTTCATAATATAAAATGTATTCTAAAACACAGAAGTAAAATTTGTATTACTTTCTTTTAAAATATGTGAAATATTGAAATTTTAGGTCAAGTCACTGGCTCTTTATCTTTCTGCAACAACAGTAATTTTAACACTGCTGATACCACTTTATGAAACTTGACTTCTTGAGGATTTTTTGTTTTATATTTCAGGCTACTGAATGTCAATGATCATTACATGAAATAAAGGCAAGATTCACATAAAGATAATGCAAGACTTTGAAAAAATTAGAAAGAAATGCTAAGATTACTATTACAGTCAGTGATGAATTTGATTTAGATTAGGGAATATTTCTTAGATTTTTAAAATTAAATCCCTGAGATGAAGTGTATTTTAAAGAAATGAATTATTACTTTTCAAAATTTAACTTTATTGTTTACTTGCAAAAATAAGCTAAAAACATTTTTGAGTGTCTTAAACTGATTTATTCCCATTTTCTCTTAAGCAAAATGATAAACTTATCTGAACCAGATACAATTGATGAAAGAGCCATTAATAAGAAAAAGCTCACCCCCTTCACTATTTCTGTAAGTATCTATCCTTTGCTGGTAATTATCTTACTATAATGATCATGGATCCCTTATGAATTGATCTTTAGGTCCAGGCAAAACCATTCATTTACCACACTTTTGGTTTCCTATAAAAACTAGATTTTTGCTAAGTAAAAATTCAGCTGAATTTTTTAATGAAATTAAGAGTCAGACTATGTTAGATGAAATTCTTAAGAAAATAGTATTCAGATTAAGTTATTGTAATTATTAAGTTATTTTTATTAATGAATGTTTGCTTGATGCTAGTGTTCTTGTTGGTTGAGATAAAAATACTCCACAGTTTTACCACTTCTTTTACCATTGCACAAAATTTCAACTATTTTTTTTATACCAAACTGTTTTGTAGTCAGCTTCTCCATTCAGATCTTGTTAAAATTCAGGAATTTATAGTCACCCCAGTTTTCCCCTTAAAATCTCTGGCTCAATAGGAGAATATTATAGTAAGTACATTTCAGGTATCAGACACTGTCCTAAACACACCACATGAATTACCCTGTGACTTCTCCCAGAAACCTTAAAATAAAGTAGTTACTCTGATTTTACAGATGAGGAAACCGAGGCACTGAGAGCTTACACGTTGGATGAGCCGTGATCCTAGTAGTTTGGCTCCAGAGCCCATCCTTTAAGGAATTTTGTTTATATGTATTTAATTTGTTTTTTTTTTTTTTTTGGCTGCATGTGTGGGATCTCAGTTCCCAGACCAGGGGTTGGAACCCATTTCCCCTGAGTGGAAGTGCAGAGTCTTAACTTCTGGACTGCCAGGGAAGTCCCTGTATCCATCCTTTTAATCATCGTGCTATACTGCCATTCTCCTGAGGTGATCAGTTCAGTTCAGTCGCTCAGTCGTATCCGACTCTTTGCGACCCCATGAACTGCAGCAAGCCAGGCCTCCCTGTCCATCACCAACTCCTGGAGTCCACCCAAACCCACGGCCATAGAGTCAGTGATGCCATCCAGCCATCTCATCCTCTGAGGTGATAGTAATAAGCAACTAGTTAATGTGCAAATCACAGCTGTAGCTATTAAAAATGAGCTACTGCTAAGCTGTTTCCTTCATTTCTATTGGCAGGGTATAACTCATTATTTTGCTAAGGTTGTTAAGTCTCTTCTATAAGGAAGTTACATCCTTCAGAGCAGTGGTACTTGGTTAGTCTCAGACTAAGGGTTTCTCCCATTTCCTGTTATCCTGAAGTATACAATTGGGTGTTGACTAACACAGCTTTCTTGACCCTCACTTTCCAGTAACATTGAATGTTCCTAGCAGAAACTACTGTTCTTGAAGAAGCTCCTTTCTGATTGTAATGGCCAGAAGTTGATTTTCTTTCCCATCTTGTGTCAGAAGTGAAAGAAATACCTACCATCTAATACCTATCATTGTTGAAAATACTCATATTTATCTTTTCAGGATACATGTCACACAATTTTTTATGTTCCTGAATCTGAAATGCAACATGTCTTACTTTTGTATGAATTAATTTTTAATTAACTTATTAAAAATTTAAATATTGCTTCTATTACTTATGTGCCATGAATTTGGAGAAAATAAAGAAAAAATGTTCCACAACTGTTTTGCAATAACTATAGGATGTGTCTGAGGGGCTAAATGTTTTATATCTCTAATCTTAAAGGTAACATTCTTCCACCAATATGAGTAGGGTTAATAGTCTAAGTCTCTAGGATGCATGAAAAAGAGTACTAATGTAGAAAGAGAAAAGACAGTCCTCTGGAAAGAGGCAAAGTGTTATTGTGATTATGAAATCAGTTTTGTTTACTGAGTAATTTTAGAGTTCTGGGAATAGATCTGCCAGAAAGCTACCAGTTTCCCATGAAACTTTATCTTGAAGAAACCCAATTCATTTGTAGAAGATTGTGATAGAACAGTTTTTCACGCCACGATGATAGGTTTATGAAGTATCAAGATGTATGAAAGAAGAGAAATATAAAAGGGTGAAAATGACATACAGTGACTGTGAAAGCAAGAGAAAGGGACAGATCAAGTAGCTAATAGCAGGATTCATTTATGATCTTGGAGACTGTCACCTCTCTTCCTACCCAGTGTGTTACAGAGCTGCATTCGTTGGATTGTTTATCATTATTGGAAAAAATAATTATATAAAAGTCTGAAAAATAGATGTCAGTGTTAAGAACCTAACGGTCAGGAAACTAATGCAAGACTAGGTACAGGAGATTGAATCCGTTCCTCATAAATGCAAAAAATCCATTGTAATTGATATACTCACATATATACAAAGTTGTATGTATACACTTTACCCTTACATATGTATAGAAATGTACAAACACATGTATAGTCTTCATTTGAATTATAGTTTAATTAGGGAAAACATAAATCTCATTTGTATGTTGCCAATGGAGTAAAAGTAATGGTATGTAAAGTAAGAATGAAATTTGAATAACAAAAAATGCCCTTGTCCTTACTGACCCAATAAGTGTATAACAGAGCCCTCTAAAAAATGATTAACAAAAATGGACTTATCTGGAATTGAAGCCTTATTGGAAATGAAAATTTGCAAGGTGGAATGAATGAAAAGAAAGAAAAGTTGCGGTCCCTATTTGAGACTGTTAAAACTGCCATGTTTGCTTGAGTGTTTTGTTAATATTTCTGTAAGGTAAGATGCCCTATTTTACAGGTTAAGACACTGAAACACAAGGAGGAACAAACCCTTCTCTAATGTCTCGGTTGTTGGAGGTTCCCCAGTGTCCTTGTCTATCCCCACCAACACAGGTCTTCAGGAAGAAAGGCTGAGCATGAGGGACAGTTGCCCATGACAGAACTTGGAGAACAACCCCTGTGTGGGATTCTCCTGTTACTTCTTATTCTTCAGAATTGGCTCTAGACAACAGCGGTCATTCTAGTCCCTCATCACCAGTAGGGCAATACTGTATTCCAGTTCAGTCCGTCAGTTCAGTTGCTCAGCTGTGTCCGAATCTTTGCAACCCCATGGACTGCAGCACACCAGACTTCCCTGTCCATCACCAACTTCTGGAGCTTGCTCAAACTTATGTCCATCGAGTTGGTGATACCATCCAACCATCTCATCCTCTGTTATCCCCTTCTCTTCCTGCCTTCAATCTTTCCTAAAATCAGGGTCTTTTTCCAGTGAGTCAGTTCTTCACATCAGGTAGCCAAAGTATTGGAGTTTCAGCTTCAGCATCAGTCCTTCCAATGAACACCCAGGACTGATCTTCTTTAGGACGGACTGGTTGGATCTCCTTGCAGTCCAAGGGACCCTCAAGAGTCTTCTCCAACACCACAGTTCAAAGCATCAATTCTTCAGCACTCAGCTTTCCTTATAGTCCAACTGTTACATCCATACATGACCACTGGAAAAACCATAGCCTTGACTAGACAGACCTTTGTTGGCAAAGTTATATCTCTGCTTTTTAATATGCTATCTAGATTGGTCATAACCTTCCTTCCAAAGAATAAGTGTCTTTTAATTTCATGGCTGCAATCAGCATCTGCAGTGATTTTGGAGCCCAGAAAAATAAAGTCAGCCACTGTTTCTACTGTTTCCCCATCTATTTCCCATGAAGTGATGGGGCTGGATGCCATGATCTTAGTTTTCTGAATGTTAGGCTTTAAGGCAACTTTTTCATTGTCCTATTTCACTTTCATCAAGAGACTCTTTAGTTCTTCTTCACTTTCTGCCATAAGGGTGGTGTCATCTGCATATCTGAAGTTATTGATATTTCTCCTGGCAATCTTGATTCCAGCTTGTGCTTCATCCAGCCCAGTGTTTCTCATGATGTACTCTGCATATAAATTAAACAAGCAGGGTAACAATATGCAGCCTTGACGTACTCCTTTTCCTATTTGGAACCAGTCTGTTGTTCCATGTCCAGTTCTAACTGTGGCTTCCTGACCTGCATACAGGTTTCTCAAGAGGCAGGTCAGATGGCCTGGTATTCCCATCTCTTTAAGAATTTTCCACAGTATATTGTGGTCCACACAGTCAAAGGCTTTGGCATAGTCAATAAAGCAGAAATAGATGTTTTTCTGGAACTCTCTTGCTTTTTCAGTGATCCAGTAGATGTTGGCAATTTGATCTCTGGTTCCTCTGCCTTTTCTAAAACCAGCTTGAACATCTGGAAGTTCACAGTTCAGGTACTGTTAAAGTCTGGCTTGGAGAATTTTAAGCATTACTTTACTAGTGTGTGAGATGAGTGCAATTGTGCAGTAGTTGGAGCATTCTTTGACATTGCCTTTCTTTGGGAGTGGAATGAAAATTGACCTTTTCCAGTCCTGTGGCCACTGCTGAGTTTTCCATATTTGCTGGCATATTGAGTGCAACACTTTCACAGCATCATATTTCAGGATTTGAAATAGCTCAACTGGAATTCCATCACCTCCACTAGCTTTGTTCGTAGTGATGCTTCCTAAGGCCCTCTTGACTTCACATGCCAGGATGTCTGGCTCTAGGTGAGTGATCACACAATCGTGATTATCTGGGTCATGAAGATCTTTTTTATACAGTTCTTCTGTGTATTCTTGCCACCTCTTCTTAATATCTTCTGCTTCTATTATGTCCCTATCATTTCTGTCCTTTGTTGAGCCCATCTTTGCATGAAATGTTTCCCTGGTATCTCTAATTTTCTTGAAGAGGTCTCTAGTCTTTCCCATTCTATTGTTTTCCTCGATTTCTTTGCACTGATCGCTGAGGAAGGCTTTCTTATCTCTCCTTGCTATTCTTTGGAACTCAGCATCAGTCCTTCCAATGAAAATCGGACTGATTTGGAACTGAATCCAACTGAAGGAGATCAGGTTGGATCTCCTTCCAGTCCAAGCGACTCTCAAGAGTCTTCTTCAACATCACAGTTCAAAAGCATGAATTCTTCGGCGCTCAGCTTTCTTTATAGTCCAGCTCTCACATCCATACATGACTACTGGAAAAACCATAGCTTTGACTAGATGGACCTTTGTTAGTAGTGTGTTTACCAATGAGAAACTACCGTTTATTTGAGGAAGTACATTTTCACTCCTTATTTTCGATCCATTTTTTGCCAATTACTTGTAAGTCTTTTGCAATACTCGTAAAACCAACGTCTCTGAGTAAAATTAACATCAAAAGCTGGTCCTCTACATGTCACCAACGTAACCTGTAGATGTGACAAAGCTGAGTTTCACTGCTTACAGCAGTGAGAGAAAGCACCACCTGCAAAGCCGTGGCAGTGTCTTTAGGCTGAGGTTGAAACTGGAGATTTGGAATTGTGATTGAAGGTGGGTCTTTCACTGTGGGCAAGGGGAAGAGAGGGGATGGATGACTAGGTAAGGATCACAACACAGCAGTTAGGACTGGTGGAGATTGCAAGGGACAGATTTGAAGGTGAGGGAGTCAAAGAATCTTTAGAGTATTAACTGTCTATTGATGTTTTCCACTGAAGATCTTCCAGGTAGTGCCTGAAATGAACAAACAAATACTTTGCCGCCTTCTCCTAGAAGAGTAAATAAGACAGACAAATAAGTGCAAAATCATGTTAAGATGTGGCTTCCTTATCACTGTCCAGGCTGAGGGAAGCAGTGGAAGATTTTGGTTCTCACTAGTTGTTACAGTCAGTTTGGTGAAATTACATTTCTTTTGGCTACAGTACCATGATGTCAATGTAAGGTGTAACTGTAAGATTAACACTGTTTCTGGAATCCTTTTTAGTATGGTTCCTTCCCCAGCATTCAGGGGAATCACAACTGGAGCAAACATCCTATATGTTTTTAGAAAAGAAGACAGAAGAATATTACTGGTCTAGTATGAATTACTGGTCTCTTGAAAGTTAAATTGATTTGATTTAAGATAATTAAACATATCTGAAGGTATGAAAAAAACCTTCTGAATATTTAGAAAATATTTAAAATTTACCAATATTGTCATATTTATCATGTTTATTTCGGTTTTAAACATATTGAAGAATCCTGTTTCTGCCTTCTTTTGGGAGAACTGCATTTTAAATGAACATTGCTTAATTCCACTACAAAATAATTTAATTGCAAATGCTTACTTTAATTACCCTTGACTGAACCCCAAGAGACACAGCCATTTACTTGGAGCCGAGCAAGATAAATTGCTTCAGCATACTGCAAGAGGAAGCCACTGAAATAATTACTCTGCTTTGTAAGCCTTTGTGTAGCTTCTGGCTAATAAACATAAAAATTTAAACAAACATGGGAGCGGGGGCCCCACCCTAACACGGACTATAGAAATAAAAGAGGAAAAGACAATCTCTACTTTCTCCCAAAAGAAAATCAAACACAATTAACATTAAATCCCCTAGCTCTTAAAGTTACCACTTCTTTACTTCTGTGAATTTAAAGTCTGACTGTATTAATTATTTGTTGCCATTAAATAGCCACAAAAACAATGCCTAGTAGCAAATGGTGTCTTTCCAAAGGGTGAAAAAGTGACTGGGAAAGAAGTCACCGCTTTGTACTACGCATTTGTTATTTCTAGGGAAGAAATTTGCAAAGGGAATAAAAAAAATAGCTAAAAGCCAAGGTAACTCTGAATTTATCTAATTTATTGTCTTTTCCAATTTGCTGCCATGTGTTGTCCCAAACTATTTTTTTGTTGATGTTTGGTGATTCTTTTTCTGTACCTTTGTGTTTCTGGTGACTGGTACAGCATTGATAGATGAAAACTGTAGGGAAAATTAATATTAATTAAACAATGCTTTCAGTTAAGCTTTTAGATTAAAATTAATGGCATATTTGGATGAAAAAACTTTGAATTACTTGCCTCTACCCCTGCCATTTTATTCCCTTCTGTCACACTGAGGGGATATTAGTTCCCCCACCAGGGATCACACCTGCCCCCCTATACTGGAAGCACAAGTCTTAACTTCTAGACCACCAGGAAAGTCCCTCTAACCTAGCCTTTACCATGACGATTGTTAGCTTGTTACTTCAACTCCAGCACTTCTCCACATGCACCAGTCATTTATTATTTGTCATTTTTCTGTAACCCAGAGACCTCTCTTTTCTCTCTCCTTCTTTCTCCTTTTCTGTCATTGATATGGACTTAGGAATTCCTGTTTTTTCCAGTAACTTAATTCATTAGTGTTCTGGATTATTTTGCTTAAATTGTTTCGGGTTTGGCCATAGAGAGCACCTTCAAGGTGTTTCTTTTCCTGTTTTTTTTTTATTGTTGTAAATTAAACATAACATAAAATTTACCATTTTAGTCATTTTTTAGTGTATAGGTCTGTGGCATTAAATTCATTCACATTACTGTGCATTCATCAGTAGCGTTCTTCTCCAGAACCCTTCTCATCTTCCTAAAGTATAACTGTACTCATTATGTAATAGTCCCCCATTCTCGACTCCCACACCCACTGGCTATCCCCACTCCACTTTCTGTCTCCATGAATTTGGCTACTCCAGGCACCTCATATTGGAATCAGACAATAGTTATTTTTTTGTGTGTGACCAGATTATTTAACTTAGCATAATGTCTTCAATGGAGAAAGAAATGGTAACCCGCTCCAGCGTTCTTGTCTGGAGAATTCCATGGGCAGAGGAGCCTGGTGGGCTACAGTCCATTGGATCATAAAGAGTCCGAAATGACTGAGTGACTTTCACTTTAATGTCTTCAAGGTTCACCCATTTCATAGCAGATGTCAGTATTCTCCTCATTTCTAAAGCTGAATAACATTCTGTTGTATGTCTACACTATGTTTTACTTGTCTGTTAAGTCGATGGATACTTGGATTGTTTCCACCTTTTGACTTTTATGAATAATCCTGCTACGAACATGGGTATACAAATAACCTAAGTCCTAGCTCACAGTTTTTTGAGTATATACCTAGAAGTGGATTTGCTGAATTACATGGTTCCACGATACTTTTCACTCAGCTGTATCTGAGTCTTTGTGACCCCAAGGACTGTAGCCTGCCAGACTTCTCTGTCCATGAAATTCTCCAGGCAAGAATACTGGAGTGGTTTGCCATTCCCATCTCCATGGTATCTTCCCGACCCCAGGATCAAACTCGGATTTCGTGTATTGTAGGCAGACTCTTTACCATCTGAGACACTAGGGAAGTCCCAAAATGACATGGTAATTCTATGTTTAATTTTTTGAAAAATCGCCAGTTTTCCATAGAAATTCCACCATTTTATATTTTCACTAGGAATGCACTAGAGTTCCAATTTATTCACATCCTCTCTAACACTTGTTATTTTGTTTGTTTTTTTGATAATAGACATCCTGATGGATATAAAATGGTATCTCATTGTGGGTTTGATTGACATTTCCCTAATGATTCTCCTGTTGATCATCTTTTCAGGTGCTTACTGTCCATTTGATATTTTCTTCAAAGAAATTCATGTCCTTTGCCCATATTTTAATCAGGTTGTTTGGTTTTTTGTTGTTGGGTTGTAGGCATTCTTCCTCTGTTGACATAATCAGAGCTAATACTCTTAATAATAATAATAAATATGTAATAATAATATGTAAACACAGTATGTAATAATAATAAATAATATTACTATATCAATATATGTTATATTATTAGTTAATAATAAATATGTAACTATATAATATGTCAGGGAATGATAAAGAGTAAAATAAAGAATAATGAGTGCCAGCAAAGAGTGTGGTGATGTGGTGATGCTTGTTATTTCATGTAGAATAATCAGAGAAAGCCATTTGTTGCATTTCAGCAGTCTTAAAGGAATTGTGGATATTTGAAGAAACTCTGTTCAGGCAGAGAGGAAGACAAGTTCAGAGGCCTTTTAGAGCTGGAACAGAGTGAGTGACAGGACACAGTGGGACATAGAGAACATTTGAAGGGTTTTAAAGCCAGGGAACGTGGCCAGGTTCTTATTTTCCCAAGATCACAGGGCATGTAAAGTACCTAAGTATAGGTGGATTGTAGAAAGTAAGCCTGAGCATGGGTATTAGGAAGGAATTAAGAAACTTAAAGAAAGATAGTTTCCAGAGGTTTTTATTTTTTTTTAAATTTTCTTTATTGTGTTGGTTTTGCCATACATTGACATGAATCCGCCATGGGTATACATATGCTCCCCCTCCAGAACCCCCCTCCCTCCTCCCTCCTGACTCCCTCCCCCTGGGTCATCTCGGTGCACCAGCCCCGAGCATCAACCCTTGGCTGGGGATTGATTTCACATATGATAATTAACATGTTTCAATGCCATTCTCCCATATCATCCCACTCTTGTCCTCTTCCACAGAGCCCACGAGTCTGTTCCCCTCCCTTTTTCCTCCCTCCTCCCTCCCCCGAGTTTGTTCTATACATTTGCGTTTCTTTTGCTGTCTCGCATGCAGGGTTCTTGTTACCATCTTTCTAAATTCCATATATATGCATTAGTATACTGTATTGTTGTTTTTCCTTCTGGCTTACTTCACTCTGGATAATAGGCTCCAGTTCCGTCCACTTGAGTAGAACTGATTCAAATGAATTTTTTTTTAATGCTGAGTAATATTCCATTGTGTACATGTACCACACCTTTCTTATCCGTTTGTCAGTTGATGGGCATCTAGGTTGCTTCCATGTCCTGGCTATTGTAAACAATGTGGCGATGAACATTGGGGTACACGTGTCTCTTTCAATTCTGGTTTCCTCGGTGTGTATGCCCAGCAGTGGGATTGCTGGGTCATATGGCAGTTCTATTTCCAGTTTTTTAAGGAATCTCCACACTGTTTTCCATAGTGGCTGTACTAGTTTGCATTCCCACCAACAGTGTGAGAGGGTTCCCTTTTCTCTACATCCTCTCCAGCATTTATTGCTTGTAGATTTTTGGATGGCAGCCATTCTGACTGGTGTAAAGTGGTACCTCATTGTGGTTTTGATTTGCATTTCTCTGATAATGAGTGATGTTGAGCATCTTTTCATGTATTTGTTAGCCATTTTTATGTCTTCTTTGGAGAAATGTCTGTTAAGTTCTTTGGCCCACTTTTTGATTGGGTCATTTATTTTCCTAGAATGGAGCTGCAGGAGTTGCTTGTATATTTTTGAGATTAATTGTTTGTCCATTGCTTCATTGGCTATTATTTTCTCCCATTCTGAAGGCTGCCTTTTCACCTTGCTTATAGTTTCCTTTGTTGTGCAGAAGCTTTTAATTTTAATTGGTCCCATTTGTTTATTCGTGCTTTTATTTCCGATATTCTGGGAGGTGGGTCATAGAGGATCCTGCTTTGGTTTATGTCGGAGAGTGTTTTTCCTATGTTATCCTCTAGGAGTTTTATAGTTTCTGGTCCAGAGGTTTTTAGAAGGTAAAATTACAAACAGCAATTGCTCACAGGCTATGGGAGGCAAGAAGAGCAAGGATTCTGCTCAGGTTGCCTTCTTAGGAAGAAAGAAGCCAAGAATGAAGGTTGGGCCTATGGACCAAAGCAGAAAATAAAGGAAAACCTAGTTTTAACAGAGGATTAGAGTGAGACTAGGGAAATATGGCCAGAAAATTGCTTCAGTTTTGGACACATTGACTTCGAGGTACTTGTGAAACATCCAGGTGGACATAGCCCAGTGTGTATATCAGTGTAGAGCTTACAGTGGGGGCTGGGCAGAAGTGTGGCCTGGAGATAGGTTTCTGAAAGTCATTGGCATATATAAGTACTAATTATGTTTAAAAATCTTAGGTTTTAGCACCGATTGTTTATTTACCTCCACAACTTGTTGACAAGAGTTTAGAAAGTACTTTCTCATGTTTATTTTTCTTCGTGGCAATTTAGGAAAATTTAAACCTAGCCCTGAATTCTGCCTCAGCCATTGGTTGTACTGTAGTCAACATTGGGGCACAGGATCTCACAGAAGGAAAACCTCACTTGGTCTTGGGACTTCTCTGGCAGATCATCAAAGTTGGTCTTTTTGCTGATATTGAGATTTCCAGAAATGAAGGTGAGAGCATCAAAAATATTTGCTTCTCATTGGCATATAAATTCTTCCCACAGTAAATATACTTCATTGTTTTCCTCTCAGCTCTGATTGCATTGCTGAAGGAAGGTGAGGATCTAGAAGAGCTAATGAAGCTATCTCCAGAGGAATTACTGCTGCAATGGGTGAACTACCATCTGACCAATGCAGGATGGCCTACCATCAGCAACTTCAGCCACGACATTAAGGTTCATATTTTAATGCTCAGATTTGTGACATTAAAACAAGAATGTTAAAACACACATCAAATTTGTTTTGAATGTCAAATGGTGTTTAGAAGTAAAGTAGAACTGAAGTTTAATTCTCAAGGATACAGTATAGAAAATGAAATTTTGCATTTCTCCATCTGAGGTGATCTCCCCCTTATAATCACAAAATCTTTTGCTAAAAAAAACCCAAACTGGTTTGTTGGCTTGTAATAAGAAATACAGCTGGGAATTCCTTGTCGGTCCAGTGGTTAGGACATGGCACTTTCACTGCTGAGGACCCTGGTTCAATCCCTGATTAGGGAACATAGGTCATGCAAGCCAAGTGGTGTGGCCAAAAAAATACGTAAGTAAATTAGAAAAAAGAAATACACCTGGTTGTAAGAGGAAAGAGATGCTAGCATTAGCAAATGAAAGCATTCTTTTCCATTTTCTGTGACACTAATAGACTGTTATAATGAGGATATCAGTCTGTTAGAGTGAGAATTATATCTGTTTGCTAGACTAGAGGCCCTGGTGGGCATAACCTGTTTCTTATTCTTGCTTCCACTTTGCCAATAACCAGTTAAGAGGAAACCAAAGGGACTCCCCTGGTGGTACAGTGGATAAGAATCTGACTGCCAGTGCAGGGAACATGGGTTTGATCCCTAATCTAGGAAGATCCCACATACTATGGAGCAACTAAGCCCGTGTGCCACAACGACTGAGTCCACACCCTGGAGCACATGAGCCGCAACTACTGAAGCCTGTGCTCCTACAGCCAGTACTCTGAAACAAGAGAAGCCACCCCAATAAGGAGCCCGCTCACTGCAACAGAGTAGCTGCCGCTCACTGCAGCTAGAGGAAGCCCGTGTGCAGCAGTGAAGGCCCAGTGCAAGCAAAACTGTAATTAATTAATGAAAAAAAAAAAAGGAAACCAAAGTATCTGAGGGCATAGGGAATCAGTAGACAGAAGGAGGTCTTCAGGCTTGTCCCTGAACTAAAGTAGCTTGAAATCCCATCCCTCCCATCACCACCACCCACTGGAGATGCTGATGCTTAGGTGTGTAAACAAATAAAAGAGGTGAAGAAGGGCAATGAAAGAGTGTAGGAGACAGTGTTGTTAGAAGCACAGAGTTGTGAAACACGATTGCTCGAAGCTTTAAAGTGTGAAACAAAACAGAGCATTCAGGATCCTGGAGTAACAAGTAAAGGTTGCTGAGTTATTGAAGAACTCATTCTTTGAAGTGAAGGCAATTTCTTCAATGAGTACTTTTTTCCTAAATCCAGTGGTGATTTTATTCACTTTTAAAATTCTGTTTTGTTTCTTTCCTTAAAGGATTCAAGAGCCTATTTTCATCTGTTGGATCAGATTGCACCCAAAGGTGACCGGGATGATGGACCCGCCATTGCCATTGATCTTACAGGATTTAGTGTGAGTGTAATTTTTAATTAAAATTAAAAAAAATTTTTGTAAAACCTGCACAGCGTAAAGCTCAGCATTGTAACCATTTTTAAGTGAACAGCTCAGCAGCATTAAGTACATTTGCATTGTGTGCCATCATCACCACCTTCCCTCTCTGGAATTTTCTCCTCCCCGCATAGTAAAGTCTATAGACATTAAATAATAACTCCCCTTTCCCCTCTCTCTCGAGCTCCTGGTAACCACTGTTCAACTTCGTACCTCTATGAATTTGGGTAGTCAGTGGAGTCATAGAATCCAGCTCTCTACAGGGGCATTCTCTGGTAGAGTCCTCACCCCTTCATTGAATTTGGCTTTTATGCTTTTCAGAAGCTTTTTTTCTGTGCCCTAGGCTTCAAATTTCCATGCTAAGCCATCTGGCTGTTGTGAGTGAAGAAAGGGAATCGCAGGATCCTGACACTTAGTATGTGTAGAATCAACTTTATTCCCACCTATGTCCCTGGTGCAACACCACTGGAATTCACTAGGGTGCTTTCGTAGCTGTGACAGTGTACAAGGAAAGGGAGCAACAAGCTGTTAATGGATTCATAAGCAATCAGTTATCATTTCTTCCAATTTATATTTGGTAACACACAAAGTAAAAGATGGCAATTCTAGTATCTATGATGTAGAAAGGACTGATGTAAATCCTCACTCATCTAACAAATTTCCTAGGGATGTCCATTCTTTTAGCATAAGCTGAAAAATACCAGGGTTACATCTAGATGTTAAAATCTGGTCAGATTACAGTTCATCTAAAAATCTATTAAGTGCTTAAAGTGTAACATCCAAGTTCAGTTTTAAAGGCAATTTGAGTCATCACTAATTAATTTGTATTTCACATTATTATAAAATCTAGAAACTCAATATTGCAAAATCTTGCAAAATTTGCTTGAGTCCAAATATTAGGAACTGAAAAAAACTTATGGAAAGTTTCAAACTTACTCAGAAGTGAACAGACAGTATACTGAACTACCATGTGTTCATTCCTCAGTTTCAACACCTGTAAGTGCACAGTCAGTCTTGTTTCTCCATTTATTACCTACCTATTTCCTTCATCTTCCATATTATTTTGAAGCAAATTCTAGACATATTATCATTTCATCAATAAGTATTTTAATATGTATTCCCAAAAGATAAAGATACTTTGAAAATATAACCATAATGGCTAACAAAATAACAGTAATCTGTAATGTCAAAGTGATTCATCAGTGTTGACGTTTCCAGTTGCCTCACAAATGTCAGATTTTCTTTTTATCATTTATTTGAATTAAAATCTAAACAAGGTCCATGTATTATGCCTTCTTCATGCCTACCTGAGGTGCTTTTATTGTTGTTTAACAGCATTGAACTTATTGCTTTCTCTGATTTCAGTTACATTTTATTTACAACTCTGGTGCATGGAATTAGATAAATCTTAATCTTTGGTCATGATATACTCTCATCATGGGTCCATGTGTGTTTTTGTTTAAATTTAGTTTTCTTTGGTAGTTGTTTGTTGTATTGAAATTCTAACAAGTTCATACAGACCCTCAGTCCAACAAGAATGCTAGGACTTTTACATCAGATTGTATTAAGCTGTGTAGTTCTTCCCTGTCCCATCTCTCTGCCTGCCTTTAATGTGATAATCATCGTCTCTGTTCTTATGCTCCTTGTTCTTTTGCTTTTAATACAATTTTCTTTCAGCTAAGTGTATTTCTTACAGATTTAAATTTTTCTTTTTCTTTTTTAAAATTTTTTATTTACATTATCGTGTTGGTTTTGCCATACATTGACGTGAATCCGCCATGTTCCCCTCCCAGAACCCCCCTCCCACCTCCCTCTCTATTCCATCCCTCTGGGTCATCCCAGTGCACCAGCCCTGAGCACCCTGTATCATGCATCAAACCTGGGCTGGCGATTCATTTCACATGTCATAATTTACATGTTTCAATGCCGTTCTCCCATATCATCCCACCCTTGCCCTCTCCCATAGAGTCCAAAAGACTGTTCTATACATCTGCGTCTCTTTTGCTTGTATACAGTGTTTGTATACAGGGTTCTCGTTACCATCTTTGTAAATTCCATATATATGCGTTAGTATACTGTATTGTTGTTCTTCCTTCTGGCTTACTTTGTAGAATAGACTCCAGTTTCTTCATATGAAATTTATCATGTTGTGCTTAAATTTCTAGCACTTATTTTGAGTATATTATATTACTGAGAGTCACTCCTAGTGTTGTATGTTCTTGTGTGACTGTTAATACAGTTTCAGTTTTCACCTGCTCTCCTGTTGATAAGCATTTGGTTTGTTTCCAAGGTTTTGCATTTGTGAAAAGTGCTGTTCCTTCTAATTTTAGTATTTTTTAATATGTATCCCAACTTGTTTTTCATTGAGAGAAGAATACATTGGAAATATCTGAGTAGATATCTTTTTATTAGTACCATTTGTAAGTAAGTCTCTTGGCCAGAAGGCACTCTAATATATGGCCCTGAACAAGTTACCTATAATTCAGCCGGTAGCAGCTTACTGATGGGATATTTGAGTTTTGTTGAGCACTTTAGCCTTGAGGATGAAATATTCTTCTGATTCCAGAAAGAAAGCTCAGAGACTTGTACTTAGCAATTTAAAAGAAATGGGGAAGTTAATTGGGAATTGCTGTGCATCCTGACCTCCTTTTGAGCCATTGATTTATTTCCAGAAAAGTAATTGCTTATAAATATGTATATGAATAAGAAATTATGCTAATCAAAAGTTTAATCTTGGCCATTTTTGTTTTATTGTTTAGGAGAAAAATGACTTGAAGCGTGCTGAATTCATGCTTCAGGAAGCAGATAAACTGGGCTGCAGACAGTTTGTTACTCCTGCAGATGTGGTCTCAGGCAATCCTAAACTTAACCTGGCTTTTGTAGCTAATCTGTTTAACACGTACCCAGGCCTCCACAAGCCTGATAATAATGACATCGATATGAATTTATTGGAAGGTATGCTCTTTCTGCCTTTAATTGATTCACTGTGTGTATCTCTTTACGACATCGTCGTACTTCACTGTCGGAGGTAGGCGATTGTGGAGGGAGATGTGGTTGACTGTGTGCTGGCCTGCGTGTCCATTAAGGAGTTAAAGAAAATTGTTGTTCATTTGGGTTAAAAGCAAATGCTGAGGTAAATCTTACTTGTCTGTCATCTCTCCATAAGAGTTTAGTGAAAACCGTCACACGTTTAAAGTATTCTCTGAAATGACTACATAATTCCACTCCCAATATGTACAATGAAATATAGCTATTGAAAAAATAATTATTTGTAACTTTTTCCTCCTTTGAAAGCTTCAGTTTGACTCCAGTATTGTTCTCTTTTTTCTGTTTTTAATTCACTTGAAAAAATTTACAGTATTCATGACTTGTCTTGTGTGTGGGCTGTTGTTTTCTGTCTCATAATTTATAATACTTTCCTATTTTGCTTCATGAAATGCAGATTTGACCCCTCCTAATGTAGGTACTGTATTTAGTACTTTTCTATACTCTATAAATATATTCATTCTGAATGTGCTTTTTATCAGTACCATTTGTTCTTTCTATCTGGGTTGATATTTTTTGCATTGTTCATGTCGTGTTTTTGTTTTTGTTTTATCTGTCTTAATATGCCTAAAGAATGAAGGGTGACAAGCAAGAAACAAATGAAACTTAATTAGAACGGCAGGACAAGACTTGATTATGTAAACTCTATCTAATTTGCCTTCTATAATTATGGGATAGTGGAGTTGTAAACACAGTAGGGATCAGTTTTGACAACTGGATGTTGTGATTTGATGGAAAGCCTTTATCCCTCTGCTGTGAATAAGTACACTTATCTTTTATCTCAAGAATCTCTGAAAGGATTGATTTAGGATCTATAACATATATCATTTTGTATTACTTAGTGATATTACATTTACTAATTGTCATTGACGCTTACAATATATGAATCATCATAATGACAAAAACATGCTCAATGTCTCGTTCTTTCTCATCTGTTTCAGCCTCTCTCCTTTTCCTCTGATCCTCACAACTACTCACATGTATACCAAGACCCACATTCGTACTAGAACTGAAAGTAAAAATAGTGGCAGCAGTAGTGGCAGTTGTCAGAGGTAGGGACCACTCCTACAATAGCCTTGATAGTTGCCCTGGTTTGGAGAAGCTGGTTCTGAGGTGAGAATTCTTCCTGGTGGGGAGAATTTGACACTTCGGTGTTCATTGTCTCGCATCACCATCTTACTCCCTTCTTTGCCTGTGAGACAGTGAGAAATTAGCCCTATCATCTTTTTTCTCCTTGACTACCATGACCAGAGTTCCAATGTCCTGGTCACTTTATGACAGCTCTTGGATTAATGAAGGAAGCTTCAGATTTAACAAATACATTGTTGGAAGACTAAGATTTTACCTCACTCTTTCTGAGATCAAGTAAAATATTGTGTTCTCTACATAGACATGTAACTGAGAGGTAAGATAGATTAAGAATTGTTGATTTTTCAGCAGAGAAATTTAGGGTGAGGGGTTAGAACTTTTAAAAAAACTAAAAAGGGAGATGGCTATATTTTTTTTTATCAGTCTGGAAAATTTCAAACTTCCTCTCTGCCTTATAGTAGAAGGCATTGTTTAGAGTGGCATATTAAAAACGACCTGCTTTTTATAGTCACTGAATTCTTGCTAGATATCTTTTCTAACTTGCTCGCTCTCCTATTTGTTACGTTTGAATTCTTTTGCTGGTGTTCAGCATGCTTTTGGAATTTTTCAGTGTGAACAGGATTGCTAAATATTTCCATTAGTATTTACTTTATTTATATAAAAATACTGGGGGAAATATTTATCAGTCATCTTTATTTAGAACATATGTATGTCCTGATACATCTGCCAAAAATGAATTTGACTTTGACTGTCATTGGAAGTTTTTCCTCTGTACGTTAGTTTTTGTAGATCCTTATGAAATTTGAAGCTTGACCTTATCATCTTCATATTCATGTATTAGTATGTCCTCAGTGGCAAAGAAGTTTATCTGTATGGAATTAAAGAAAATTAAAGGCCCAATTAAATAATAAATCTTCATATTAAATTGAGCCAAATACAGGGGCTACAGATACAGAGACCATCTCAAAATTTATTTGTGGTAATAGAAAATACATAGACCATGGAATTGCATTTATCTAAATCACGGAATCCCCAATTTAATAACTGAGTACATTTATGAGCCTTGGGTTTTCTCGCATATAAAACCAGACTTAATACTTATTTTGAAGAATTCCAGAGCAAGTTAAAGTGACTTTTCATTAATAAACAAATTTTGTATGCTCAGTAATGGTCGGGAAAAGGGAAACAATACACAAGTTTAGCATATGCAGTGAGTGTTCAATATAGATTCCTTTCCTTTCCTCTTAGTAGCATACTTTTGTTATTTTCTCTAAGCTTTTATCAATTGCAATGTCAATTTAGTCCTAAAAATGAAGAGTTTTTCTCTCTTTTATATCAGCCTTTAAGATTTTACTTCCAAGATTGCTTTGGTTGTCTGAAATCCAGACAACATTTCCAGTCTGGAATACATATGTTTTTGTAATGCTTTACCATGACTCCTGCGCATATGCATAGTGCTTCTGGCCTTGAGCATTTATTTATCAAGACAACTTGAAATGGTAGTAGATAAATAAATGCTCACTTTTAAAATCCCTTTTACTTTCCAGGTATCAAATATTAAAATAATGATATAATTAGTTTAGAGCAATAGGAAGAAACAGAAAACACTGAAGTCTATAATAGTTATAGAACTCAATGAAAATGCAAGTTTAGTGTCTTGTATCATCAGGTCCAGCAGAAATTGGATATTATTTTAGTAAAAATTAAACTGTTGTTACCCTATTGATATTTGAAACCTTAAAACATAATTTGGATTTTCCTAGATGAAAATAACGCAAAAATTCTCTAATAACTAGAAAACATTTATACATATAGCAAAATAAGAGAATGTAATAGAGAAATAACTAAAAGATAAATTCAAGTCACATGCATCAAGCTGTTAATCATAGTATGGTACATTTATGTCACTTCCAGGAAAGTTGAAATATTTAATTTGTACCCATTTCAGTTCATTTCAGTCACTCAGTCATGTCTGACTCTTTGCGACCCTATGGACTGCAGCACGCCAGGCTTCCCTGTCCATCACCAACTCCCAAAGCTTGCTCAAACTCATGTCCATCGAGTCGGTGATGCCATCCAACCATCTCATCCTCTGTTGTCCCCTTCTCCTCCTGCCTTCAATCTTTCCCAGCATCAGAGTCTTTTCCAGTGAGTCAGTTCTTCGCAACAGGTGGCCAAAGTATAGGAGCTTCAGCATCAGTCCTGCCAATGAATATTCATGACTGAATTCCTTTAGGATTGACTGGTAGGATCTCCTTGCAGTCCAAGGGACTCTCAAGAGTCTTCTCCAACACCACAGTTCAAAAGCATCAAGTTTTCAGTACTCAGTGGTCTTTATGGACCAACTCTTGGGTTCATACATGCACCTTTTAAAAACTCACAAAACAAGGCAAGCATGAGTTCTAGGAGTAGTTAACTTTGTTCTTTTTAAAAAGATCCTCATATCAGTTATGTATTATAAAATGACTGTGGCAGATACAACAGATGGATCAGTTACCTTTTATGCAGACCAGAAGAAACAAAATTTCAGCAAAAATTATATGGCTATATAATTGAATAGAGCAAGAATGAAAGCAGATTGTGGGAAAGGTGTTAGATAACGGTATTGAAAACCACATGAAAATGCAAGGGACAGTCAACACAAAAACCAGAATCTTTTTAAAGTTTTCAAGGTTTGGATTTCTGTTCTGGATGTGTAGATTTACTCTATGTGTGACACTCAGTCTGAAGAAGACTTCGAGGATGATGTGATAGGAATGGGCCCCTGATGCTCAGATAGTCAAATGGTATAAATTGTCCTGGGGATCCCCCATGAGCCGAAGTTCAGATGGTGACCTGGACTTGTCCGTGTCTTAAAAGTGATGAGAGGTATAAATGTTTCCATTTTCAAAAGTTGAGCGATGAGAGGTAGGCAAGGCCATTCCATAGTCCCCTAATTTAGCTGAAAAACAAACAATAATATTTCTAGATGGCCCCTTAACGACAATCTACAATGCTGGGGGTGCCTAAAAGGTAGATGTGGCAAAAAGAGCCCCCATCTCTCTCTGCCCACACGAGAGTCCATATTCTCCTTATGGATAGGTAAGCATTACTATGAAGGGGATGCTCAAGGACCATAGGTAATTACAGGTTAAATAATACTGCCTGCAGGAGTTACTTCTTGAGGTGATCTTTGAGGTCTAGTGACTTACTATACTATGATGAAATGAGTCTTTTCACACTCTGTATAGGGGCTATGTCCCTTATGTATCTTCTGTAGGGATGATCTAAAATAACCCAGGAAGCCTGTATAATAGTTATAGTCCCTCATTGCTTGTTTTTATATTATCTGTAATCCCCTCTCCCCTTTATTGCTGTTTGGTACCATGAAAATGTAGGTTTGTGTGCTCAGACACTTTCCTGTGTAAATCCATACTCTGTACAGATTTAGAGATACCACACTGGGAAAGGTAGAGCTTTTTTATTTCTGTTTAAAGTGCTAATGTTACCCTAAAAGGTTGCTTTATTAATTTTTAGCCAGCCCCCTTTGCATGCAATCATAACTACAGATAGGACCACGTAGGTTTACCTGTTACTTTTCTGAATACAGAAGCTAATGGCTCAATAATTTACAAACATCAAGTAAAGGACTCTAGGTGAAGATATTTAGAAAGCAAATGGAGACTTTCTAGAAAAGGGGGAAAGAGAGCTTTGGCGGAAAGAATTTTTTTTCTTCCCTAAAAAGATTGTCCTGGAGAAGGAAATGGCAACCCACCCTAGTATTCTTGCCTGGGAAATCCCATGGACAGAGGAGCCTGGTGGGCTACAGTCCATGGGGTTGCAAAGAGTCAGACGTGAATTAGTGACTAAACAACAAACAAAAAGATTGTTGTATCATAGGAACCATGGCAAAATATGTATGACCAGTTTGTGCCTGCCAGAATGATTTAAAATGCAATTCTCGATTCCTTTTTTGTCCTGAATCATCAGTGTAAACTTGTGTCTACTTTAGGAGAGAGCAAGGAAGAGAGGACATTTCGGAACTGGATGAATTCCTTGGGAGTCAACCCATATATTAATCATTTGTACAGGTAAATATTTAATGTGTTTTAGCTTTCTGGCCAGAGTCCAACTTTTCTAGTTTTAAACTGTAGTTGTGTTTACATGAGAATATTTTGTAAAAATCTCAAAAATTTTAGCCAATATTTAGAGTTTCAGAATCCTGAGGATTGGCAATATACTGGATTTTAATAGGAAAGTATTATTTGAAAAAATTATATTATGATGTTATTAGTTATAATTTTTGATGATATAAATAATTTAGTAAAGATAATTCATCTTGCTTTTTTATAATTGCTAATCAGGAAAATAATAAACTGTTTCAAGTTTAACAGATTAGAAGAACAGTAATATTAATTGGTCTTATTTTATCAGTGTTCATCATTATAATACACATTCTACTTATTTTTGCTCCAAACTTCAATTATTCCATAATTTGTTCTGAATACTTTTTTCTAATTTGTAGAAATAACTTTTTGTTTCCCTTAGTACTTGTTGTTTGTTTTATTCTTTTTTTGTTTCAAGATGACAATACATTATTAACATTGGTAGGATTAAGAAAATATTTTACTGAATCATTTCCTGTGCTCTCCGGTGGCACAAATAAGGTGTCTTTCTAGGTGTAGATGAGAGGAAACCATCCTTCTCTATTATAAGATCTACCTGATATGTGAAATCAATCGCCAGCCCAGGTTTGATGCTCGGGGCTGGTGCACCGGGATGAGCCAAGGGGAGGGAATCGGGAGGGAGGAAGGAGGAGGGTTCTGGAGGGGGAACATATGTATACCCATGGTGGATTCATGTCAATGTATGGCAAAACCAACACAATAAAGGAAAGAAAATTAAAAAAAAAAAAAAAAAGGTCTACCTGAGCATGCCTAAAAATGCAAAAGAACTCAGCTGCAGCTAATTGTATATTTTTCTAATTAACCAAACCTATTAATAATTTACACACCAAGGAAGCTTCTTAATGAACAATAACTGCTTTTATTTAAATATGAACTGAAGATTAATACCACAAAAGACCATGTTCACTGGATGAGATTTATGGTGTAGTTATTTCTTGGTGTATATTCAAAATAGTTTTTAAAATCAGTATTGCCTGGTTGTGATAACTAGCTTTGATGTGATAGACTTAAATTTCATAAAGTATTTAATAGGAGTGTGTGAATTCCAACTGGATGACAAGAGACATATGTCTTTTAGACTGGAACTTTTCAGAGTTGTGGTGCAGTATAGAACTCTAATACTGGAGGTAAAGAGGGATGCTAATTAAGTTTATTCTGCTAAAGGGATAGCATTTTAATAAGACTGCAAACTCTGTTGCCTTATTTATCTTTCTAAGTGTGATATCTCACTAAAAATCCTTGATTTAGAACCCTCAGGTGAAATATCACTTTTCTGAACTCATTGAATATTGCCACAATTAAAAGGCAGAAAATACATAATTCAGAGATTCTCAATTTTTCTCTTGTGATATACTTGTTATTTGATGTAAATATATAATATGATATTGCTTTAGTGTTACTTTTCTACTTATAATAAAGAAATTTTCTTCTAAAAAAAAGTAGGTTAGATCTTTATGGACTCATTTGAAAGAATGTCTACAATATATAACTGAAAGAACATAATGATATAATAGAACTACTATAATCTCATTTTAAAGTTGAGTATATACACATATGTATTTGAATTTTACAAAAATCTAGAGGGATTAATACCAAACAGTATACAACCTAGAGAGAAGGGTTAAGGTAGTGAGGAGACTTAGTTTTCGTGTTAGTAACTTAAATATGGTTTTGGAGGGTTTTTCTTTGTTTTACAATAAACATGTATTTTATTTTTAAATTAAGAAGGACATAGAATTTATTGAGACTTCATGGCAGCTTCATAAATGTCAGGAATACTAGAGTTCTCTGTGGTTGGCAGTGGAGAAAAGTTGACCAAATTTTTTTTAGCTAAAGATGATTATTTTTATTTAGTTCCTGAACTGCTAGCATAGGATTTCCAGGTATAGGTAATTTTTGTAGGGGTAAGGAAAGTTCAGAAAATTCTGAAAAATCACCTTAAAAAGAACCACCAGGATATTGAAAGACAAGAACCAGAGGTCTAGTTGGCACCAGAACTATATGTCCATAAATTTGTGTCTGGGTCACATTCCTAAACCAACCCCTAAGTGATTAGCTCCCCACCTGCAGTATACCAAACCCAACCTAAACCAAAGCAAAAGAATCATTTAGATTGTTTTTAACTGAAAATTTTCTCCTCTCAGGTTATTAAATATATTTTAAGAATTACTAGCCCTAGAATATTTCTGTCACAGGTTGGTGTTAGAACACATCTGGAAATCATTTAACTCTCTGGGCTTCAGTTTCCCTATTTGTGAAGCATGAATATTAATACCTTACTACATAGAAATAAGAATGAATGACTTTAAAGAAAAAAACAAAAAAATTCATGAAATGAGATTTCAGAATCTATACAACTACTTCAGTGATTTACTTTTCATACAACTTTCTCCATGTGCTGATAGATGACTTAGCTCTTGATTACCTTCATCAAAAGAGGACTCTTCTTTTAAGACAGGAGGGCTTTCTCTCTCCTCCACTCAGTGCAGGGCGCAGCCCCTTGCGTGGCCATGTGGTGTGTGCTCAGAGATGCAGAGTAACTTTAATATGAACCTTAGCAAAACAGAGCTCAATGAACAAGCTGTTGAGGGAGAAAACTCATGTAATTCAGTATGGAACTAGCAATTTAAAAATCAGTCACTGTTGCTTTATGTCCTTACCATACAGAATTGAAAACAGATTCAACAGACGTACTCTGGGTGCATCAGGAGAACGTTTTTCAGAATCCCAAATAGTACTATTTTTACTTCAGTAACTCATATTTTCTCCCAAATTCCTTCCTCTTAACCCTCACTGTTTAACATGAACAGCTTCCTACTGAGTAGCTATTGGGATTTTTATATAATTATTTTTTAAAGTTTTAAAAATCATAATACATAAGTAATAGATGAACTCATTCTCACTGTACAAACTTCAGGAAATATGTAAGTATGGTTAAACACTACTAACACTGAAAATATTTTTAATATTTTAGATTGAAATGCATTAATATAATTAAAATATATTTAATAATATCTTAAATAGAAATATTTAAAAATAATATTTTACATAAATAAATAACTGCCTCTTGCTTTTTCAAACTTAGTGCGTTGTATAAAGCTTTCATGTTAGTACACAGGGATCTACCTTGTTCTGTCTCATGGTGGTCCAGGAGTCCAGGGTAAGTTTAATTTACTCAAGAGCCCCTACTATCAGACATTTAAATTGTCTCTAAATTTATAAATACCATGGGAGTGAATATCCTTGTATATATATCTTTGTACACATTTATCAAAAAAAATTTGGACAGATTCCTAGATTAGAAGTTCTGGGTCAAATGATCTATTCTGCCTGCCATTCTTTGAGTATTCAGTCGTCCTGTTGTATTTCTGTAGACATAGCCCATCTCCAGTGTGCTTAGTAAAACCAGATCATACCACCATTTCCTCTTCCTTCATTTTCTTTTCCTCTTGTCTTAGTGACCTTGCAGATGCATTAGTCATCTTTCAGCTCTACGAAATGATCCGCGTGCCAGTTGACTGGAGCCATGTCAACAAACCTCCTTATCCTGCTCTTGGAGGGAACATGAAGAAGGTGAATGAAATAATGCCCGTGGATCTGTTGTTATTGTTCTCATATAAAACAGAGAACTTAAGAGTTTCATAAAGCTTAGTAAAGTGTAATCTGTCCCCACAGATTCATCCCAAAACGTGTTATGCTTATTATCCTTAATACAGGTGTTTGGAAAGATGAAGCTAGTCCTCCAAGTCAGACACTTTGTATAACTACAACTTTAGCAAGTTGGAGTACTGAATGTTCTTGGAGATGCATCATCCATGAATTCCTATTTTATAATTGCCAAAACTTGCCAGATATTTATTGGCTATTTGTTAATATTTTCAGTAGATATTAATTGATTACCTACAACCTGTACATACTGTACAATGCAGGATATAAAATAGAACAAGTCATGGATTTGGTCCTCAGGAAACCCTAAAGAAATTAAATAAGATCTGTGCTTGTGTGCTAAGTCACTTTGGTTGTGTCTGAATCTTTGTGACCTCATGGACTGTAGCCTGCCAGGCTCCTCTGTCCATGGGATTCTCCAGGCAAGAATACTGGAGTGGGTTACCATGCCTTCCTCCAGGATATCTTCCCATTGAGAGATTGAACCCAAGTCTCTTCTGTCTCCTGCTACCCTCATCATGAGAGTGTTCATGCCAGAGGTGGGTTTGGAGTTATACTCTGAGAAATGGGTAGAATTTTGTCAGAAGGAGACTGGAGAGGGGGCTGATGGGTAGGAAGAACAGTTTGGCTATAGGAGAGGATTCTATAGAAGTGAGTGTGAATGCTAAAAATTTGGATTGAAGCCAATGTTGAGAGCTTTGAATGTCAGAATAAAAGAGTTTGGGTTTTAAACAGTTAAGTACTGGGAAGTCATTAAATGTCTTTGAGCAGAGCAGTGACTTGATAACAGTTGATAGGAGAACATCTGGCAGGTGAATGGTAAAAGCAGTGCTTTTCTTCAGGGTTCTTCTTCCTCAAATATGGGATCTGTGGTGTCCTTGGTGTTCAAGGGTCGCTATGTTGAATTACTGCTTTAATGTTCAGCTTTTTATTTCTACCTTCGGTATCAAGTTCATTTGTTTTTCAAAGTACAAGTTCGTAGGACTTTAAAATTTTTATACTTTCATTTAACTTTATCCTTTCATTTAAAATGATGTATATATTTTAAATATGTAATACAAATTAATGGACTCAAATCACTATAACTTATTAGTATGGCTACTGTGAAATTAGCCTGCAGTCTCATGAGTTAAAAATTTTCTCTAGTGAAATATAATCAATGGAACTATAACCATATTCCTGGATAGAAATATAAATATTATAAAGATATTAAAATTCTTATAAATTGACTTATAGGTGGGAAATAATTCTAGTTAAAATTACAATAAATCTCCTTATGCATATGTGGGTAATGTGTGTGTATTGGGGGATGGGATTATAAAAGTCATTCTTAAGTTCAACTGGAAGAAGTAATAGGCCCCAATCATCAAGAACATTTTTTAGGAATATTGAAGGAGAAGCTGTTAGCAAACATAAAAATCTTATTATAAAGCTAAAGTAATTGAAATAGTTTAATATGTATATAAAAATCAAATGGATTACAGTAGCCTAGAAACCTATCCTAAAATATAAGAACTTAATATATAACACATTGCTTACTGAATCCAGTAGGGTGAGAGTGGATTATCCAAAATATGATGCTGGAACAACTGGGTAAATAATTTGTAGGGAAAAAAGTACTTTCACTATATATTATCCACCCAAATAAATTCCATTGGACTAAAAGTGAAGACTTAAAGGCTTAAATGTAATAAATAAAACTTTAAGAGAATAGAAGTAAATTATAATTTACTTTTACAATGATAAATTACAAAGACATAATTGATATAGTAGATTATATATGAATTTAAAATTTCTTATGCAAAAATAAATACCATAAATAAAACTTTAAATAAAAACAATAAACTATGAAACATATTTGCAACAGAACAACAAATGGTTAATATCCTTAACATAAAAATAGTTTATACAAATCAATTACTATTACTAAAATTGTAATCGCAAAATGGGAGAGTAAACAATATGAATGAACAATTCACAGAAAAAGAAATAGTGATGGATTATATACACATGAAAAAATTTTCACCCACAGTAAAGAAATGCAATTTAAGAAAAGAAATGATTGGGAATTCCCTGGTGGTCCAATGGTTAGGACCTGCTATGGCCTGAGTTCTATCCCTGGTCGGGAACTAAGATCCCATATGCAGCATGGTGTAACCAAAGAAAATAAAATGAAGAAAGGGATTGTTCTACATCCAGTGTTAGAGCGAGTGTTCATTTGTATAAACTTTCAAAAACAGTTTGGTAATATATATCAATAATCTTCCAAAAGTCCTTTTAATTGACCTATAATTTCACTTATTATTTGTCATTATTAGTTATGTTTTTATGTAATAGTGTGTATATGTCAATCCCAATCTCCTGGTTTATCCTTCCTCCCCTTACCCCCTGGCAAAACTGTAAGTTTGTTTTCTACATCTGTGACTCTATTTCTGTTTTGTAGATAGGTTCATTGGTACTCTTTTTTTTAGATTCTTCATATAAGTGATATATGATGTGTCCTTCTCTGTCTTACTCACTTCACTCAGTATGACACACATACACAGACACGTGTTCAAAATGGACTTCTTCCTCTTGATCTCTAGACTGTAACTATAGACTGTGACCTCTAGATTTTGTAATTTTTTAAAAACATCTTATTTTTGAAAGAAAGACAAGAAGGAAAGGCATCATAATATTAAAAGTAATTAAATGGATAGTATAATTACAAGAGGTTTATATATATTCACATTTTTAAGTATTTCTAGTGGTTGGATTATCTGTGTTTTATATTTTATTTGATATGCCTGTAATTATCATGGGAGTAAAATTCAGGAAATTTTGTTACCTAATTTCATATAAGTTTTTTAAATCAAAATTTCACATGCAAAATGTAACAGGAAAACAAACTGAACCTTCATTCATTATACCTGGAGGTTTTGAAAGTTAATTATATGATGTCACAAGTTAATCATATGTAGAATGTTCCCTTTCAACAAAAGTAGCTATTTATAGAATGAAACACAAGTCCTAAAATAAGTTCAAGATATTAAAAAAATAAAGAAGCAGTTCTTTCATGACACAGTATCCAGGGACTTCTTTTATGGACTTTGGGCATTCATTAGCGGATGTCACTTAGCTTCATTTGTGAAGTTAGTGAAACTGCACCAGTTACATAAACTTTCTTCACTGTTTATTTGGTATTTCTTTTCCCTTGGAACTCTGTCTCCCATTACATAGTTTTTTTTTTTTTTCATTTTCAAATTATCTGAGCTTCACTTTTGAAATGCTTGGTAATCGTTTCTTCCATTAATTCTATGAGACTATATACTCCAGTTTTTTCATGTTTTGTGTTCTTCGTACCTTTCACAAGGTTTTAAGCTTTTAGCCTGACAACTCTAGGCTCAGTTCCAAGGCTCAGTTCTTGGTCTAATGCTCTTAACTTTCTGTATTTACATTCTCAGGGAGCAGATCCTTTTTAAGAGTATTAAATACCACCATAAACATGGCTTACTTCTAGGAACCTAACTTCTTACTCTTTCTCTAGTTTGGTACCTCTCTTCATCTTAGAACTATTTTGCCCAACTTGGAATCAAATGTTGCCAAAAGTAGAACTCATCTTTTCCCTTATGTTAGCATCCATTTCCGTTTTCGCTTTCATTGCTCCTCACATCAGCATCTTGGCCCTCTAAACTATTAACCCCAAGCTCTTTTCTCACCATCATTCTCATCAGGAATTTTACTCAAACTAACCATAAAATAGATAGCCCTTTGTTGAAATACATTTTACATGAGTAATTATTATAATTTGTTTGAAAATTCTCCTGTAGAAATGACTGGCAGTGGAAAACTTGCTTTTTAAAAAAATCTTTTGCCCACACTTTGTAGCATGTTGGATCTTATTAATATTCCCCTGGCCAGGGATCAAATCCATGCCTCCAGCATGAAGGTCCCACTGGACCACTAGGGAAGTGCCCCAGATATGCTGGTTTTTCTCTCTTCTATCCACACCATTATATAAACAGAGCTCTGATGCTGCATTCCATAAATAGGAATTCATTTTTTCAGTTATGTGCATATTTCTATTTAGAAGCCTAAATCTATAATCCTGGGAAAGAGAAAGAATTTTGTAACCTTATCTCCATGCATTAAAAAAGTGAATGCATATCAAAGATTTAACTCATTAAGGGAGCAAGGCAGATATTACAGCAGGTTCAGAGTATCTTCTTACATTTTTATTTGTAACAAACTGACCTCTTGGAATTTGCATTCTTTTTTTTTAAGAACAGTACCCATTAATTTATACAAATTCTGTTATTATATAGTCTCTTCTCACTTTTCCTGGAAACATTTTCTTCTTCTTAGAAAAAAGTATATCTTTGTATATCAGGTTTACTTGTTTTGTAATGAGGTCTTAATTAACTTGGGAAAGAAAATTAGGAGAAATCAGTCATACTGTTTTTCTTAACTAAATGTTTGAAAGTGGAAGTGTTAGTCATTCAGTGGTGTCCAGTTCTTTGCGACCTCATGGACTACAGCATGCCAGCCTTCCCTGTCCTTCACTACCTTACAGAGTTGGCTCAAATTCATGTCCATTGAGTCAGTGATGCCATCCAACCATCTCATCCTTTGTTGCCCCTTTCTCCTCCTTCCCTCACTCCTTCCCAGCATCAGGGTCTTTTCTGAGTCAGCTCTTTGCATCAGGTGGCCAAAGTATTGCAGCTTCAGCTTCAGCATCAGTCCTTCCAATGAATATTCAGGATTTCCTTTAGGATGGACTGGTTGGATCTCCTTGCAGTCCAAGGGACTCTCCAACACCCTAAGAGTCTTCTCCAACACCACAGTTCAAAAGCATCAATTCTCTGGTGCTCAGTCTTCTTTATGGTCCAACTCTCACATCTGTACATGACTACTGGAAAAACCATAGCTTTGACTAAACGAATCTTTATTGGCAAAGTAATGTCTCTGCTTTTAAATACACTGTCTAAGTTTGTTATTGCTTTTCTTCCAAGGAGCAAGTGTCTTAATTTCATGGCTGCAGTCACCATCTGCAGTGATTTTGGAGCCCAAGAAAATAAAGTCTGTTACTGTTTCCTTTATTTCCCCATCTATTTGCCATGAAGTGATGGGACCAGATGCCATGATCTTCATTTTTTGACTGCTGAGTTTTAAGCCAGCATTTTCACTCTCCTCTTTTACCTTCACCAAGAGGCTCTTTAGTTTTTCTACACTTTCTGCCTTTTAGGGTGGTGCCATCTGCATATCTGAGGTTATTGATGTTTCTCCCTGCAATCTTGATTCCAGCTTGAGCTTCATCCAGCCCAAAACTTCCCTGTGGCTCAGACGGTAAAGCATCTGCTTGCAATGCTGGAGACCCAGGTTTAATTCCTGGGTTGGGAAGATCCCTTGGAGAAGGAAATAGCAACCCACTCCAGTGTTCTTGCCTGGAAAATTCCATGGACGGAGGAGCCTGGTAGGCAACAGTCCATGGAGTCACCAAGAGTCGAAAATGACTGAGTGCCTTCACTTTTTTCATTCTGCATATAAGTTAAATAAGCAGGGTGACAATATATAGCCTTGATGTACTCCTTTCCCAATTTTGAACCACTTTGTTGTTCCATGTCTGGTTCTAGCTGTTGCTTCTTGACCTTCATACAGATTTCTCAGGAGGCAGGTAAGTTGATCTGGTATTCCCCTCTGTTTAAGAATTTTCCAGTTTTTTGTGATCCAGCAGTCAAAGGATTTAGCATAGTCAATGAAGCAGAGTTAGGTGTTTCTCTGGAATTCTTTTGCTTTTTTGATGATCCAGTGGATGTTTGCAATTTGATTTCTGGTTCCTCTGCTTTTTCTCAATCCAGCTTGTACATCTGGAAGTTCTCAGTTCATGTACTGTTGAAGTCTCACTTGAAGGATTTGAGCATTACCTTGCTAGCTTGTGAAATGAGCACAGTTGTGTGGCAGTCTGAACATTCTTTGGCATTGCCCTTCCCTGGGATTGGGCATATATATGTGCATACACATGGGGCATATATATATATATATATATATATACACACACACACACACACACACACACACACACACATAAATGAGTGTGTGTTCTGAGATAAGTATAGTACTAGATGACTGGAAATGATGAACTTCTGTAGAGGCTAGGATAGACAAAATCTTTTTAATTGTACTTTTAGCACTGGAAAGAAATAGTTTACTTGGTGTTCATGCATCAGATTCTTATTATAGAGGACAGGGCTTCCTTGGTGGCTTAGATGGTAAAGAATCTGTCTGTAATGCAGGAGATGTGGGTTTGATCCCTGGCTTGGGAACATCCCCTGGAGAAGGAAATGGTTACCCTCTCCTGTATTCTTTCCTGGGAAATCCAGTGGACAAAGGAGCCTGGCTGGGTAGTCCGTTGGGTCACAAGAGTAAGATATGCATTAGTGATTAAACCACTACCATGCATCAGATTCTTACTCTAGATAGGACACTGTGCTGAGTCCTGGGCTAGGGGTGGGGAGAATATGATACAGGTTTGTGCATTTTATAGTTTTTTTCCTTTAAAAGGAGCTTATGTATGATTGGCAAAAGAAAGTTCATAAAATGCTAAGTAGAAGATGGTGCATAAGCATTATAAAATAACCATGACTGGAAGTTCAACAAAGGATACAGATGATACAGTTAAGGTTAATCCTTTTTTGAAAATCATTGGCTGAAAGCTTAATTTTGAAGGATGGGTGAGATCTAGATATAAAATATTAGATATGACGTTAGAGTCTTAAACAATTTCGCTGTTCACTAATTTTCAATGTAGACAAAATAACACTGATTACCTCAGTTATACAGAAAACTAGGTTTTTAGTTTCAGATTTGCCACTGATTCACTGTCAGTCTTCAACAGTCAAGACTTTTTGTTTTAATTGATAAAGTTATGATCATATTATTTTAATTAATCAGCTTTTTTTTTCTAATAATTAGACTTCCTATATGGGTTTCTGGGTCCAGAGTAAGAGAGGATCTTTAAACTTTTCAGCCAGTTGTTTCCTTACCTAGTTAACCCCTCAGTGCTCTGATATTTTCAGCTTGAAAATATGAAATGGAAATAGTTATTTCCCTAATTTCACTGGTTACTAGGATATGAAATTGTCATGAATTTTCATTGTCAGCACAGTTATTTTTCAGATGACTGAACTAGGCTGGCCTAGTCAAGAAATACATTTAAAAATTTGTCCTTATACCCAAACTTTTACTTACTATTTACAGATTGAAAACTGTAACTATGCAGTGGAACTTGGGAAGAATAAGGCCAAATTCTCCTTGGTTGGCATTGCTGGGCAGGACTTAAATGAAGGGAATTCCACACTTACTCTGGCATTGGTGTGGCAGCTGATGAGAAGGTAAACACTGACTTGTTTGTGGCATCACTATCAGTTTCCTTCAACAAGTCATTTGAAGTAAAATTTTAGCTACTTTTGTAGAATAGCAAACACAGAAGAAATATACAATGCAAAATATATTGTTAATGATTTGTTTTTGACAATAAATTTTTTATAAATTATACTTTGTTTTGAAAGTGACTCAGTTTCTAGAAACAATTGTTATTTAATCCTTTTGAAAAACTGCTTAGTAAAGAGTTGTCTTAATTTTTTAATATACCAGATAGTAGTTTTTGTTTCTGATTACTGAACTGTGTGACTTTGGAATCTACTAAATGCAAATACCAGAGTAAAATTAGAAATATTTATGAGAATTGAAATATTTCTTAAGTATTCACCTAAATATTGATATAAATGATGTAAATTTCGCCACTTTCAGCCTTAAATATCTATCTTTTCTGTTACAGGTACACATTGAATGTGTTATCGGATCTTGGAGAGGGTGAAAAAGTGAATGATGCAATTATCATTGAATGGGTCAATCAGACTCTTAAAAGTGCAAACAAAAATACTTTCATTTCCAGCTTCAAGGTAATCAAAATCTTCTTTAAAATTTGGGAGGAGTAAGAAATTAAGTTTAGGAAAGAATTTTTATTGGGGATTATACTGACTTAGGTTTTGTTAAAACACCCAGTTGATGAGCTTAGGCATACTGATTATTTGGTATGTGTAAACCAGAAATATTCAATTTGAATGCCTATATTTTGACTGGTTATCCTATTGAATATAAATGCAGGTTAATATTATTCAACTCTAGTAATATAATGTTCAAGAAATTGAGCCAAAAATCCAGTTGTCAAAGGAAAAGGAAAGATAAATAGCTATTGTTTATACAGGACTATAATGTTTTGTGCTCCCTAGCAGCAGTCTCAGAATTGTATTGACATCAGAATTGTATTGACAGAGCCAGCCAAGTGGGAATTGAGAAAACTGGTAGGAAAAAAAAAATCAAATCTTGTTATCTGGCTTCATAATGGCACTTAACACTCACTTCTGAGCATTTGCGGATGATTCATAAAGCACTCAGAATGGAGCCTGCACATACATACTGACTAATTTTCATGCATTTCCATTGTGTTTTGCTTTTGCATGCAAGCTGATAGTAGCTACAAATAAGCATGTCTGCTTGTTCACATCCATTCAGTGAGCCTTGTTTTTGTGATTTTATTATACGTGAAAAATTAGCCTTCAATTTGTATTTTTTTTAGTGACTTAAGAGTGCAAACAGAGGAAACCCTAAGCTCACCCCAAAGTTATCTACCCATTTTTATTTTCTTCGTCTTTGCTATATATGTTTGAAAATATGGTAGAGCAGAAGAAATGTAAGAAATTGATAAATTCAATCTTTTGTTCTTTACTAAAAACTGAGCTGGATGTTGGCAGAGATGTTACCCAGTCCTAGTTCAACAGTGTTTCTTTCTTTTCCATCTTGTAAGGAACTAATTACATTGAGTTTTTATTGTTGCTTATTTAAAAAGAAAAGAGTTTTTAGGCCATGATTTGTCTTTATATAAAACACAACTTAAAATGTAAGGCAGGAAAGGGGATATATAAAACTCTCTGACAGATACTCTTTAAAATTGTTATACTGAAATTAAATTCATTTGTACATTAATTTGTGAAAAATAATAAGCATATAGATAATATCTAGAAGCAAATTAATAAACATTTTTGAGGTCTTAGCTATTAAGTAACATTTTTAGGTAAAGAAAGGATGTAAGAAATTATTTCAGCTCTCAGTGTTTGCCATTTATTTGAAAGATAAAATTTGTATAACTGAGACGGTAACGCTACTATAGAGTAAATGTTAAAATCCAAAGATACAATACAACTAATATTATGGGAAAATCTAACTAATTTCCAAATGAATGGTCAGTTGAAGGGTAGATGGAGAAAGTTGGATTTTATTTGAGCATCAGAGATGCAGGCAGGATTTGAATTCATGGAGAACAAGGCTTCCCAGGTGGTACAGTGGTGAAGAATCTACCTGCAAAGAGTTGGATGCAACCCAGCACACAGGCAACAGAGAACAAAAGAGTAATAATAAGCAAGAAGGGGGTCCACCTTGAATAAAGGTTAAGTCTGAGAAGGTTACAAGAAGTAGTTTGGATAGACAGAATGGTTCCTAAGGTATGTAGTGCAAGATATAGGCTGGGCCAAGACTGTGGATGTGTTTCAGGAAGGGGGACCCCTTCTAGTTGGGCCTGAGAATAGGCTCTTGTCTAACACTTGTAAATGAATTGTCTGAGGAGACACATGTGCTGACAAAGCAAGAGATTTTATTGGGAAGAGGCACCTGGACAGAAAGCGTCAGGGTAAGGGAAACCAGGAGGACTGCTCTGCCACGTGGCTCTCAGTCTCAGGTTTTATGTAATTGGGTTGGTTTCTGGATTGTCTTTGGCCAATCATTCTGACTTAGGGTCTTTCCTGGTGGTGCACATATCACTCAGCCAAGATGGATTCCAGAGAGGAGGATTCTGGGAGGTTGGTAGGACATGTGGCATTTCCTTTTGACCTTTCCCGAATGCTTCCAGTTGGTGGTGGCTTGTTCATTCCATATTCGTTACCAGGACATCCTGTCATAAAATAACTCGCGCAAATGGTTATTGTGGTGCCTGGCCAGGGTGGGTAGTTTCAGTCAGTGTTTCCCCTAACAGAGAAATCTGGCTTTAAAGAGGATATTGATAAGGCAAGTAACGTAAGCAAAGTATTTTAGAAATACTGTCCTGAAGGTAGGCAGTATGACAGGAGGAAGAGTCATGTAAGTGCAAGGAAGCTGTTGAGGCAGAACTCAAGGTAATACAGGTCCTGGGTAGGGGTGGGAAGTGGGCACTGGGCTCTGTAAGAATGGATGTGTGTCTGTGTGTGTTAATCAGTCATGTCCAACTCTTTGTGACCTCATGGACTGTAGCCCACCAGGCTCCTCTGTCCATGGAATTCTCCAGACAAGAACACTGGCCTGAGTAGCCATTCCCTTCTCCAGGGGATCTTCCCGATCTAGGGATCAAATCACGGTCTCCTGCACTGCAGGCAGATTCTTTACTATCTAAGCCACTAGGGAAGCCCAAGAATGGATAGTTACTTGCAAAATAACAGGTAGGATTTGGCTTCTTAACTTAGGGATGCACAGGAAGGAGAGGAGTTATTTAAATGGACAAGTTATTTAACTTTTCTAATATTCTTTTGCTTATAAAGTTGAGAGCATTAGAAGAAATAATAATGTGTTGGTATAGTGACACATAGGAATCAGTCAATGGTAATTATGATTACTGTTACTGGCTGACATACCACCTCCTTATCTTCTTGGTGAGGGAAAAAATCTAGATGTTTGGGGCCTGGGTAATAAAAAGTGGGGATGTCTGAGGTACAGCTGCTTTTTAAACAGGCAATGAATTTAACAATCAATTTTCAACTTACTGAATTTGAGGTAATTCTCAGGAAATGAGTTGGATTAAGAGATATTAAAACTAGAATTACAACTTGGTGATCAGTTGAACAGAAGAGATAGTTGAAAAATGGGGGCTTCCCTGATGGATACGTGGGTAAAGAATCCACCTGCAATGAAGGAGACACAGGAAACCGAGGTTTGATTCCTGGGTTCGGAAGATTCCCTGGAGGAGGAAATGGCAACCCACTCTAGTATTCTTGCCTGAAAAATCCTATGGACAGAGGAGCCCGGGGCTACAGTCCAAAGGGTCACAAAGAGTCGGACATGACTGAGTGACTAACACACACACACACAAACCATTTAAGGGAGACGGCACAAGAGAAAAGCGGACTTGAGCCTATGCGTTTACTAGAACTGAGGTGGTAAAAACATATTGCAAAAGTGCTTGGCACTTATATATGTTTGATAACAAAACCTTTAGACAGAATATAAATAATTAAGAGATATAGCAATGAATACTAAAAGATAGCTGGGCTATGGAGGTTTCTTCCAGCTTGGTATGTTATAATTGAAAGCTATAATAAGTGGTACTAGTAGGAACCTATTAATCAAGGCAGTGGTGTACCCAGAAATTTTAGAAAAGACAAATTTACCCCTTTTAGTTGCAATGTTATTTTTCCTCACAAGAAGAAAAGGAGGTGGTATGTCAGCCAATAACAATAATCATAATTACTACTGATTCCTATGTGTCACTATACTAACACATTATTGTTTAATTCTCGCAACTCTATAAGCAAAAAAGTGTTAGAAAAGTTAAATAAACTTGTCCACTGTCTTTGAATGTTAGGCAGAATAGCTGGATCTCACATCCAGATCTAACTGCAGGTTGAAGGCCAAGCTATGGTGGTGTTCAGCCCTGGGTTTGACATAGGCTTAGCTACTTATTAGCTGTGTGACATACTGCTCATTAATTCTGTAAATATTCAAAGCTTCTTACTCTGTGTCAGATGCTTTGCTAGGTGCTGTGGCTATAAAATGCCCTTAAAGAGCTCACTGCCCAGGAAAGGAGGCAAATAATAAGCCAGGAATCACAATATGGGGGTGTTAGTAATGCTATAGAAATCAGCTAAGGAGAATAGGGAGCAGGTGAGTAGGGCCTGTATTTTCCAGAAATCTTATTGGTTTATATTGCCATCTGGGTTACATGTCTTGATGAATAGAACTGAATTTACTTCTGGCTCATTTAGTATCTATGTAACCTTGGGCAAGTTATAAATTCCTCTATGCCTGAGTTTTCCCATAATTAAAATGGAGGTATTAATAATACCTATCTTCTGGGTTTGTTGTCAAGCTAAATAAGTTGTCACATGTAAACATCTTGGTCATACCTGGCACGTATTAACAGCTCAATAAATGGGGCTTATTAGACTACGCTATTGGCACTACTAGTAATAACGGACATTATGGAGAGGTTTCTGCTGAGGTTTTTTGGAATTTTGGCAACCCCAACAGTTTTTCCACTTTTATTTTAAAAAATGACAGGAGGAACAATGGAATGGAATGTTCTAATAGTAATATGTATCAAATTAAGAAATGTGTATCAAATTAACAAATAAACAATTTTCACTATCTTGAAAATCAAGCCAAACTCTAGACAAGTTGTCTTTAAGATTCTGGCATTCTTTTTGCTTAAGTAATTTCTATATGATTAACTTAAAGAAAGTGAAAGAAAAATGATGAAAATATATTTATATACTAAACTAAGGGTTTTACCACAACCCCTGCTCCTTTTGCAGTAAAATGTCTTTCACTGATCATATGTATATCAGAGGAGTTGGAGGATAGGTCTGTTGGTTTTCCTCTGGAAACAGGAAGATAAGGATCCAATATAATCTTTAGAAACTTAAGTTTTTCATTCAACTTAGTAAAAGTTTTTCACAAGATGAATCATAAGGAAATAGGTGAGGAAATCCTTGTTTCCTAAATCTAAGAAATATCTAAAATACCACAAAAAGGTATAAACTTTCAGCTATAAGATGAATTGAGGGGAGGAGAAGGGGGAGACAGAGGATGAGATGGTTGGGTGGCATCTCAATGGACATTATTTTGAGCAACTTCCAGGAGACAGTGAAGGACAGGGAATCCTGGCTTGGTGCAGTCCATGGGGTCTCAAAAGTTGGACACAACTGAGCAACTGAATAACAACAAGAAAAAGATGAATAAGGTCTGAAGATCTAATGTATATAACACTATTTTAATATAATTGAGATTGGCTGAGAGAGTAGAACTTAAATGTTTTCACACACAATATATATATACATAAGTGAGAGTGACAGATGTTAATACTAGATGTTAATAACTAGATGGGAGGAATCTTTTCACCATGTGTATGTATACCAAGTAATCAAAATGTACACTTTAAGTATCTTAGAATTTTGTCAATTTTAACTCAATAAAGCTGAAAAAAAGAACAATTTCCCCCAAACTTAAAAAACTCTCATAAGTATGTAAATAAGTAATCAAAATATAACAAAATTAAGCCACGTCTGTTTTTGAACCACCATAGAAATATTATATGAAAAGTAAGCACATAGAAAACTTTAGTTTATTGAATGACATGCATGTTAAGCTTTTATAAAGTGTAATGTGTAATTAGATTCTCCTAGAAAGCTTATTAAAAATGTAGATTCCTAGTCCCATCCACAAATACCCTCTTGTTACTCTAAGTGCAGGGATTAATTTGTACTTTTAATAAGCATCTTAGGTGACTTTCATGTAGGTGGTCTGCAGACTGTACATTAAGAAAACATCTGTGAGATTTTTTTCAGAAATAGAAAAGATGCCCCTAAAACAGATCTGGATTACCAGCATCATAAAGGACCTTAATATCTCACTATTTCTTCTTCACTCCAAAAAACCCATTTCATAAATGAACATTCTAGAAAATGAAGAATATAATTTTTTTTGAATAAATGTAGCAGTTCATAGATCTCAGCCCTCAAAAAGAACTCTATATTCTTCACATAGCTTCAAACTGTTTTATCAAACAGTTATTAAGAACCACATTTGGCCAGGAACTGTGCTAGATGTTTTCATTTAAAATTCCCAAGAATCCTGTGACATTTCCATTGTAGTGATTGGGAAAAGAGTGCTTTTGGCTTCAAGTAAGAGATACTCAACTTAAGGTGAGTTAAACCAAAAAGAAAGGTACAGAAAAACAGCAGAGATCCAGAAGTAGGGCAGACATCAGGATTGGCTGAGCCAGTAATCGAAGAATGTCTTTCAGGTCTTTATCATCTCTGCTTTGCCATCCAAAGGGCCAGCTTCCTTCTAAAGCTGGTTTTCCTCTTATCTTCGGATAGTTACTGGTTGTGACAAATGTTCCATCCTCTCATTTACATTCAGGAAGGAGTGTTGCTAGCTTTCCATAGCTCTTCTTGAGTATAAAAATTAGGCCCAGATAAATCACTATAGCAATCAGATGGGATTCCTCTCTTTGACTCTTTCAGACTATTTTTCCAACTTTTTTCATTCTTGACTGCCTAATGAGTCTTTTAGACATTTTCTTCCTAAATTTCCACCCCCACCAAAATTTTAACGCCATAGATATTAGTATATCTGTTATTTACTGTACACTCTATACATAAAAAGAATTAAGTTTATCACCTCACCCACAGAATAAATGGTCTACACTAATTCAAGGTCACCCTTGGAGCTGTGGTGGGGTTAGTTTTCCTTGAAGCACACATCCATGTGTGGGAGGTATGCATTCAGGGTAAAAATGTGGGTTCTGTCAGAATGGAGAAAGCAGTGAGGAATGAGTGGACTCTGGTGCAGGCAACAGGTGCCACGATTCTTGCTGACAGAACAAATAATTTGTTCAAGTACTGGTAAATGGTAAAATCAACTCAGACCATGATTTCTGACTTCAATAGCAAAGTTCTATCCATTAGAATTTCGTTGTCCATTTTTAGTTGCTTTGGAGGTAACATCAAAAGTGAAGTATCTTGGGCGTTAGAGTTGGACAGTTGTATGTTCAAATACTGGTTCTGTATGGACTGGTTGTGGAATAGGTCTTTTGAGCTCTCTGACCTTCATGTTCTTCATCTTTAAAAGAGAGATTCTAATTTATTACCAGACTGTTAGGATTAAACAAACCAAACATGTAAAGCAGCAAGAATAATGCCTTTGTAAATATTAGTTCCTTTTCATTATTATTTTTTTCTTTCTGAAAAATATAAGTCTTAGGAATCTATGGTCTAAAATACAGAATACTACCAGAATTTGCAAAACTGTTCATTTAAATTTCATCTATTCCCTTTCAAAAGTTGTTTGTTTTTTATAGAATGGATACTGTAGTTAGCATACTTCAGGAACTATCATATCCCCAAACCTTATTACAGGTATGGTGACCATTCTCTATGTAAGCTCTGCAAGGATAAAAGGAAAAGTATATTTTAAATGGTTTGTGATGTGTGTTAGTCACACAATAACTGAATGTTAAGTATAATGAAAATTTTTGAATTGCTTTTAGTTATATGGTTATGACCTTCCAGTCTAACATGCACCAAAGATGTTTATGACTGTTCATCTTTATTTTCTAGGACAAATCTATTAGCACTAGCTTACCTGTCTTAGATTTAATAGACGCCATTGCACCAAATGCAGTTCGTCAAGAAATGATTAAGAGAGAAGACCTTTCTGATGAGGACAAGCTGAACAATGCTAAGTAAGCCTTATGGTTTATATTAGAACATAATGGCTCTCTCATTCTTAATCCTTACATGTGAAGTATTATGTCCTAAAAATTGACGTTTTTAAATACAACTTATATGGGGAATATGATTTAAAGACTCAGAAACTTAACTTTCTTGTAAAGTTAATTGTGTCAAAATATTTCATTCTTTTGTTAACATATATTAAGTGAAAACAAATACCAAGATATTTTTCTTGTCTTTTCAAGATACGCCATTTCTGTTGCTCGAAAAATCGGTGCCCGGATATATGCCTTACCTGATGACCTTGTGGAAGTGAAACCAAAGATGGTTATGACAGTGTTTGCATGCTTAATGGGAAAAGGACTGAACAAAATAAAATAATGAAGCATTTAATGTGATTTTCTGCCACATTAAACACATTGAATGTCTCACAGTTTACAGAATTCTGAAATGTAGTGGGTATAAAACCAGAGATTATTTGTATGCTCAAAATAGTTGTATAAATCATTAATGACTTTTAATAGCCTGTTCATATTAGTTAGGATTTGTTGGTCTTTTTGGATAACACAATTAAATTTACCAGTTGATACCGATAATAGAATATGTTTATTTTCAAGATGATACTTTATGATTATTTTCATTTCCTTGAAGTCTCCTTAAAATAAGACTAATTCATTCTTTTTCATGGTTCAAAAATGATCAATACAAAAATTTTTATGCAGGTCCTGATGTGAAATATGTTTTGATTTTGTGTGTGTGTTGATTTTGATCATAAATGTATTCAGAGTCAAAATCCAGTTTAATCCTTTTATTTTTTTCCTCCAACTATGTAAAGTGGTCCAAAACTTTAACTTTCCTGTAAATTTCTATACTGTCTAAAATTTTTAAGTGACAAGTATTGTTAACACTAAACTTTTTTTATATAAGGACTAACTCATGAATAAACTTCAAAGCTCATTCTCTTATATAAGTATTAATAGCAGGAGCTTTTTACTTAAAACTTAACTACATGATACTTTATATATACTGCATGACATGCAGCATATATATATATATACATATATATATATAGGTAAGATGTTATTAGAGAAATATGTGTGTGTACGTATATATATTTTGCACCTGAATTACCCAGGTTTTCTCAAATAGTATGTACAGGGACAGCCCTCCATATCCGATGCATGCATATCAGATGGTCCCACATCTGTAGATTCCCACAACTGCAGATCAAAGATATTTGGGGGAAAAAAAAAAGAATTCCAGGAAGTTAGGAAAAGCAAAACTTAAATTTGCCAAGTGCCAGCAATAATTTCCATAGCATTTACATTGTATTTACAACTATTTACACAGTATTTACATTGTATATTCGGTATAAGTAATCTAGAGATGATTTGAAGTACATAGGGAAATATGTGTAGGTGATATGCAAATACTATTTCATATTAAGGATCTGAGCATCTGTGGATTTTGGTATCCTTGTGGTGGGTGGGTGGGGGGTGGGGCGGGGTTTGTTCCTGGAACCAATCCTCTGGATACTAAAGGACTGTATTGATCAGTTAGCCAATCATGAAATAATTATTGTGCCCCACTAGCTGTGTAACACTTTTCAGTTTGTAGCTATCTGGTACCTGAAGATTTCTTTTAGAAATATTCATTTTGGATATGCATATAGTTACTTTTCAACTGACTGTATTGTTAGCTTCATGTTACACATGCTAATTTTTGAAACTCTAGCCCTAAATAATTTAGAATATGCCCATTGAAAAGTAACACAAAGCTAATATTCAGCACATTTTCACATTTTCCCAGTTTTCTTCAAAGTGGCAATGTTTGATTAATACTTATGTCACTTAGGAGTAGCGATGCTTCAGATGTATTTTTGTCTGAATTTTTGGCAATAGACCGATTCTGCTTCTAACAACTGAATCCAGAAGTCTAGTTCCTTCATCTTCCACTGTTTGTGCCAGGGAGCAGTACTGCTGTACTACAAAAAATGCTGTCATTCTATCTCACTGTGAATGAGTAGTCTAAATCCCCCATCTACCATGGATTAAAACATACATGTTGGTAAGATGTTGGTAAGAGTGAGACTACTCATATGTTTGGAATAAAAATTTTTTTGAATGAAATCATCAATAGGTGAGACTTTGAAATATATTCTTCTATAAAAGAAATAAAAGAGATTTCCTTTCTTAATTTTATAGTTTGATGATTATTGTCTTATATGAAGATGTGTTCTGGCTCTTTTGTCAGATTATTTAAATCATGCTTCCCCTTTTGATTTTTTTTTCACCATATTCGCTAAGTTCTCTGATTTACATGAAATTTGGCACTTTAGAGTGTTCTTTTTCTCACAAAATTTAATAAAATTCTGTGTATGTACAAATATGTCAGTATTTATTTCATTTAAAGAAAAATGCATAATTTTGAAAATTAATCTCTCACAGACTTATTTTCCAGAAAAAATTTTGTCATAAATGGGTGTTGAATTTTGCCAAAAGCTTTTTATGCATCTATCTTTCAGTTTGTTGATATGGTGCATCACATTGATTGATTTGCATATACTGGAGAATCCTTGCATCCCTGGGATATATCCCACTTGATCCTGGGGTATGATCCCTTTAAATTAAAAAAAAAAAAGAACAATCCCTATGCTTGAGTAGAACAAACAAAATTTATTATTTTGGGAGGAGCAAAAGTGGTTCTATGATTTTTTAGTAGGAAGAGTTTTTGGAAAGATCAACTGCATGATTACTACAAATTTAGTTTGTGATGAAATAACTTGAGTTAATTAGCTCATTAAAATAAATTCATCTATTATGATCCAAGTATAATGCTAGACACTTGAGATTCAACTGAGAAAAATACAAAGTTTCCTGGTCTCATGAATCTTATTCCCTAGTGGAGAAAGATGGTAAATGATGAGTTGCAGATGGTGATAAATGCAATAAGAGAAATAAAACAGGGTAATGTGGTACAGACTTAGGGACTGGGGTAAAGATGATTTTAGTTTGGTAGGTCAGGAAAGGTCCCTCTAGCATTGTGGTATTCAGGCTGAGATATGAATGAAGAGAAGTCAGATGATAACTGTTCAACAGAAGGAACAAGTGCAAAGGCTCTAAGGCAGGAAGAGTCTTGCAGGCATTTTAGGAAAAGAAATACACAATTGTGGCCTAATAATAGTGAGGGCGAAGAAGAGAGTTTGGAGAAGAAGATAGGGCCTGTTACTTATAGCACTAGATCTGAACCTGGATTTTCTCTCCAACTGGAGTTGTAATGGCTCTTCTCTTTGGTACCTGAGGTTCCCTGAGTTGCTTTTAAGTAATGTGCTGCTTCTGGATCTTGAATGCCATTGTTCATTATAATTCTATCACTGATTTCATATCAAAGATGAAAAATATATGGAGGATCCTAAAATACCCCAATTTATGCTGGATAAAAATGAACACGAGAAACAAGGGAATCTTTTGCATCTGGGATGATTCAAAAAGATGTCTGAAAATACAGGTGCAACATTAGCTTACTTTGAAGGAGGTAAAACCCCCTAATTCTTTAGAATGTTTCCTAAGACTAGCTCCTAAAGTACATTGGAATTCCCCTGAATCTAAAAAATCAGTCCAGCCCCTGAGGGAAGCCTATGGATAAGGAATCACCTAAACCTAGAAGCTTGAAAAAAATACTGATTATAGTTGTGAGCCACCTGAACTTTTACCCTTAAACACTCTGGAACTTTTGGATGGGTCAGGGTTAGAGTTGTTCTGCTACTGAGAAAAACTTTTTTACTAAACTACAAAGAGTGTGTAAGCACACACACATGTAAACAAATATGTACCACTGTGTTCACTGGCCAGATTTATTATGAGCAATTTTGACAGTCTACCAGATACACAAACTTAGAACTGTGTTAAACATTAGAGAAGGGCAGATTTATGATCTACTAGGGATAAGAGAGGAAAAGCTAACATAATTCAATAGATAACTATTTTGAAGTAAACCGATGAAAATGTTTGGAAAGGTGGGCAGTTTAGTCTACTAAAGAGCTCAGAGACGATGGAAAGAGGACTTTGCATAACGAGGAAGATATATTTAGGAAATTTGGGAGTTAGTATTGGCAGGAAAGGGATGGAGCAAGTCAACCTGAAAAGAACAGAAGTATTTCTCTCGAATATAAGATACTCAAGTAAATTTATATTTTGCCTTAAAAATCCAAGCACTAAAGGCACAATTTAGATTTTTGCATAGTTGGCTGTGGAAAGCAATGAAAACGATTCGGGATACAATTTTCAGCTCCCCTCCCCCAGTTCTTAAAGGTGCAAAAAGATGCTTTAAATACAAGCTTAATTTTTTTAAAAAATATTCAAAGAAGTAGCACTTACTGCATTCAGTTAGCTTTTGCTTAAATAACACTCATCTTCTAAAATCTGAGTTATAATAATAAATGTGAAGATGAACAAGAAACCACTGGAAGGACTGTGACGAAGATAGAGCCTAATGATGTGCTTATCCAATGGTTACAGGCAAATAAATGTATGACACCAGAAATCTTAGGCAAATTTTATACCACAAACTAGGCTTTTAAAAAGTACAGTTTTAGAAACGAGGGTAGCTAGCCCAGTATAATTGCACACAAACAGGTGTAGTGGCGTGGCAAGGGTCCAGTCCTTTCTGCTTTAGCTAGAGGACAAAGGAATATGCAATAATTCGACAATTCCACTAGGGGTTTCGACTCAGCGTTAAGTCGTCAGAGGCTCAACGAACCACCCCGCCACTTGTTTACATGTATGCACCCAGAGACCGAGAGGGAAATTACCTCAAACTTGCAACCCGAGTGTCGAGAGGGTGCCCCCCACCGCTCTCCTTTTCCTAGGCTGCAAGGACGCCTTCCAGCGGGCAGCGCCGGGGTAGAGGGCGGGGTGCTCGCAGACCCCGCCTCCGTCGCAGGCCCCACCCACCGCCGAGTCCACTCGGTCGTCGTCGCTAGCGCTGAGCGGAAGATGACGTGAGGAGAGCGGCGAACCTCTCCTCGGGCCGCCGCTCGGCCGGTGGTTCCCAGGGCCCTGGAGCCCGGCGCGTAGAATCTCCTCCTGGAGCGCCTCTGCCACCGGCTTTCGTCGTCCTCTCTGGCCGGGCCGCCCCCCGCGCGGCCCTTGCGGCTCCTGGCACGGCCCCGCGCTCGGCTGCCGCCCTGGCGCGCGCCACCCTGTCGTCCCCGGACGGGCGCGGACCGGCTCGGCCTGGGCGCCGGCGGCTGGGGAGGGGGCGCTGGCCCCGGAGCCGCGCATGCGCTGCCGCCAGTCTGGGGCTGTCGGTGGAAGGCGAGTGCTGGCTCCGCGGGGAGGCGACGCTCTTCGGGGCCAACGGGCCTCGCGCCGAGGCGGCCGTGGGGACGACTCACCCGTTTTCCGGCCGGGGCGCGGGGCTGGGCGCGGGGTCGGGGCAGGCGGGGGCCCCGCCCCCGTCCCCTGGCCTGCCCCCTTCATGGGCCGCGATGATGGCGGCCCTGTACCCGAGCACGGACCTCTCGGGCGCCTCCTCCTCCTCCCTGCCTTCCTCCCCATCCTCCTGTTCGTCGCCCAGCGAGGTGATGGCGCTCAAGGATGTGCGGGAGGTGAAGGAGGAGAACACGCTGAATGAGAAGCTTTTCTTGCTGGCGTGCGACAAGGGTGAGAGCGAGGCCCCTTTCTCCGCTTTTGGATACCCCTGCCCGCCACATCCCTCATTCTCCTCCCGGCCCCAACTTGAGGCGTTCCCCCTTGCTCTCGCGCCGAGTGTCTGTTGCCGCCGCGCCAGCTGCATCACCGGGGCCTCCGGGCAGCGCCTCTGCCTCGTGTGTGTGTGCGGCGTGAAGGGCTGGAGCAGCCCTCGGAGCCCCGCGCCTGGGGGCGGCGGCTCTGCCCTCGGTCTCCTTTCGTGGGGTCCGGAGATCAGGGAGCGTCGTGGGAGCCGAGACGCTGCTAGGGTTAGCCTCACCTCCGCTACTGCCCACCTGGGTCTCCTGATCGCCCCTTTGGGGTTCCGGTTCTTTCTGGAAGCCCAGAGGGTTTTGTCTAGTTTGGGGCTTTTCGGTCCTAAAATTCCATGGCCTTGCTTGGGGTTTCTCTTGCTTATGGGCTTTCAGTTGTTTTTTGTTTTCTTTCTTTTTTAAAAAAACGTTACTTGTATTATTTAACTCCAGCCACCCAGTTCTGTGATTGTTGGATGGGATTAGGTATATTAGTATTCTAGGTGGACATAAAGACAGGACTTTACCGAAAATTCTAAGTTCCAAAGTTTCTCCAAATTTACGGAACAGCTTTGTTCATGCTTTTTCTTGGAGAGAAAGGTTTATTGCTCCTCATTCTTCGGGAAAAACAGGTAGTACAAAATAATTTGGGGTCGTGAAAGAATCGGACGGAACTTCGCGACTAAACGACAAATAGTTACAGGGCAAAAATGTGGAATATATTTAATGTATTTTTTTTCAAATCTGGAAATCGATCACTTTTATGGCCACAATAAAGCCTCTTCACTTAAGCATTCATCTCTCTGTTGATGAATATAATAAAAAGAATGGGAAATTGATTGCCCAAAGACTTTTATTTCCTACATGTAAAAAAGCGTTCTAACTTTTCTTTCTAAATTCGGTCAGCTTGGCTTCCAATGGCCATGCTTACTTAGGAAAAATGTTTAGGATCATACAAACTTCCAAAACATAAACCCACAGGGCAACACACATTTAAGTATAAGCAAAATCTACCTGTGTCTATTGTGAGTCACTTTTATGATCTTATGTAATAGTATTAAATTTATATGATGAAAGCATATGGGAAAGTCCCCCATGGACACAGTTTGAAGTAGTCTTGAAAATGTGAAGAAACATACAACCTCATAAATAACACTGTCTGTGGATTATGTAAAATTTTTAGTATTTCTGGAGTGGATAGTTTGGGGCGGGGGGAAACTCGGGGTGTGGGGTGGGGAACAGGTTGTGTTATACTGGAATTACTAAGTGGCTGCTACTTGTTTCTACCCCAGCTTACTGATCAATGGTTATTTTAAAGCAAACAGAGATTATGTCAGGAGAGACAATTTAATACTCTTGTCAAACTGAGGACAGAGGAATGTCTTAATGGAACATAGCTTGAGTAAATACTTGTATGGTGTGTATATTTAGGATTATTGCAAGACATATCTCAAAAGAGTTTTAATGTATGGTAGCTTTGTAGCCTATCCAGTCGTGCCAGTTGAAATATCCTTGGTATTCTTTGTTAGTTTCCTTTTTATAACATCAGTTAAGATCCTTGGAGAGATTTGGCTTTTGGAGGTAGGGTGAAAAGTAAATATGTATGCTTTTTCTCTCCCATATAAATTTAAAAAAATCTTTAACAAGTGAGATGAAATAGGTATTTTTTGTTTCTGGTATGTTGAAATGAATTCTTGGGTTAAATTTTGAAAAATGGCTCATTTCTTACATGTACTTATGATATACATTTATGCTGAAAAATTTGAGTTATAGCAGTTTTTTTGGTTTGTTTATATTCACTAATATTGTTAAACCTTTTTCACTGTTACCCAAACCAAACCTAAATGAAAAATTTCCTAAAGTAGCTGTGATTTCCATTATTACTTTGGAGCTTTTTTCATCAAGCCAAATGGCAAACGTTTACTGAGACAGCTTTCTGGGTAGAATCATATGCTTTTCATAGATGATGTCATTTAATCCTCACAACCCCATGAGCCAGATATTGTTGTTATGCCCTACTCTACAAATGAGGAAAATGAGGCTTAGCAAAACTTTATAATTACTTTGCCCAAGGTTACATTAGTTAGGAAGTAGTAGAACTAGGATCTATTTTGAGTCTGTACTCTTTAACGACTGAGTTTTATTGATCTAGTTGTAGTTGAATGAATGAAAATTATTTGTATTAGAAAAGGCACATCCATATTTGGAACTTACTGGTTTGAAGTTAAACTTGCTGTCTGTGACTTATACTTGTCCATTAAAAGTAAAAAAGGATGAGAGCAAATTTGCTCTAGATTATCTGTGTTTCTCATCCTTTTTCATTTAGCAGTTTTTCTCTATATGTGTAAAATGTTCATAATATATTCCACTTAAGAATTCCTGAAGCAGAAATTGTGAAGATGGCAGTGGTATGTGTTTGTTTGTAGATGGGTGGCTTTTTGAAAGTTGTGTACAGATTAAGGAGTAAAGGAAAAAAATAGGAAATAAAAATGATTTTGTAGTTTGATTTTATAGTGTGTATAGCTGGCTTTTATGTAAATTAGTTCTATAGATCTAGGCAAGTGCTGATCCAGGTAGTGGCCACTTAATAGTGGCTGTTACTGATCTTGAAAATGTGTTAGAATCATCTCAAAGGAAACGTTGGTCCTTTTCTTTCTGTAAAATTTAGAAGAAAAAATAAATCGAAGATTCCTGTGCCAGTTTTGTAAAGTTAAGTCTGCCCCAACCACCTAGTAAAATTCTGAGTACACATGTTCTTTTTAGACATAGAATGCTGCAATTCAGGGGTAAAGGTTAATTAAAATAAGAGCGGCTGTACACGTGTTGTTTTATGAAGTATTAAGCAGTGATTCTTACTACCTATTCTCTTTTTTCTTTCTCATTGAGAGTAAAGTATAGTAATGAGCCACTTTTATTTGTGGGAGAGAGTGGTCTACTTCAGGCCTTTGGGCTGGAGAAAATATTAATACCTTTATTTAGGGAGCACATACACTACCTATGCCCTTTGAAAGTAACTTGAGTAGATGGTAGCTTTAGCGTAAATCCTTTAATTTGCTGATGATCAGTCATCTGTTCTTGTGCAGAAAAAGAAAATGATGAAAGGACTCAGTCTGGATTCAGTCCCTGTCAGCTTTTCATGAAGAGCATTTTCAGGAAATTCAATTTGCAATTAATGTCAGGAGGCCCTTGGATTTCAGCATTCAGGAGTCAGGGGAGGGATGGAAAGAATCGGATTTCACCCTTATTCTTGGGCTTAATCTTAATAATCTAGAGTCTTGTGTCACCTTTGTGGTATGATTTGTTGCATTATATGGAGCATGCTTTGATGTCTGGATTCCACTTAAATTTTGCTTGCCTTTGTTTCAGCATGCTTTTAAAATGGGTAACATTTCCAGGAGAAGTAATGTCAAGCTGCTGTTTTAATAGCACTTTTATTTAATATATTTATAGTGGGACTTTTAAAGAAGCTGTTTGAAAAGAGACTTTGAAGTCTTTGGGGTTGGAGAGGATGGCAGTGGGAAGAAAAAAATGGGTACTGGGTACTGCTGAGAAGTTTTATGGTGACGAGGTAAAGAGGGTAATATAAAGAGGTATGTGGTGTGATGGGAGAAAACTTTGCAGCAAGGAGAGGTAAAGAGGGTACTATAGACACAATTCTCCAAACATTTCACTAATTGTTATTAGTGTATTTTGGACAAGAGAGTTTTTCAAATCACCAGTGGTGGCATGCTGTATGATTCAGTTATTTTAACAAAAAAGACTCTTAAATCACCAAGATCTTGTAGATAGTGTATAACAGACTAATCATTGAGCAGCTAGCTACTTCTTAATTCTGTACTGTTGGTATTTCTTTGTAGTGATTGCACAAGTGTGTTTATTTCGTTTTTAATTCGCTGCACTTTGTTCATCATCTGAATGTGTAACATTTATCAAGCTAATTTTGTTAAGGCACTGTAAAGGTGCTTTATCAAGAAATAACTGACTACATCTCTATCTTTTTAGTAGCTTCCTGTGTAATGAAGATGCTCCCTTGTGAGGAGCAGGAAGGAAAAAAAAAGTATGTTTGGGTCTAATAGATCTGTCTGGAGGGAAGAAACAGATGCTTAATTTAACTACATGGCCTATTTGTGATTTGGAAGATGGGCTATTCTTAGTATACAGTCAGTCTTTTATCTGGGAAGTTAAACAAATGTAACCCAAGCCAAACCCCTTTACCTAGTATATTATAAACTTTCCGGAGGATGTCAAAAGATTGGTTTTATTGCATGGATATTGTTGCAACCTAGGAATAATTCCTCTTCTTCCCTGCTTCCAGTATTGTTAATATCTTCCTTATAACTGACTTCACCAGATATATTGATACTAAGAAGTTTAAATTGTAGGATTAGTAATTTAATTGTAGGATTAGTAATTAGTAATGAGTAATTTAATTGTAGGATTAAATTGTAGGATATATTGATACTAAGACGTTTAAATTAGGATACTAATTAGTAATTAGAACTCATTAAATGTAATGAGTTCAAAAGCTATCACTAAGCGGTGATAAAGTAGTGACTTTTAAAAACATAAACAAATTATCAGAACTAATATGTGGTATTATCCAATACCATATCCTATAGTTGTGAAATTCAGTGAAATTTCTTTGGATGCCCGAACTTTGTGACCTATAAAATGGTGATCAGCACTGTTGTTAATAGCTTCTGTTAAAAAAAAAAAAACAAACTCATGTTTGTTTTCTGGTCATATTTGTTGCTCCATTACTAATCCTTATATATTTTTGTAGCTTCATTTATATTGATCATTAGTGTACTTTTTCAGTTCTATAGATTTGTATAATTTAAATGTATGTGAGATTAAATTTGAGCAACACAATAAATCATTTATGAAACAGTAATGCTGCATACCTGATATTAACTAAAGTTTTATAGTACTTGTAACATCACTGTGAATTGCATCTCAAATCATCTTCCAGATTGTAATTACAAAGTAAACATTGCTTCTAATAGATCCAAGAATATATTAGCAGTTTTAAATTTATAAACTAATTTACTCTAAAAAAATCACCATTACCTTCTACGCTATTAATATAATATTTTCCTGGAGCATTTCATCTTTGCTCTTTTGCCAGGTGATATTCATTATCACTAATTGTCTTCATTAATAGATATAAATGACTAAGAAATTGCAGTAATAATTGTCTTTTTACAAAAATATTCAGAGTACTATGGAAAGTTCAGTATACCATATTTCTGAGTATCTAATTTTGAAGATTTCATTCACAGCAATGTGAATGAAAATACATTAGGGGTCTATGATAAATATTGGCTTTTGCATGTTTGGTAAAGCTACATTTTTAAATCGTTTTCACTCTAAAAGTCTTATATGTAGATTTTGGGATTTTTGTTGTTGTTGTTGAGAATTTGGATCAAAATAATTTGAAGTTTGCTGTGGAGTTAACATTTTAATCAGTATTGTTGCTACTTACATTTCTAGAGCCAACAACTGAATTTGATCATGGCACTGTATTTTTTATCTCTTATTCTTTTTCCTCCTAATAAATAAAATCTGTTTTAAGCATCGTTAGTAATAGTTCAACTAGAGTGTTGCATGTGCCATAGTCAAAAAGTTATAGAAACTTTGTTTGAAAAACAGATTTTTTGACAGATACATCATCCCGTACTTCACAACTAACTGAAAATTTGGCTACTATTAAACTGACCAGCATGAGTGCTCTCACTTCAGTGATGTTGAAATTTACCATCATATGCCAGAAAATAAAATGAGATGCCGCCAGTTCTTCATTGATACTATAACATTTCTCCGCTGTCTTTCTCAAGTTGAAAGAAAGTGAAAGTGAAGTTACTCAGTTGTGTTGGACTCTTTGTGACCCCCTGGACTGTAGTCTACCAGGTTCCTCTGTCCATAGGATTTTCCAGGCAAGAGTGCTGGAGTGGGTTGCCATTTCCTTCTCTAGGAGATCTTCCCAACCCAGGGATCAAACCCAGGTCTCCCACACTGTAGGCAGACGCTTTACCTCCTGAGCCACCAGGGAAGTCCTTCTTGAGTTGGCCAGGGTGAATATATCAAGTTGGTCAGGGAAAATTTGTCGCTAAGAATCTATGAAATTACCCTGGTATTTTTATATACGATTTCATTTTTTTTAATTGTTGGTTAGGACTTGCTGCATTGATTTCATGACTGCTAATGGGTTGCAACCTGCAGTTTGGAAAACTCTGATGTAGAAAGATCATAGTGGGTGAGAAGGAGAGTGGCTCCTAGGTAAATTCAGAATGATAGCAAGCCCTAGGTCCCATAGGGCTTAGTAAGCCACAATAAAGATGATAGAATTTACTAAAGTAGAAGTCTTGAGGATTAAAAACCTGATTTTCATATGATCACTCTGGCTGCTGGGTGGAGAGTGGATTAAAGGGCTGATGCCAGAGTAGAGGTGGGCCCACAGGCCAAATCCACCCACCACCTGTCTCTGTAAAGCCTGTGAGCCAAGAATGGTTTTTACATACATTTCAAATGGTCAGGAATAAATGAAAAAAAAGAATAATATTTCATAATGTAAAGATTATATGAAATTTAAACTTGAATGTCCATAAATGAAGTTTTATTAGAACACATTGAAGCTCATTGTGTACATATGGTCTGTGGCCACTTTTGTGCAGCAAGAACAGGGTTGAGTACTTAAAATGGGGATAGTATGGCCCACAAAGCCTAAATATTTACTATATGTCCCTTCAGAGAAAAAGTTTGTTGGCCCCTGTAATAGAGTAGGCAGCCATATCAGTAAAGAGGTCAGTGCAGAGTCTAGGAGAGAGATGATGGTGTCTTGGACTGAGGGTAGCAGTGTATGTACGTGGATACAAGTAGATAAGTATGGGAGACATTTTGGAGACAGGACTGAGAAGTTTTGCTGTTGAGTTTGTTTACTGGTGGAATTGATTGAAAGTTTTTTTTTCCTTCCCTGAATAAAGACAGCCATCTAGCCAAAAAAATAAATGGATCACGTTGCATTTCCTTCCCTATGTGATATTCCAAAAGATATATGTAACTTTTAAAAGCAACTTAAGTGTAAAATGAAAAACATTTCTGTTTGCCTGACCTATAAGGCATTTTTACTTGTAATCCTTCTCTATAACTAGCTTCTGGCTATGTATTTTAAATTTACTAACTTCTTCTTACATGTACACTCATTATAAATATTAAGACTGTTCTGGGGTTTCTGAATACAGTACATTGTTTTAAATGGCGTGCAAATTTAAATTTAGGTAGAATGCTTAGGAACCACTCTAGGTCTCCTGTTAGTTCTGTGACTATAGTTTGTGGTTGTTCTTTTGCGTGAGTGTGTTAGCTGTGGCAGGGTAGAAATTTTAATTAAATTTTTATTGTAAATTTTATTTATATTTTCCTTGTATAGCCCCCTGACTGTAATGGAAATAGTCTTTGAAACCATAAAGCCATAGAATCTGAATTTGCAATACAAATTACTTTTTAAACAGTAATTCAAACTTTTAAATGTGTAGCAGTTGTTTTTGATCATATGTTATACATGAAATTTATAAAATTTTGTAAGAATTATATTTATATACTTCTTTATACCTTTCTGTCTCTAATAGTATGGCTGACTAAATAATCTGAAGACACTTCTGTATCAAATCACCTAGAAATTTTAGATAAAATATAACAAACATCCAATTAAATGAACAACTGAGCTTTTAAGAAAGTAAGGAAAACAAATTCAAACATAAAGAAAAGAATGAAAATCAGAGGAGTGTGTAAGCTGACATTTGACTGCTCTGTGGGTGGGAGCAAGAATTAACGGTCTGGGCACTGTTGGGATTAGAATTTTAATGCCCATGTGGAAATAAGTTACAAAGCCTTGAGTTTGTACAAAGTGGAAAGTTGGAATAGCATGCAAGCATGAAACCAGGATCCTTAAAGGACTATGTACTTCTGCCAAAGGGGTAGATGAGGAAAAGAACCCATCCATCAGCAAAGGGATACTACAAAGAAGCTTTTAAATAAGACTTCCCTAAGAATTTGTAACTATGTTCCTGCCTCTTGTTGGCTTGGGATTTAAACTAATATTAACTTCTTGTTCTGGGAAAACCTGAATTGAGAAATTAATATAAAAAAAGATTCATAGTGTAGCAAAACCTCTGAGTTATCTGGAGGAAGCTAACACACACATCCTTGGTGGGCAAGCTTTCAAACTAGGCTTCCTGGCTTCCTGAAGTTAAACCACGTGAAGTTGAGTTTGCAATACCAAATTGAAAATTTCATTATCACAAGTGACACGATGAATAGGGCTAAATCTGTAAGGCCCTCAGATAATTATTGTGTTTTGTTGTTATTTAGCCACTAAGTCATGGCTAACTCTTTTGCAAGCCATGGACTGTAGCCTGCCAGGCTCCTCTGTCCATCAGATTTTTCCAGGCATGAATACTGGAATAGGTTGCCATTTCCTTCTCCAGGGGATCTCCCCTACCCAGGGATCAAACCCACGTCTCCTGTATTGGCAGGGGATTTCTTTATCACCGAGCCACCAGGGAAGCCTAGTTGTCATATAGAGACCATAAAACAAGTGTTTAAATGACAAAAGGCTTAAAGTAATGAAAACATAAGAAAGTAGATCAAAAGATTTGGAAAGGAATCCAATAAAGCTTAGAAAAATAAAATGTATAGTCATTAAAATTAAAAAAAATAATGAATGGAGTAATCAGCAGAAAGTTAAAGGAGGAATAAATGACTTGAAGAGAAATGTGAAGAATTTATCCTGAAGCAGAAAAGAGAGGAAGAAAGAAGAAAAACATACCTTTAGAGACACAGAATTTAACATAATACCTAAAGAAGTTCCAATAGGAGAAAAAGTAATATGGAAATGAAGCAATATTTCAAGAGAAAATGGCTGAAAATATTGCATATTAATGAAGGGCAGAGTCAGATTCAGCAGTGAGTCCCAAGGATAAAGAAAAAAACTGTTCCTCACCTAGGTGTCTTACAACTAAGACACTGAAATAAATTCACCTGAAATAAGGTTTTAAAGTTATTTCCCAGGATTAGTGATAAATTTTCATTGATCTATCTGCATGTTCACTGTTGGTTCAGCTTGTGATTCAGAACTTCGCTTTGTGAAGTGTTTGATAAGTTTTTGACATAGAGCATTATTATTTAAATATAAATTGATAGTGCTTTGAGGAAATAATTTCTTTTTCTGACTAGTTTACTTGAGGGAACTAAGGAATACACCATCAAGAAAACTACCATTCAACACTTTCCAAAAATGAGGACTTAAAAGTCACTGGTTAAAAAGAATAGTGTAATTTGAAATGTTAACCAAAAAAAAAAAAAAAAAATCTGTTACCTTTCTTTGTTATTCACTCAGTCCAGTTTTAAAATTTCTCTTTCTGTATCATGAAATCATTCATTTCTTTTTCCTTCTGGTTTCCACTCTGATTGTTCTCTTCCTGTTTCTTATTCATAGACTGCCAAGAAACAGCTATATTTGCAAGTCACTTTAAATGTTTATTCATCTTATGTTTAAAAAGCAAGATGAAATAAAGCAAAACCCACTTAGCTTTTTTTCTCCATTTAATTAGCATTTCTCTTGATTTTTTCCCCTTTTACTTACTGCACCAGCTGGTTAGCAGACAAGTATAGTGGGCCCTCTGTGAAAATGATTACTCTATAATTATTCTCATTTTCCCCCATTCATTAGCTGTTTTGATGTGGGGTAGAGTGAAGCAGAAGCTAATCTACATAATCCTGACAGGTCAGATTTCATTTTGAAATAGTCTGACATTGGCCTTGATGAGCATTAATCATAGTTCTGCTTTAGAGTTCTGTGAGCTGAATATCCTATCATTTAATCTAAACAGCTTCATTAATGAGATGTGTGTGTGTGTGTGTGTGTGTGTTGGTAGAGTGGGGAAGAGACTAGGAATTTCGGGCATCTTTCCCTCTTACTGTGCATACCCATGAACATACATACATTCACACTGCTTTTCCAAAGTGTATTTTCCCCTGTAAAAACCTCTTCATAACAGCCTCCATTTATTACTACATCTTGTTTTTAACCATTTAACAATTAAATGTGTGTATGTATTTGAGATATAAAACTTAAATCCTTTTTATCTTATTTTTCTAGCACTCAGTCTGTACTTTTAGACATTCTTTATTACTTTAAATATCTTCTAAAAGTTTTTCTCCTTGTCATCAATCAGTTTTAAATTTTAAACAACTTATATTTTAAACTGTACATTTAAAATTTTTCTATTTTTTCTGTTTGTTTTAATCAGGGTATAAGTTTTCAGCAAGAAAATGTTCACATTTTCTTTGCACAGTTCCATATACAAAAATGAGTTTAGGTTTTTTAAGCTTTTAAATCATCAAGCTAAGTTTTCTTTATAGTTGTTCTTATTTAATGTGTCATGGATATTAAATTATGTTTGTGTATTGTTATTTAGGTGACTATTATATGGTTAAAAAGATTTTGGAGGAAAACAGTTCAGGTGACTTGAACATAAATTGCGTAGATGTGCTTGGGAGAAATGCTGTTACCATAACTATTGAAAACGAAAACTTGGATATACTGCAGCTTCTTTTGGACTACGGTTGTCAGGTACAAGGCTAGATAATTTTATCCAGTAGCTTTTAAGTACTGTTAGATATGCCATGTCTGTCCTTCCTCTAGTTTTCTTCTTCCCTTCCTTTTTTCCTTTTTCCTATTTTTCTTCTCTCTTTCGCCTTTTGTTTTGAGCTACTAAAAATTTAAAAACAAACCAAAAAAAACCTTTTTAAAAAATACAATATTTTGACTTGATTTTTTCCCCCCAGTTTTCACTCTTCCTCATCTGTTTTAAAACATCTGACATAGGTAAATTATTATGACTTATTAAAGATGACTTTGTTTTTATTACTTATATTATTACTATTTATCTTATATATCTAAAAATAGTAAAAGTGTTCTGGATGTGTCTGGCAAACAGGTATTTCTGTGGCCCATGTAACTTACAAGCATAAGAACAAAGCAGTTCTCACATACAAAGCAATTTTCAATTTGACTTTGATTTTCTCCTAAGTTTAATTAAATTTTTCTTTTTCTCTGAAATGTAGTGTTTACTTATAACTAAATGCGAATGAAATTTTTAAAATTGGGTAATATTGACCTTTCTTGCTTGTCTTCATATCAGTTCAGGTAAAAAAGTAGGGTGTGTGTCTTGAAAGTATTTAGTTTAAGAGATGTGAAGGAAATTTCACGTTATTTTCCTTCCTTTTTGATTTGCTTATCATGGGACTTAGCATTTGAATTCTGGCTCTTTTTTTCCTTTCAAATAGTTTGAACACTTGCTGTGTTTTAAATTAATGAGCCTTTTTAAAGAGTGGTTTCAGGAAACACTCATAGATTTTAAAAAAATAAATAGGTTAGTCCTATATACATTTCTATTATAAATACTATATATAGATGTATTACAACATGTGGTGTCATCTCTATATATACATATTTAAGTAGAAAAAAATTGCTTTTCCAGAAATTTCATTTATCTAGAATACCACCAAGAACCAGAAAGTAAGTAAAAAATACCCCTGAGCAGCCAGATTGGATGTGATGAGGTTTCCCATATATGAACTTTATCTGGAATCTTCTCTCAAAGTCCATTTTTTCTCATTTTAGATTACACTTTAACAGACTTACTTAGTTTTCTAATCCATAGAGAATTATGGAAGCAACAGAAGAGGCATGAGGCTACAGTGAAACAAAGTTAGGCACAGTACCTCTGACTCTATTTAAGGGGATCGGCAGCCTTACATACCTGGTAATCTCTAAGGGAACTGTATGTTTGTGGTAATTAATGTTTATAACAATAGCCCAGAGTCAGTAAGGGAAAATTAAATTACATTCAGTATATGTTGCTTGAGAAGAAAGAGGAATATATATAGTACTTCTGAAAGCAAAAAAATTCAGTCAAATTTGTTTAAATTTAAAAGATTCAGTCAAAATTGTTTAAATACTTAAAAGCATAAGCTTCAGTTACCTAGAAAATAAGGTTACAAGAAAAATCTCTGATGATTCCATATACAAGAAGTATTATGGTACAATAATCATTTTCTTTTTATATATCTCTGTATAAAAAATTTCTGTAATTTACGTGGTTCTTTCATATACCTGAATATATTTGAATGTCATAGCTAGCCTTTATAGATGTTATATTTTATAGAGCAGAAAACTGAGGCTCATAGACTGTAATGTATTGCCCAAAGTTCTAAAATAAATAAGGGCAAAGCTAAGATTTGAACCAAATCTTTTGTCTGCAAATCCCATGCTCTTTCTAGTTCACCGTGTCCTGTCCTGAGTTACCTGTGTCTTATTTGTCAGTCAACAAATGTCTGAAACCTTTGGTTGGGTGTCATTGTGGAAATGAATAAAGTAAAACATGAGTTCTGTACAGAAGTATGTTAAAATGAATTGAACAATGAATTTTCAATCAATTAAATAATAGAAAAGTGTATTTCATACTTGCTGAGTGATAATGATAATTGATCCTTGTATATTGCTTCAGGGTTATAAAGTACTTTCATGTATTTTATCTTGTGTCATACTAGTGACTCTCAACTGGACAGTTTTGTCCCTCAGGGACATTTGGCAGTATCTGGAAACATTTTTGGTTTTGCAGTTAAGGGGTGGGTTTGTACCTGGCCTTTGGTGAGTAGAAGGTAGTGATGCTGTTAATGATCCTCTGGTGAACAGGACAGCACCCACAACAAAGACTGATCTGGTCCAAAATGTCAGTAGTGCCGCTACTGAGAAACCGTGTTTTATTCTTCAACTTTAGTGGTTTACCATAAGTGTTTTGGAAACATAGGAAAGAGAAGATCACTATGTATTGGCACTATCAAGAAAGCTTTCATGGACTTGTCAGTTGAGCTCAAGCCTTGAAATATTGACAACTGCAAATATAGTCACTTCTTAATCCCTACAAAAGCCCTATGAGTTAGATACTACTATTATCCCTGTTTTATAGAGGAGGAAACCGAGGTACAGAAAGCTTCAGTAACATGCCCAAACTTATTTCATAAATGCCAGATCTGGAATTTGAACTCAGGTTCTGACTGCCAGAGTCCATGCTTTCACACTATTATCTAAAACTACTGTAAAAAATATGTATTTAATAGATAGGAGGGGAACAGGATACAGAGAAGCATATAAACAAAGATATGTACAATGTATGTTCTTGAGACAGTGAATTGACTTAGCCTTTTTGAACAAGGTATTTGGGTTGGATGGTAGTGAAAATATCTGGAAAAATAAATAAAACTGATGAAAAGGGCTTGAATGCCAGTCTAAGGGATTTGAGTTTTATGCGATAAATAATGGGATCATTACAAGAATTTTGAGAAAGAATGTGGTGTAAATAGTGGTATTTTAGGAAAACTAGTCTAGTGGCTGTGTTCAGTGTAGATTAAAAAAGCAGGAAGTGGGGAAGGCTATAAACAGCTTGGGTGAGCAGTTTTTATAGTAATCCAGAAACGAGGAGGTTAAAGCCTGGACCAGAATAGTGGCTATGATAATAGGGGGGAAATAATGGCAAATGTAAGAGATGCTATGAAGGAAGAATTGACAGAACTTAGTATTTAACTTTGGAAGGCAGGATTGAGAAAGAGTCCAAGATGATCTGAAAATCATAAACATGGGTTACGGGGAGAATGATGAAAGGAAAACAGGAAGTTACAAAGCTAAGTCAAGCTTGGGGCAGAGAACTGTGAATTCTGGTTTTAGTCTTGTTTATTTTGGGGCTATCAGGCAGTTTTCAATGGAAAGCTTACATCTCTAGGGAGAGGTTGGGCTGGAAAAATACAGCCGTCGTGGGCATGGGGATGATCCGACACCGTGGGAACGGGTGAAATCACAGAGAAGAGCAAACAGCTAGTGCCGCTTCCTTGTCAGGGAGCATCTACATTAATAAACAGCGTTAGAAGGAGAGGGCCTCATTAAAGGAGGTAGGCTCATGGACCACTGTGAGAAACTGAGGAAACAGTTCCCTTAGTTGGTTAGAAATGAGGAAAATGATAGGAAAGGCCACTGGATTTTGCAACTCTGGCATCAGTAGGATTAGAGAAAATGACACGCGTGAGTTTGAGAAGTTTGGCAAAATGAGAGAAAACTTGAGTGGTAAGAGAAAGATGGGCTTCCCAGGAGGCTTAGTGGTAAAGAATCTGCCTGTAGTGCAGAAGACTCAGGTTCGATCCCTGGGTCAGGAAGATCCCCTGGAGAAGGGAATGGTAACCCACTCCATTCTTGCCTGAGAAATCCCATGGACAGAGGAGCTGGCAGGCTACAGTCCATGGGGTCGCAAAGAGCTAAACAACAACTGCTCCCACCACATAAGCTGCTTGACAGCAGGGACCTTGTTTGTCTTGCTCAAGAGAAAGGATCAAGTCAAGTTAGCAAAGAGTGAGGAAGTATTTCATGTTTTGGGAGGTAGGGGCCAGGAGTGGTATTTCTTCAAATGAAGGACCAGGGTCCTATAGAAGACAAGAGCAGTAAATAAGAGTACTAAGGTGGCAAATTTATCGTTGGTAAGGAAATAGGTAATTTATGAGAATCTGAGCTTAGAGGAAAGAGTATGGGAATTGTTGACAAAGTCTGAGTTGAGAAGGGAGGGAGTAACTCCATTAATACATAATAAATATGTACTAAGCAGATTTAATAAAGAATAGCCACATATCCATAAGAAATTAGGAAACAAAACTTATGAGGACATTTTGTGTATATATAAATATTTTAAAAATAATTTTTCCCCTTCAGAACTACCTTTTTAGGTATCAGGTAACAGCATTTGTATAGAATACGTCAATGGCAACTCTTTATTTACTTGACTTTTTTATATAACTAAATATTTCTCTACCTGAAGCTTATCCTTTTAAGCTTTGAAAGATTTAACATGAATCTTTCTTTATTCTTTACTAAATAGTGTATCTGAATATAATTTAACTTTAGCATAAGAAGTGGGACTCATGAAGAGGATAATCATTTTATTTGCTTCTTGTAGTCTGAAATTATTGATATGTTTTTCCTTATATCAAATGGTTTCAGACTGCTTTGAATTGATAGTGTTTTTGCTCTGCTGATATTTTATCTTCTCAATGATCAGCTTTTAGCAATTTTTCGTCCTTCCTCCCTTCTTTGTTGATTTTAATCTAGCTGTTTCCTTATTCAATAAAGACTGAAAAGGGTACTTGGGAAAGCCAGGTATCTGTCATTTATAGACAACTCTTAAGTCAGTGTGGTTGAGGCAGTTCCTTCTAAGGAATAATGCCCATGAAGTTAGTTTGTGACAGCTCAGTATGGTTTGGGAAGAAATTTATAGCTGAATTCATGATGATGTTTCAGATGATTGGAGTTGCCTGGTGTTTAGACTTTGAGAGCAGTGGCATTACTGTAGTTAGCTAGCTTTATAGGTTAAAATTAAAAATCATAAGTGAACTGTTTAGTAGAAATGAACACTTGGTTCTTTTTGTTTGTTTCACTTGACCAAGTACCAAACTGAAGTTAGAAATGTATGCAAAGCAGAAGAATAATAATGCTAGATTTTAAAGAATAGGCTACAGCTCAGTGAAACTTAAAAGTTTTAAGGGATAAAATAATGAGTTAAATTTCCCATGACGATGAGTTTTTCCTGTGGGAATACACAGGCAGTTCCTAATGGTTGAATGTGGCCCCATTCCATTCCTTGGGGTGCTTAGTCCTATTTTTAGATATCCAGATAAAGTCTGCCATTTTTAGTCCTATTTTTAACATCTAGATAAAGTGGATGAAAGCTTTATTTTTTTCAGCTACAAAGATGAAAGATCTGATACAGTTTCACTTTTATGGGGGATCATATTGATTTAAATAGTTATTAAAGATTATAATAGTTTAAAAAATGTATATACTGAAAATAATCAGTGTTTTCTTAGATTAAATTGTTACTTATCTCCACTTTTTGCTTCTGCCTTTATGGTTTCCTTAAGCCAAACAAAATGAAACTGAAAACCTGACCTCAGTTGCTAAGTACCATAATAGGACTGAAGATTTTGTTACACTGAAAAGCTGAAAAGTCTCCATTTACTCCGCTTCTATTTACTTTTTTCCTCCTATCAGAGTTGGAGCTTCAAAATGAGATACAGTTTGGGATTAAAACTGTGAAGTCACTTGTCCTTGTCCCTGAGGACATTGATTCCTCGGAGAAAATTCTTTGTGATTTTTACTTGATAAGATTGCTAATATTGGGAATTTCCTGGCTGTCCAGTCATTAAGACTCAGAGCTTTCACTGTCCTGGCCTGCGTTCAGTCCCTGGTCAGGGAACTAAGAAAGCAACAAGCAGTGCAGCAAGGCAAAAAAAAAAGATTGCTAATATTAATGTCATGGTTTACATGATTTCACTCAGCCATATGTGCTTTAAAGAGGGGAACAGCGGGCTTCTCCTGTTTTTATTTTCCATTGTCCCCTAGCTTCACGGTTATATTGATTGTTGCTTTTATTAGACTGACCACAATCCTTTGCTTGTAGTAATTTCTCTTGGCAATTTCTTCTGTAGATTTGGAATGTTAGGATTCTCTTGATCCACAGTTCAAGAGTAAATAAACATCTTGGAAAAAATAACATATAAACTTTAAATGCTACCTACATCAGCCCTATTTCATTAATAAACCCCACTATCAAGCATTCATTATTTGATCAGCTCATACAGTGAAACCAGGATTAAAATGTGTGTGTTGTGGTACACAGAAATACTGCTCAGGCAAGCAGATGTTTTATTTGGATAGTCTAAATTTTTAAAAATTCAGTATTACTGTATATAATACAGTTTAAATTTTTTAAAAGTAGTTTTCTTTATGAATTAGTAAAGATAGTTTACTTTTTTATCCTCCGTTTTCATTTTTAACTTTTTTTTTTTTTAAAGTCCGCAGATGCACTTTTGGTGGCAGTCGACTCTGAAGTAGTGGGAGCTGTTGATATACTACTTAATCATCGACCAAAACGATCATCAAGACCAACTGTAGTAGTTAGTACTCTTAAATATTTATTAATTTGAATTTCTAAACCAAAATACATCTGCCCCATTGCCATTTTTTCTTCCCCTCCAATTTACTTCGTCTTAAAGAAATAGATTTTTTTACTCTGTAAAAATATTACTTTAAAAGTAAGTAGACATTTGCAAGAATAACTAATATTGCTCTCAGGAAACCTTAAAATTCGTGATATTTCTAGAATTTTGTTGGTGCAATCCAGTATTTTTGGTTTGGAACATTCTGTAGGTTAAGTTGAAAATACAGATCAGTTTCTAGGTGGATTTAAGATTTAAATATAAACAGTGAAACCATAAAACTGGGAGAAAATGTAGGTGAATATTTGACTTTGAGAGGGAAGGACTTTGAACAAAAATCACAGTAGCACAGCCTTTGGTTGTATAGAAGTTAAACTTCTGAAATCAAGACCTCAGGAAAAATTATAAAGCAGATGGGTAACTTTCAAAAGATATTTTTAGCATATATTTTTAGCAATATTAGATGAATTGATGAAAAACTTAAAAATCAATAAAAGATGTGGAAAAATCTCAAAATGCAAAATGATGATCTTATTAATAATTAAATATGAGATGCCAATTTTTGCTTATCAGATAGCAAAGATTGTTTAAAAAGTAACCATTGATAGCAAAGGTGTAGTACAGTCTCATACACCACTGGAAGGGAAGGTAGTTTAAAAGTGGTTTGGCAGAAAGTGTCAATAACAAGAAAAATGTTCATATTCTTTAAACTAGCACTTCCTCTTCTAGGAATTTGTCAAGGAGATGGTCAGAAATGTAGACAAAAATGTTACTTGTTAATCTTATTTGTAGCAACCATGTGACATAATCTAAACATTCCAAAATAGATTTGATAAATAACTACCTGCATATTAAAATAGTATTTTTAAAGGAATAATTAGGAACATCTAACATTCTAACATTGGTACAGAAGGGTAAAAAATGAGAATAGTAAACTGTATATATCTATGATCTGAGTTTAAAAATATGCATAGAAAAGGAATTGTATGGAAATGTAGCAAAATGTTACCCAACAGCAGTCATCACATCACCAAAGTAAAGATATTGTTTTCTTTATTGCTTTTGTGATTAAGAAGATAGTCACTAATAATGCAATAAATTCTACTGTAAAAATATTTGTTGTGTATGTATCAAAATGTAACAATTATAGCATTCATTATTGGTGAGGATATAGTGAAATCATCAGTAAAAATAATTTCTGGGGGTGTTGTAAACTGGCTATTATCAGGAGAAAAATATTGTTTAAGAAAAAATTATAAATTGATTACAAATGATCTGCCATTCTCTGAGCAAGATGAGAAGCTCCCCTAAATTGAATACTTTATCATATATTAACTGAAATATTTTTCCCTCATTTAAACTATGACAAAGTTTGTGTAAGCGAGCGTAATTTTCTCCCAAGGATAGTTCCAGCTAATTTTAAGTGGTAGCAAGCAACCAACAGAGTAGAGAAAAAAGAGCTAATAGTATAGCTCCTGTTCAAAAGATCAGAACTGTCTAGAATCCTATTCAATTTTCTGTCACCTGTCCTTCAGTTACTAGTATATTTTGATATCCCTACCTGTTCAGCCGCCTAACCTCTTAACCCATTTACTCCCTTGAGGAGGTTGAGTGTAGAGTCCCAGGGATTGGGGCACCTGACTGGTATTATTTCATCATCAGTACCATTGCCAATCGAATCTTGAGTTGTGAGGCCGGCAGTCCTCACCTACTCAGTAAGAGAACACTTTCAGTGTCTCTATCAAAAAAGATTATCCAGCCTTTGTTTTGAATACTTCTAGTGACAGCAAGATCACTTTTTAACAGATTGATTACCTTTAGACAGTCAGTGTCAGGTATTTTTATATACTTTTTAAACTTGTCATCTCAGTGAATTCATTCTGTATTCTTGGCTTATCAAAATTGTCTTTTGGTGAAGTTTGACTTTCAGATACAGGTTGGTATGTTTTTTATAGTATGTAGATTATATTTTGCGCAGTGAAATTAGAAATTTTAATAATCTATCTCCGTTTTTCACATAGTTAAGTATGTTTCATTGGAAAAATAAGGACCATTTTTTTCGTAAGAGATTAAATATGACTTCTTCCTCTTTATAACCTCTTCTTTTGTAATTAGGGGGAATGGAGTAAATTTTTATAGATATCTCTGTAGTTTTTAAATAAATTCATTAATTTGAAGACCCTAATAAATAGAAGGGAAGTATGTAAACAAACTGTTCATAAAAGAAGGAGAAAAAATAAGAATGTCAGAAAATAATAAAATTTACCAGTAGTCAAAGAAAAGTAAATTAACATTCATGATAGTTTTTTCGCTCATAAATTGGGCATGATCATGCCCAGTGCTAGTGAGTAAATCTTAGTGTGTGGGTACATTCCTGTATTATTAATTATATAAACTATTAAAAGGTCTTTGATAATACGTATCAAAAGCTTCAAAATTGTTCATGACCTTTAGACCTCTAATTCCGCTTCAAGGGTTCTATGTTAATGAGATAATCCTAAAGTTTGAAAAAGCTGTATTCATAAAGATGTTTATGGTAGTATTATTTATAGTAGCAAAATAAAATACCTTGAACATAAGAGTCTATGAACTTCCTTAAATTGCATGCAAAATTCTGTACAAAAAATTTTTTTCCAGAAGAGTCTTTGTTATAGCTTCGTTGAAGTTGCCCTTAAAAGTAGGTGTGTGGCAAAAGGATTAAAAACAAATACCATAAAATGTTTTAAAATAATAGAAATATGAATATTTTTATTCTTTCTGCTTTTGTATATTTTTCAGGTATTTTATAATGTGTAAAATACCTGTATTTACAGGTATAGTGTATAATACTAACTATTACAATGTTAGTAAAAATTACAAAAATTAACTGAAAATTTGATGAGCTTATACCATGGAATCAAAACAGCTCACAGGAAAACATCTGTGAAAAAGTGATAAGTATTAGAAGGAATATACAATAGTCATAAGACAGTCAACCTTATTTACTTTACCTGGGTCTTATTTACTGATGTTTCTTTCCTCATGTTATGCAGTCACCAGGCATGAGCCCATGTAGTGAAAGGAGCTTAGGCTCCAGAGACCAGACACCTGGGTTCTGTCTGCACTTTGCCACTGTTGTATAGCTCGGGCACATTAACTTCTCTGAGCCTCAGTTTCTTCATGGGGATTATAATGCTCAATTTTGCCAGCTATTGTGGGGATTAAATGAGATAATAAATATAAACTGCCTAATGGTTCCAGGAGCTATGATTGTTAGTGTTTTTGTGCATTTGTAACAGGAAGTAGTATAAGTGGTGTTTGACAATGTATAGAGAATTATACAAAATGAAGAGTGCCTCCTGTTTTCTTATTCTTTACAAGTAACTTCATTGCTTGTCAGTGTGGCAAGGTTTTGTCATAGAGGTGGATTTAAAATTTTTTTTCTCATGCCTTTATGCTTTGCCTGTTTTTAACACTTCTGTTTTTCCATTATATTGTCTTTCTAAAATTCTTGTTCTTTATCCTTGTCATGTATGTTTCCATAATCTTGTGAAAATGAAATACTTTTTCCTAAAGTATTTCTCCAGATATCCACACTTCTTCTTTGTTAGGAAAACAAAACTCTGGCTATACGAATATTTCCTAGTGAAGATTTTGTCTGTCATGATTATACTGCATTTACTAACTAGAGTTGTTTTGAGGTTTCAAAAAAGATCTAATCCTAGTAAAATGTGATTATATTTCTCAAAATAATTTTTATATTCTTTGTGTCTTTTGTTCATTACATTCTTTAGATAAATGTTTTTTTAATGTCACAAATAAGAACTTTTGGATATTTATATAAATATTTTTCAGAAACTAATGGAGAGAATTCAGAATCCTGAGTATTCAACAACTATGGATGTTGCACCTGTCATTTTAGCTGCTCATCGTAACAACTATGAAATTCTTACAATGCTGTTAAAACAGGATGTATCTCTACCTAAGCCCCATGCAGTTGGCTGTGAATGTACATTATGTTCTGCAAAAAACAAAAAGGACAGCCTCCGACATTCCAGGTCAGAAAATTAAGATTTAAATTAAGATGTGTGATGCAGTAAGGTATATGTCAATACAGTTTTTATGATTGTTCTGTTTAGACTTTTAAGAAATCTCATATTGCAATAAGTAATGAAAGCCAAACTTCTAGCTCCTTTGCTTATAATACAATGAGTTCTGTATTTTAAAGAAATGTTTGCTAAATGATGAATAAGCAGGAAAGCTTTTCAGATTTTGAATAAGGTGTATCTCATAATTTTGCTGGTCAGAGATAGGGTCACTGTTTGCTTTTTAGAAGGAGGGTTTATTAATCTAAAAGAATTTCCAAGTAGTGGAAGGGATGAAGAGAACTACTTCTTACATTATTTATAAGAAAATAAATATTATTACCCATCTAACTAAATACTCATCCTGTTATGCCTCTTTGTCCCCTCTCACACAATATTTAAGTCTTTTTCTCTTCCCATTCTCCCCAGTCAAAAATATTAACAACTGACGGGTGAATGAACTTAAGAAAGCATCTCTTCCTGGACAGGTTGAGCAAGATCACATGTGTGCATGTTGTATAACGTGTGTGGTTTTGGGCTAGACTTGAAAATCTCATTTTCAGCATAGCCTTTTTGTATATATTGTCTTTACAGTGATCAGATGTAGTTGAGATAGTGTCAGGTAAAGCATTTACTACAGAAAATGTGGTTGGAAGTCCAAGGCCCTCTGTTGTTACTGTTTTCTAGTTAAGGCTTCTTGTACAGTATGTATGAAATTAGCTTTAAAGCTGCGAGCCATCTACTGTACCTCGTTCCTCTCCTTAAGAACAGACCTTTGGTGGATCAACTGATAGTCACAAATCCATAAATTGGAAAAGTCTGATGGGAATCAATTTAGTGTTTACTTGCAGAGATTGTACTGAAAATTGTTTCTATTTTCCAGTGAGACCTCTGTTTCTCTTTGATGAGATCTGGTTGATAGTTGTGGCAATTTAAAAAATAATTTTACAAATAATTTTATTTACGGACTTTTGACTGTGCTGGGTCCTCGTTGCTACGCCTGGGCTTTCTCTCAGTGGCGGGGAGCAGGGGCTACTCTCTAGTGCGCAGGCCTCTCACTGTGGCGGCTTCTCTCGTTGTGGAGCATGGGCTCCGGGAGAGTCAGGCTTCCGTAGTTGCTGTTTGTGGGCTCAGCAGTTACTACTGCCCGCAGGTTCTAGAGCAGCAGCTCGGTAGTTGTGGCGCACAGGCTTAGTTGCTCCATGGCGTTTAGATCTTCTTGGATCAGGGAATTAACCCCTGTCCCTTGCATGGGCAGGCAGATTCTTTACCACTGAGCCACCAGGGAAGCCCAGCTATGGCAATTTATCTAACTTTTTAGTTTTAAAATGACTAGTCTATGAGAAATTCCCTGGCAATCCAGTGGTTAGGACACCACGCTTCCACGCCAAAGGCGTAGGGGTTCAGCAATAAGGAATAAGGCAGTCTGTATTTGTGAGATACTGGCAATAAGGAAGAGAGGCAGTCTGTATTTGTGAGATACTGGTTTTTAAATTTCAGAGATGATGCTGTGCTACGTGATGCAGTCTGTCCATTTGTAACAACATGGTTAGACCTTGAGAGCTTTATGCTAAGTAAAACAAGTCAGATGGAGAAGGACCAATACTGTATGTTTTCACTTGTTTGTGGAATATAAAGCACAAACAGACAATCTACGGATTAGTTGGGGAATGCAGTCAAAGTTGCAGCCGTTTCTTAAGAGTTCCTTGTCTTTTTCTCTTTACCAGACTTCCTGATGCTCTGCACACATGCCTAAATTTTTAGTCAGCCAGGAATCTGTGGAGACTTTGTATATCTTTTCTCATTTCCAAGATATCATTAAATTTCTGTTTGGTCCACTGTTTCCCTCACCTCAACCTGCAAACTTGGTCTTAGGAAAAGCTGCAGGTTTTCTTTGGTCGTCTGTACTAAGTCCAATCCTTTCAGCCAGCAGAGCTGTAGGTTTTTACCTCCCAACGAATTGATGTATACCCCATTAGCTCAAAGGTACAGATTTACTAGTTTCTGAATGGAAACTTACAGTTCTCCTTAAATGAACTGAAGGCAGAGATGATGGATGTGACCTTAGGCAAGAAGGCCACAGGTTCCAGCCATTCCTGCCTGAAGTTCTGGTAGTTTTCCAATAAGTGATTCTCAATAGATAATTTTGAGTGACCTGAAATAGTTGATTTTTTAAAAAATAATTTTGTCCATTTCATGCATATTTTTGTGCAGTAAAATCATTGATCTCTTTATATTCCACCATTACTTTTGCTAGTGTTTTGAATACCAAACTGACAGATTTTATTTTATTTTCACTTACTGAAGTATAGTTGATTTATAGCATGATACTGATATTAGCTATACACCAGTGTGACTCAGAGATGCACATATGTACATTCTTTTTTATATTCTTTTCTTTATGGTTTATCAGAGGGTATTGAATATAGTTCCCTCTGCTCAGCAGGAGGACCTTGTTGTTAATCCATTCTACATATAGTAGTTTGCATCTACGAACCCCAAACTCCCAGTCCATCTTCCTCCCCTCTCCCCCTTGTCAGCCACAAATCTATTCTCGATGCCCAAAATGACAGCTTTTATAAAGTGGTGCAGCCTCATTATTTTTCTGATTCTTTCTAATTGCTTTCCATACTATGGCACTTCATTGTTATACAACCACTTGTTTGCCACCAATACGAGCAGTTTTTCTGTGCATTATGTCACTAATCCATGTTTTTAGATATGATAATATAGGTTAATACCAACGTCATTTTTACAAACAACCTGCTAAAATTAATTACCATAAAAAATTACTATAGACATAATGATCGAAACAGATTAGTTGCTTAATTGTATATATTTTTTCTCAAGTTTTTGAAGCAGTTTTGATATAGACAAATACCCCTTTAGAAATCCTTACTTAAAATAACTGTACTTGTTTATTAAATAGCTAGATCAAAGTTGAATTTCATAAATATTATTTTCTTAAAAATGCATTATACAGTGCCTATTTTTGTGTCTAAGACATGAGACCTAGCAGTTAAATAAGAAATAGTTCCATAAATTTATTTCATAAAAGTTTTTAATTTCTATACAGAAAAATTCCATTGCAAAGTAAAAAGACAAACAACCAACTGGGGAAAAGTATTTAAAACACTTTTGACTAGACAGAGGGCTAATTTCTTTGCTTAATAAAAAGACTTTACAATGATGAATTTTTAAAAAATCACCAGAAATAGGGTAATGCAAATGAACAGATAGTTTACAGAACTATACTGAACAGTAAACATGAAAGAATGCTTAAGGTTTTAGAGAAATTTAGAGTAATACAACTCTTAAAATTCCATTTTTCATCCGTTAGGGGGTGGCAGCATGAAGATGTGGGGGGAAGATGAGCTTTTGTGCTTTGGAAACATCCTCCAGATTTTAAGATACATATGCCATTTTATCCAGCAATTCTGAGTGTGCAAAGGATATATGAACTAAAGAATAATCATTGTTACATTATTAATTGAAGTAAAAAATTAGAAGCAACCTACATTTCCATCAAGTTGGACTGCCGTCAAATGGAATACCATCCAATTTTAGGAAATAATGAAGTGACTCTGTATGTAGGGACATAGAAACAATTGTCCCTGTATGTAGTATGTCTGAGTACGTTTGTGTATGACTAGAAAATGTCAGGAAAGATTTCTCACAATTCTCTGAAATGTGACTATCTTTGAGGAGTAAACTTGGTGGGAGGAGAAAAATTGGGGAGCATTATGTTTCTAAACTGCTTGCTTTTTTTAAAGAAACAGACATATATTACATTTTTATTTCAAAGTAAGTATATACTAGTTACCAAATTTTAAATGAAGAATTATATGTTTATAGATGAAAGAATAATAGCAAAACTTTTTTGATTTGGTTCCTGTTAGATATTGAATATGAACATTAATTAGTTCATGGAAGGTAAAGGGAATACTTTTCTATTAGCTAGAAATTAGGCATAAATGAATGATTTTATTCTTAAGATTCGAAAATGTCTTTCAAAAATAACCTGACTGAATGAGTCATGTGTTATATATATGTAGCATATTAAAGTAAATTTATTGCTGGGGAAGGAAAATTTAGCAAGCATCCATATATTCAATTAGTTATTAGCAGATTTCATTTAAAATAATACTAAGTTTAGGAAAAGAAAATTTTTAATTAAATTGAAGGATACAGAGTTTTAAATCTAAGAAAAGAAATATTAAAATGATTTCTTTTAAAGCAATGGTATAAAATTTTTCAATAATTATATATCAGATATTTATTTTTAAGTCTTTTTATGTAGGTTACTTTATAATAAGTATATTATAAATTTTTATTTTCTTTTAATTTTATAGTACTTTAACTTTAAATTTATGAATATTATAGGTTAAAAATACTATTCACATGTATATAATAAATATTTTACATAATGGAATCAAATTTTATCTCAGGTTTCGTCTTGATATATATCGCTGCTTGGCCAGTCCAGCTCTAATAATGTTAACAGAGGAGGACCCAATTCTGAGAGCATTTGAACTTAGTGCTGATTTAAAAGAACTAAGCCTCGTGGAGGTGGAATTCAGGTGGGAATGAATGGAGATTGTAAATTATCTCTTTTTTTCCAGAATATTTTCAGCATGAGTTTTCTCATAGGCCAAATTATCACTTAATGCTTATTTACATTTGACCCAGATGGCCAGGCCTTGCTGCCACGTACTTAGAATTTTCCTTTTCTCTCAGTGAAATAGATCTTAGTATCACTTAGGTCACTCTTTCCCCACCTTCGCTCTTCCACTCTTCCCCCACCCTTAAATCCGTACATTGTTCAACATTTACCAGCGGCAGTCCAGGGCAGTGTGAAGAATAACGAGAATGGTAGCCATAAACAAGAGCAAACTTACCCATAACTGCTCTCTTTCCTTATTCCCAGGTTCTGTAACCATCCTTGGAGCCCAACCCTTCATAACTTTCAGAAGCATATTGAGTGCTTTTTTGTATGTCAGGTACATTTCACACACCCAGATGTCCCATTTCACTGTTTGGTGAGATTTTCTAGTGGGAGAAATATAACATGTAGACATAAAACTAATTAGATTAGACTACAATTAAATTCCTAGACTAAGAAGTAGATAATACTGTGTTAAAGAAATTCAACTACTTATTCTACCAAACTTAGGTAGTTTTGGTTATGTAGTAAATGCAAAGAATAGATGAGAAAATGTTAGGCAGTAAGGAAAAGTTTTTAATTCTTTGAGTTACAGCTTTATGCAGCCAGTTCATGGAAAACCCCATTGAATAGAAAATTAATCAATGAGAAATTCTTATTTTTCCCTTCCTTTCACTTTAAAAACACTGAGTAAAAAATTAGTTTCTGAAATCTGATCCCAATTGTTTCATAACTATTTTTTTCTAACTTTATTCTTAAGTTGTTCCACTCAAGCTTAAGCTTAACATAATTGATATTTTATAAAGAATTATCTATTAAAACTTCTTAGTTTCTCACAAGTGATTTAGGCTTGCCTTTAATAAGCAGTTAAGTCCTAAGTTTCAAGGAATAGTGATTCTGTACTAGGAATGTTTCAGTGTTTCTTTCTAACTTGAATTTTGTTCAAAGAAGCATCTTAAAAATGAAACAAAATACTATTTTGATATCAGAAGTAGTGTAAACACGTTTCAAACTATCATTGAAAAAATTTCTGGTTAAAAATCATATAATAATATTTATTGGACAGCATCAAGATATTATTATCTATTGTTTAGATAAATAATATAAAAAAGAGCTTTATACAGAACTTATAGAGAATAAAGGCAAATGAGTTAAATGAAGAACGTGTTGACAAATATCAGAATTTCTAGGAATATCAATATATATAATAAAACATTGTGCTCATCTGAGATTATCAGTGTGAATGCAGAGAATATAATTGTGTTACAGTTTTCCACAAAGCTGTGGGAGATTTATGTACCAGTAGGCTCCTTTGACAGCACAAAATGACTTCAGATGTTGTATAGCACTGTTAGAATTAAAATGTTATTGAGTAATATTTCTACTTAATTAGAAGATGGAAGTGGCATTTCTAATAATAGACTCTGCACTTTGCAGGAATGATTATGAGGAACTAGCCCGGCAGTGTAAAATGTTTGCTAAAGATTTGCTTGCCCAAGCCCGGAATTCACGTGAATTAGAAGTTATCCTAAATCATACATCCAATGATGAGCCTCTTGACAAACGGGGATTACTAGAAGAAAGAATGAACTTAAGTCGTCTAAAACTTGCTATCAAATATAACCAAAAGGAGGTATGACGTTTTCTGTGATATAAATTATTTCCTCCACAGTAGTCTAGTGGCTCAGGGCAAAGGCTTTGGAGCAATACATCTACATTGAGATCCTAGTTCTGCTTCATAAAAACTGGGTGTCCTTGGGAAAGTTATTGAATCTGTCTGAGCTTTAGTTTTAAGAATTAATTAAGGATATGCATATTTAAAGAGTTTAGTACAATGAATATTACCTTTAGGCAATTACTCAATAAGTGGTAGTTGCTGTTATTTATAACAATAATAATAGTATGGATATTAATGTAATGTTTTTGCTAAATAGTAGCTATGCAGGTAAGATTTTGAATAGTAAATGCCTTCCTAATGCAGTTTCCACCTTGTGTTTTGTCTGTTACGAGTTTATATTATTAATCTAGTTATAAATAGTCTTTTCTACAGATATAGGGCCTTTCTGTTTAAAAGTAAAAGTATCAGATATTATGTTCCTTATTCTTATTTGTTAATTCATTGTGAAACCCAAAGGTGGAGAGACGTATGCTATGATAACTAAGTTGAATCTGGCTCTTCTGGCATCATCCCTTCCTATTAAGGGAAATACCTATTTCTACTCCCCATACACTCACATGCATATGATTCAGGAACTTGAAGAAGGAAGGTATGCATTTTTAATTTCATTTTTTGAGATAACTTAATAGACATGGATATTTATATGCAGACAATGATGTTCAGTTGGGGAGTGCTGGCATATGATACTTTTAAGGTATTGCTTCTAAAACCCATTATTCTTATATCAACATAGATATTGGAGTAAAACTTGCTTATCACAATTATATTAATATAAAAATGGGGCCCAAAATAGATTATGGTAGAAGGCAAGATATAGGACATTTGGTGCTAAGAGCAGTTTTTTATTATCTTGGTTAACAGTTTGAGCCTCCAGATAGCTTTGTGACTTGGGAGATTGATAAAGGAATTTTAAGATGTTACTTTTAAGATTACCTAGATATTATATTTCTCATCCAGATTTCTGGCTTCAAATCCTATACTTTTTCTAGTACTCTGAGGTTTCTTACTTAAGGTGGAACATTCATAGGAAAAAAATTAAGTATAAGAAGTTGGATCCAGGTAGCTGTAAGATTATAAAATCAGTAACATACCTATGTGGTTTAAGAAGGAAATACAATGTTAATATGTATACCTAAAAACAGAGAAATCTGATAGAATCTTCCTCTAATATATTTGAGTATATCTTATGTTTATTTACTTTTGTGTTCCACAACCTAAAATAGACATGAAATACTAGAAAATGACAGAAAAGATATAGCAAGATACAAAATCAATTTAAGTGATTGGAAAAAGAATCTCAAAGAAAGGTGGAGAAAACCAAGATTATCCTGGGAAGGGGAGAAAAACTAATGAAGTTTCCTAATGAGATATATATATTCTCATTAGAAGAATTCACAGAGGATAACCAAATGTTCCATTCTAAACAAGATTAGAGAAAAGGAATAAGGAGTAATGGTAATACTTTTAGTTGGGAGGAAGATACTCTGTAATTTTAAAAATGAATGAAATATAAGCTAGTTTTTTACATTGGATTTCTAAATATAATCAAAGGGAAAGATAGTATTTTCTCAGATAGTTGACATATTTTGTTCTGATGCTACATCCTGAATAACAAAGTGCCCTGATACTCAAGTGGCATACAACAGTACTTCATAGTCATTTTGTGATAATTTCATGATCATTTTATTATGCTCTTGAGTTTTGTGAGGTCACAGACCTCTTGAGGTCAAGAATTAGGAAAGGGCACAGCAAGGTTGGTTTGTTTCTGCTTCACCATGTCAGTGATCTCAGCTACAGTTATTTGGGAGGTTTCTTCACTCATATGCCTGGTGCTTGAGCAGCGCCTGAGGTCTCAAACAGGGAGCTCTGAGTGGGCAGGATGCTCAGTAGGCTGGGTCCATTGAGGGCAGTCCTGCTGAGAACTCGGGACTGGAACCGTGGAGGAGCATGGCCCTCATGGTGCGCTGGCTGCAAGGAGATGGTCTGCGAAGCCTCTGAGGGTTAATCAGAGTGGCTGCGTATAGCCTCAGCTTCTTTGTAGGCTGGTGGCTTCAGGGCAGTAGGACGTTTTATATGCCATCTTTTGTCCAAGAGCAAGTGTTTCCCAAACAAGGTGGAAGCTGAATGTCCTTTTAACACCAGCCTTCAGAATTCACATAGCATCACTTCTTCCAGAATCTACTTGTTAAAGCAGTAACAATCTTGGTGAATTGAAGGGTAGGGAATATTGGTAGCCTCTCCGTTGTTGATGAAAAGAGTATCAAAGAATTTGTGTCTATATTTTAGAAGCACCACAGACTTAGAATATCTCCAATTGAAAGTTCTTCCAATTACATATTTAACATTATGGTTAATTAAATCATCATTATATAGAGAGATGACGAGGGCAACAGTCAGTCCTGAGATTGCTTCAATACTTGAGGGAAGGATGAAACCACTGAGTTTGGGATGCTGCTAAACTGCGTGGTTGGTGGGAAGAAAAGCTGTATTTTTCTCCCATAGTTCCTTTTGAGAGACAAATTAACAATTCCCTAACAACACTAAAAGCTAAGCAGAAGGACAAATATTGTCAAAAATACATATGGCTTATTAGGAAATTTCTTGATCAGCGCAATAAACAACAAAACTCTGTCCAGGTTTTTTAAGTACACTGTTGCATTCTATAAATTATATTCTGTCTTGGGATGAATCATTTTAAAACAGAACATTGACCAAATATTATTGAATATCTGAATGATATTATGATCATTTGTGCTTTACTTCAATGATTTTCAAGCCTGATTACATTACTGAGGCCAGAGTCATCAGAATCCTTGTACTTCCCAGCATAAACATTATATTGGGAAAATATTACTTCTGAATTTTACAAACTAAGAATCTTTGTAAACTTTAGTAAATTAATTTCTATATTTGAACTAGAATTTTCCTCTTATTTGGGAACATTTTTCTTCTCACACAGAATTCCATTTTATGAGGATTTAAGAGCGCCGTTAATACATTTTAAGAAATTCTCAGTGTTTTCATGGAACATGAATATATGTGATGTTTAGCCTTTAATTGCTTTGCTGTGCTTGACATGTTGGTTTCTGGTAACTGAAATCATTAATTTTTCTAGGCTGAAGTCTCTTTCTATGGATTATGCTTGTTGATTTTGAAATTTCATAAATGCTGTTACAAGTCTTTATAAAGTAAATATTTCATAATGGCTAAGCAGGCTATTAATAGTCACTAATACTTAAGTGATGCACGCTATGACCAGGCACTATTCTAAGAGCTTTACATTTAATCCTCATAACCAGTGTTTGACTATATTATTGTTATCCTCATTTTATAGATGGAGAATTTGAGGCTGAGAGAGATTTAAAAACTTGCTCAAGGTCATTTAGTAAGTAAGTGGCAGAGCCTGGATTTAAATCTAGATAATCTGGCTCCAGAGTCTATGCTCTTAACCACTACACTCTTTTATTACATGTAAGAAAAATAAACTGGACTATATAGAACTGATTTAAAGCTATAATTAAAACTTTGAATATCAATTAAATAATAGTACTCTTAGATCCTATTTACAAGTTATATTTTATTTGTGTGTGTGTGTGCTTCCTTTTCAGTTTGTTTCCCAGTCTAACTGTCAGCAGTTCCTGAACACTGTTTGGTTTGGACAGATGTCAGGTTACCGTCGTAAGCCTACCTGTAAGAAGATAATGACTGTTTTGACAGTTGGCATCTTTTGGCCAGTTTTGTCACTTTGTTATTTGATAGCTCCCAAATCTCAGTTTGGCAGAATTATTCACACACCTTTTATGAAATTTATTATTCATGGAGCATCATATTTCACATTCCTACTGTTACTAAACCTATACTCTCTTGTCTACAATGAGGATAAGAAAAACACAATGGGGCCAGCCCTTGAAAGAATAGACTATCTCCTTATACTGTGGATTATTGGTAGGTATCAAGTTAGTTTAAAAGGTTCTGCCTTTATTTAGCCCATTAATTCTCCCTTGGTTGGTGGCATTATAAACTGCATGCAGCTTATAATTTTACACAGTTTATACGGCAAGAATTGGAACACTTCCATAATCATTGAATACTCACTTCGGCAGCACACATACTCAAATTGGAACAATACAGAGAAGATGGCTGCATTTGTGAAGTGTTCCATATTTGGGGGGGCTTCCCTGGTGGCTTAGATGGTAAAGAAGAAATTATTTAATTCTTTTAATTAATAAGAATTAATTAATTAATTAAGAAATAATTTAACAATTTAATTCTTAAAATTGTTTAATTCTCTCCTACCTGCAGTGCGGGAGACCTGGGTTCGATACCTGAGTTGGGAAGATCCCCTGGAGGAGGGCCTGGCAACCCACTCCAGTATTCTTGCCTGGACAATACGCATTGAGAGAGGGGCCTGGCAGGTTACAGTTCAGGGGTTGCAAAGAGTCCGACACGACTGAGTGACTAAGCACATGATCATTGAAGACGCAGGTTACTTTTTTTTTTAAAAGATAAATGTTCTTAAACTTGATAATAAGGAAGCAGATCTCTTCATATGATTTAATTACATGGAAGCTAAAAATTCTTTCTCAGTTACTAAAATTGTTCATGATTGTTAAAGACAGATTTTGCTGATGAATTTTTTTTGTTATAACAATATGAACATATTCTTAGGTAGTTTAAAATATAATACATTTTATACTTGGTTGCATTTTAAGAGTTAACTATTTTGTTATATCATTAGTTTTTTTCTTTTAAGAACCTGTTAACTTTTGCAGATACATATTATCTTAGCTCTGTTTGTGCTCAGTTGCTCAGTCATGTCCGACTCTTTGGATTGTAGCCCTCCAGGCTCCTCTGTCCCTGGGATTTTCCAGGCAAGAATACTGGAATAGGTTGCCATTTCTTCCTCCAGGGGATTTTCCTGATCCAGAGATCAAACCCATGTCTCCTCCATTGCTGAGACATCGGGAAGCCCATTTGTATTATAGAACCATTACTTAAATTTCGATTTAAAGCATTCCCTGGTGACTCACTCTATAAATCAGTTCTTTACAGTGATAGCCATATCTCTTTCGAAATAACAGTCTTTTAAGAGACATTTTATTTGCTGAAAATTGTTTTTTTATAAGTATTATGCTGTAAAATAAATAATGACCTTCTGCAGTTTTTACTGCCCTGGGGGGGTTGTGGGAGGAGGGGAGTTGAGGTATAATTACATGTCTGTTTATGGTCTTTTAATGACATCTCTTAATTTCCCTCTGGATCCTCAAACTTGTTTTTAACCTCAGCATTTCCCACCTTTTTTTTTTTTTAACTATTTGCTGTAGAATAAAAGGAATATTGAAATTTCATTTTTTTAACGTTATGAAGCTCTACTTAATATGTTCTTGACTTTCAGTTATTAAATAATCTGAAAAAAGTTAATTACAATGTTCACTTTTAGTTCTTTAGATATAAAAATAATTTGTATTGGGATTTTTTATTAATTTATTTTTAATTGAAGGATAATTGCTTTACAATATTATGTTGGTTTCTGCCATATATCCACATGAATCAGCCATAGGAATTTGGGGATTTTTATTTTATATGAAAATAAGTTCAAGTAACTTGACTTTAAATCAGTTTTACTTTTAGCAGTATTCAATTCATGAGGCATTAATGTTTAAAATTAGGTAGATATAGTAAAAATAATGTACATCTGAACTTTAGGTTAAAGAGAATTAAATAATTTCTTCTTGTTAATATTTTCCTGCCTCTGATATTTCATTATCATATCTAAAATTCAATATTTTAATTTAGGAAATAATTTATACTTTATCATATTTGGTTTCAAACTGCATTATTGTAGATATTTTGAATGAAAACTTTATCTTTTTAATTGAGTAGGTGAGACTGAAAGGAATCTCTGAGAAATACCTTTCCTCTATTAAACTATTTCTGAAAGATTGCTATATATACTTTAGTCGTGAAGAAAGTACATTCTACATTATTATCTATAATTTATTGTTAAATAATAGTGAGTGAGAGAGAGAATATCTTCTTTGTTTTGTAAAGTAAAGATTCAGTATAGCCAGCTCTGTGTAAGATTAAAGTTTATATTTCTTAGCAGTGAGTAAAAAACTCACAAAGTCAAAGAGTCATCCCACTCTTTGAATAGCATAAATATACTACTGTTGTCATTGAATTTCATAAGAGATGTAAAACTATGGCTACGCTTTTCTAATCACAATGGCTTTGTTTCCAGTAACATTGAACACACACATGAACACACATACCTACAATATTATTAATTTTCTAAACATACTCTTTCTCAGTAGAAGAGTACAGTGTGACTTAATCCACTAAAATTCCTGAAAGTATTTTATTTTTCACAGCACAGCTTCTGCTTTGAAACAATTAGATCTGAATACACTTTGCCCAGGATGTCTTCTGAACCTTTTGTGTCATTAGATTACCCTGTCTATATAGATCTGAAATTGCTGTAAGAAAACATGTAGGAATCATTTCCCCCCTTGTTTAAAGACATTCTTTGGTTCAGTTTACTTTTTCATGCAATGAGTACGGTGACTCCTGACTCATGATCCCTGGCTTTTGTACATTTATTTTCTGTTATTTTCCTTAACCCTCCAGAACAATAAATAGGGTTGAATTACAAAGAGCAAGGTAAAAAAAGAAAACGATGTGTTGGTGAATCCGCAGACTATTAATGGTTTTCCATTTAGTTAGGTGTTTTATTTTTTCATCATTGGAATATAATAGAACAGCCCTTACAAAAAGATGCATTTTGAAATGTTATATACCTGCTTTGTCCCGGCACAGGCAGAAACAGATATAGCCTAACATGCATGGTGCTTATGATCTAATTATTGTTTTTAAAAAACTGAGTAACTTGAGAATCACAGAGATAAAATAAGTAACTATATATGAGTGAAGTGCTACTAAGTAAAGATCGAGGAGCTAAGAGGGCAAGCATATTATAAGGGCTTTTTACCTAGTTGGGGATTGAAAAGGCTGTCCTGAAGAAGTGATAAATAAGCTAAAATTTAAAGAATAACAGGAGTCAATTTGGAGAATTGGGAAAGAAAATTGTTCTAGGAGAATTGGGAGAGAAAATATTCTAGGCTGATATAAAAGTTACATTCAGGGACCCTGTGGCAAGAGGCACAAAGAAGGGACTGGGTAATGGTGGAGCAAGGAGAGCAAGAGAAGTGGAATTCAGGATGAAGCCATAGAGACGGATTTTGCACTAGACCCAGGACAGCCTTTTTGGCCATGTTATTTTGACTTAATACTAAGAACAGTGGGAAACCACTGACTTTTTAAGTGGGTAAGTGACAAGATCATTTTGACTACAGTATAGAGAATGGGTTGGGAGGAAGAGCTATGGCAAGAGTAGATGGAGGGAGACCAGTAAAGAGCCTGTTGCAATAAGCTGATGGACACCTTGAACTTAGGATGGTTGTTATAGAAAAAGAGAGAAAGAAGCAGATTCAAGAGATATTTACAAAGTAAAGCAAATAGAACATGGAAATATATATATATATCATATATACATATCACATACATACATGTATATACATATATATACATATCACATATACATGTGTGTGTGTATATATATATATATATATATATAGGAGGAGAGGAGGAGGAACATTGCTAAGCAATGTAAGTATTCTGGAAGAGTACTGAGGTTGGGAATTTGTGAGAGAATAGGTTCTGAGAATGGTTTTGGATATGTCAAAGTTAAAAAGTGTTTGAGATACTCAAAAGAGATATCAGTCATCCAGTTGGTTGATTTCACAGTCTAGAATTCAAGAGGAAGTTTAAGCGTGAGTTAGCAGTATGCAGGCAATCTACATATATGTTGTATATAAAACTATGGGCATGCATGAGACACGTGATAAAGTATAAAATGAGAAGTGGGGGCCTAGGAGCAAGCCTTGAGGAATCCCCAAATGATGGGATTACAGTTTTGCTAATATTAATAATTCTATATACATATATATATTCCATTGATTATGTAGTGATTGTGTTGCTTATAATAGTTTAAAATTGTTGTGTTCCAATCCAATTCAGAAATGTGAAATAGACCAAGTATATTAGCTTCATTTTGATGTGGGGTGTTGCATAAGAGATGGGAAAATACGTGTCAGTGGTACTTAATATTCTTTCATATTTCTGCCTTTTTTAAATAAAAATCTTATCCAATCCATGTTGTAATTTTGTCAAGAGCTCCATTTAGGTATAATATTGCATTTTACAGAAATAAAACACTTATTGGTGTAAGCATCTTAGTTTAGTGTTTCAGTGTTACAGTGTTTGGGTTAATAAAATGTAAATTATTTGCTCTAACATTTTTGATAGTTTTTATCTATTCTATTTTCAATTTTTAAAAACATTTATATGGCTGTGCCAGCTCTTAGTTGCAGCATAAAGAATCTTTAGTTGTGGCATGTGGGATCTAATTCCCTGACCAGGGATTGAACCTGGGCCCCCTGCATTGGGAGTACAGACTCTTAGCCACTGGATCACCAGGGAAGTCCCTATTCATTTTAAATAGAAGCCCATCCAAATGGAATTTTTAAAAAAGTATTTTCTGTGTCAGATTTTCAAATATTTAAAAATGATCTTGTACATCAAGTATGAGTTCTGTATAATTAAGATATCATAAGCAGAGTTTTTCAAGAATACTCTCGAAATACTTTTCCCAGGGGACTTATTCTGTCTACTGGTAAGCCAGAGGATGATTCTGATGGCTTAACTTGATCTTCACCCATATGTAGGTTGTAGCACTCTGTTCTTTTGTCATTTATTGTTGTTCAGTCACTAAGTCATGTCCAAGTCTTTGTGGACTGCAACATGCTAGGCTTCCCTGTCTTCCACTGGCTCCCCAGAGTTTGCTCAAGTTCATGTCCATTGAGTCACTGATGCTATCTAACCATCTCGTCTTCTGTTGCTCTCTTCTCCTTTTGCCTTCGATCTTCCCTAGCATCAGGGACTTTTCCAATGAGTCAGTTCTTCACATCATGTGGCCAAAGTATTGGAGCTTCAGCTTTAGCATCAGTCCTTCCGATGAATATTCAGGATTGATTTCTTTTAGGATTGACTGGTTTGATCTCCTTGCAGTCACTTTACATTCTCCTTAAAGATATCTTAATGGAGGAATGTATCATAAAGCAATCCTTGATTGCAGTACTGTTCTCTGGTACTCCTGGGAATATAAAACTGGAGGAACTTCCGGCCAAAGCAGAGGAAGGAAGTTTTGGTTTGGTTGGTATTTATTTATGTGTATTTATTCATTGAGCAAGTTTTTTGAGCACCTTCTGTGTATCAGGCACTATTTAGGACATTAAGGACATTGGTTGATAAATATTCTTACCTTTGAAGAGTTTTTACCCAAAGTGGGAGAAAGATAGTCAGTTAATAATAGACATAATAAGTAAACTATGTCCATTGTTTAGAAGTGATAAGTACTAAGGGAGAAGAAAGAGAAGCAGAGTTGGAGGATTGGGAGTGACGGGCATAGATTTGCGATTTTAGACAGGACGATCAGAGTAGGTGGTGAGCAAAGATGCAAGATGGGTGTCTGGATGAGGAGCTTCCAGCTGGAAGAAGAGCCGGTGTCCAGTTTGGGAGTTTTGGGTGTTCAGAGAACAGCAAAGAAAGCAAGGAGGCCAGTGTGACTAGGGTAGTGGAGGGAAAGATTGAGAGGAGAGGAGATCCAAGAGGAGAGGTTATGTAGGGCCTCAGAGACCACTGTAAAAAATTTGGTTTTGACTCTGAATAAAAGGAGATGTAAGGGAAGGTGCAGTGTGCAGTGCTCGCGCTGGACAGTCAGCAGCAGTGGTCTTAGGTTCTGATTAACATTCACACTTGCCAGACACCATAGGCAGAAACCTGACACCAGATTTACTTAGCTCTGTAGAAGGATATAAGGCAGGAAATAAAGCCTGACTGCTTCAAATACGTCTTTATTGGCAATTCTTACAAAAGACTGGGGCTGCTTCTCAGCCCCTTAGGGGGCACACTCGGTTGTTTGGAATGAGGCCATATTCATGGATGTGGGCTACCCTAGCCAGAGAAGGCTGCAAACTGGCAGGATTTCCTATAAATCTGGATATCTTATAAAGCCTCAGAGTGAAGTTCCCGCTACCGGCATGCTTCAAGTTGAAACATCACACAGAGAAGCTGAAACCTGTGTTCCAGAACATGTTTTTATACAGACCTGTTTGTGTATACTTTTGGGGTCTGTGATTCCACATATGCAGTTTCCCAGTCAGTGATTGTTTTTATAACAATGTTGAACACAGCTGACTTTCCATACTTTCCGTAACATAGTACGTTTCCAAGGAAACCACTTTAATAGATGATAGCATGAGGTTTTGTTCCCATGGGGAAAGAGTTCTGTCCTGCAGTTAATTCTTTCTCCTCTGGGACTTGCTACAGGATTTAGATGAGAGAAATAACACTTGCATTTTAAAAAGATTGTTCTGACTGCTGTGTTGAGAATAGATTTCAGGGAAAACAGGGTAGAAGCAGGGAGACCAAGTAGGTTGTTTCAGACATTCAGGCCAGAGAAGCTAGTGGCTTGAATTTGAAGTAGTGGTGAGAAAGGTTAGATCCTAACTATACTTTGAAAATAGAGCCAACAGATTTACTATTGCATTGAGTGTGTGATTTCAGAGAATATCACTCAATGGTGAGGCAAGGATATTTGGAGTGAGCATCTAGGATGGAGTTGCCATCAGCTGAGATACGGAAGTCTTCAAGTGCTGTGAACTTGGGGGCAGAGACTAGGAGTTCAGTTTGGACATGTTAGCACATCCAGTTTGAGACTGAGAGTAGCCAAGTACCTGTGTGCAAGTCAAGTTTAGGAAAGAGATGTAGAGATACTTCTTATTATGTAAATACAGTTTGAGTTTAAAAATTTGAAAGTCTACCACATAGATACTATTTAAAGCCATTAGACCAGACTGGATGAGGTCACTGTAGGAGTGAGTGTAGATAGAGAAAAGAAAATAATCAGGAACCGAGCCTTTGGGGAGGGGACATTTAACAATGATTTATTTGTTCTCTTATGCTTGTTTCACATCAGTTATTAAAATCCCTCTCTGGGAAAGATATTGTCAGATGAAGCTTAAGATTCCTTTTCTTTCACATTTTAAGAACTTTTTCCTGAATGTTATTTTTTTCTTCTGAATGAGGCTACAGATGACACATGTTATTTAATACTTTGAATCTTAATGTATATTTTTAGTTTATTATTAAGAGCATCGTCTGATTTTTTTTTCTTTTTTTTAGGAATGATATGGTCAGACATTAAAAGACTCTGGTATGAAGGGTTGGAAGACTTTTTAGAAGAATCTCGTAATCAGCTCAGTTTTGTCATGAATTCACTTTATTTGGCAACTTTTGCCCTCAAAGTGGTTGCTCACAACAAGGTGACTATTAACTATGTCAATTGAAGGCACAAGTGAAGTTTATTTAGGAAAAACCCAAGATATTTAGCTATGGATCTCAGTTACTTTGGCCCAAATCTGTGTCTGATGTGTTTTCATTTTAAACCTATCTTTGGCAAGGAAATAGTGCCCACTGTTTCCTTCCTTTGTAATACTTAGAAGGGTGATAATTACGTTTAAATGTTGGTTACCTATTATATGCCAGGTACCTTGGTTGATACTTGCTATACTTTATCTCATTTTATTCTCACAGGGATTCTATGAGACAGATGTCCTTATCCCCATTTTGCAAATAAGGAAAAGGAAGCTCAGAGATAATAAGTAACTTGTCCAAGAACACACAGTAAGAAACCAAGACTGGATTTAAATCCAGGTCTGTTCAGGCATTTTCTTTCTACCAAATGCCAATTCCTTACATCTGAGCTAGGTTCATTTACCTATTACTTAAAATGAAACACAAAGTTATTTAAATTGGTTATATTTACGAGGGAAAAGCTTATCTGAATGGAACTCATTGTAGTGTTTTATACATTCCAAATCATGAGGATTATCTCCCATAGCTTAAAAAGTGAAGTAAATTTAATTATTTTCTGATGCCTATAGTTTTATATTTAAAATTTGACAGAAGTCCAACCTTACAGACATCTTACAATGTTACTTTTGTAAAGACTGATTTAAAGCCCAGGAAAGGTAACAGGTTATGTTGACTATCTTTGTTTACATCTGAGTTTAGAATTCTGAGGTGTCACATTCAAGGAACTATTATATAATATTTTTTGAGTTTGGGCTAATTTACAGACTAGAGAGAAAGCAAACTGGTTTTCTTATACCAGTTTATTAAAAACTCTATTCCTGTATTTGATCAGTAGTACAGAACATGTTTGTTAGCTATGTTCAATGACCAGAGTTGTGAGGTTATTAAGAAAATAAAAATTGATCACATATAGATAAGTGGTTGGATAGAGAGGTTGATGGTCATTGGTTTTTTTAGACTGGTCTCTTAGACTACCCTCTAGAAGCAGGGTACCCATATAATTTTATTACTTCAAACCAAGACACACAAATAAAGGAAAGCACGATTAGTAATTATGCCAGGAAAACTGGTATGTAATCTGGGAGTGTCCCAGGCAGTTGCAGTGTGTGGTTACGCTGTGTCTAGGTATAATAATACACCCTTTTTTTCTTGTTTAGAAGGGAGAAGAGCCTCTATGGTGCATTGTAGAATCTTGAGTCAAGTAGCTAGCTTAATTTAATGTGAAAGCTAATTAATTTCAAGCTTGTGTTGTGGAATTTAAGAAAGACTAGTAAAAATTTCATTCACAAAAAGTTTAATGACTGTCTTTAAAAAATTATTTCGTTTTTTAAAGCATGAGAATTTCTGAGAAAAACTCTTCATGGAACACAATTGATATTGCTCCACATACGTAGAAATCATCTATTTATTTAAAACAATGTTATTTCTATTAAAAGAGAAGTTTATGAAACATAAGTGGAGTTCTGCCAGAAGGAGAGACAAAATGGTTTTCTTTCAATGGTCATAGTATTTGTTTTTATTTTCCTAAGCTGAGAGAGCCACTTACCTTTGACTTTTTCTTCCTAATCTTAGTTTCATGACTTTGCGGATCGGAAGGACTGGGATGCGTTCCACCCTACACTGGTGGCAGAGGGACTTTTTGCATTTGCCAACGTTCTGAGTTATCTTCGTCTCTTTTTTATGTATACAACAAGCTCTATCTTGGGTCCATTACAAGTAAGCAATTATAGTTTCTTAAATAATATTTGTTAAAGCTACTATACCTTTTTCTTGTCCACTGGAATATTGTTTCTCATGATGTCAAAACCAAACTTTGCTTTTGAAAATAATTAACAGTTGAAAAAGTAACAGCGGGTTTATCTGCTTTATTTCTGGCTGAATGATAATCCTTTGCTTTCAGATATCCAGAGTTTTATTAAGTTGTGGTCCATTGTCCCTCTTTCCCAAGTCCACAAACATGGATGTATTTGAAGTAAACACTTCAGACAGTAGAGGGACATAAAAATTTGCTTTTTACCAAGATGAACTTCACATTTAAAGTTTTAAGTGATAAATATAAGGGAGATATTGTGCAGAGTTCATACTTCATGATGGTTTTGAAAATAAGTTATATTTCATAAAATACTTCCTCACATTACTTAATGGCTATTAAACATAATAAGTTAGAAAATGGCACATTTAATTTTTTTTAAGATTTATTTATTTTGGCTATGCTAGACCTTTGTTGCTGGGTGCAGACTCTCTGTGACTGTGGAGAGTGGGGGCTGCTCTTGGTTGCGGAAGTGTGGTCCCCTCATTGTGTTCCCCGTTGTGGAACACAGTCTCTAGGCATACAGTCTCAGTCGTTGCGGCTCACAGGCTTGGTAGTTGCAGCTCCCAGGCTCTGAAGCACAGGCCCAGTTGTTGTGTTCAGGCTTAGTCGCTCCTTGGTATGTGGGATCTTCCTGGAGCAGAGCTTGAACCTGTGTCGCCTGCATCGGCAGGCAGATTCTTAACCACTGGAGCACAAAGGAAGCCCAGAGAATAGCATATTTAGAGCTAAAAATTTCGTCGTTTATGTAGTCTAGCTTTACACTTTATAGTACTTTTACAGTTAAGGAAATTGAGCTTTTATTTATTCAAAGTAATACGATTATTATACATGAGAGTCCAGGGATAAATTCTGAGTCTCTTTACACTAAAGAAAGAACTTAGAATTGGTTGCATGTACCCTACAGGTTTTGGTTGTTCTTGAAAGGTGGGGTCAACTCTGCTTATGACCAGCTCTACATAATACTCTGTTATTTTGTAAGTCTGAATATCTGAGCAATATTCAGTCTTTCTTATTAAGTCAAAATTTACCAACAATTTAGATTTTTTTAATATTTTTAAAGAAGATATTTTAAATAAAATGCATAATTACCTTCTCCAACAGAGATATGAAAACAAAATATGTAGGAAAAACCCAATTTGATTTGATTTGACTTGTGTTGTCATCCTCCAGAGTGTTTCCTGAAATGTGGCCCCCTCACGCCAAGTCCCGTGAGAGGCTCTGACCGAAATAAGTTTGGCACACACTGCATTCCATATAACCTCTTGGGAATTCACAGTACACATGATCACATTAAAGCCTATGAGAACGAAGTAACAAAACTTGTTTAACCTTCTTCAAACTGTCATCACCTAAATTTATTTAACATCATACCCATTTTTCATGAAATATGCTTAGGTTTCTTTTTTTTTTTCCAGCACATGTTTTATGAAATACTGGTTTAGTTTGACTATTATTTAAACGTTGTTGTGATTTCACTTTTTCACTCATGTCTTCTATAAATGTTTTTAACCAAGAGACACCAGTAGTTTTACATGTACACTGTTTTGTTTGTTTCTTAGCTAAAAACTGGTGGTATCACTGGGATTCTGTACTGGAAATTGCTTTATAGATTTTTACAAAGAGTTAAATAGGAGAAAGAATATTATTATTTCTTAGTAAATTATTTGTTTCTTTTTCTGAGAACAGTTGAGTCAGGTTTTCCTGACTTAATCTCTTCCCAAAAGAACCGCAGATGTGTATACAAATACTGCATAAGTGGATATTTGTCTTTTCAACTGTGGTGTGCATTTTTCCTCCTCCAGCAGAGTACTTCATATTGTTCAAATAGCCACAGAACTAACAAATAATTAAAGTCAGGCTAACAAATGTTTATTTTGCTCCTATTTTTTAAAAAGGTCTATAAGTTAAATCATAGTATATGTTAAAAAGATTACGATCTAGTCCAGCAAATGATTTTTAAAAAATTATCTCGTAACTTCCCTGGTGGTCCAGTGGTTAAGACACCTTGTTCCTGATGCAGGGGGCTTGGGTTTGTCCAAGGAACTAGATCCCACATGCTGTGGGGTGTGGCCAAAAGATAAATAATAAAAATTATCTTTATTAAGGTATCATTTTCCATACAGTAAAATGCACCCATCCTAACTGGATAGTTTGATGAGCTTTGCAAATGTATAAACTTGTTTAGAGTATGACTGCTTCTCAGGGTTGCAGGCTCCCTGCTCCAAGTCGTTATGTCAGATCTGCATTCAGCAGGAGAAAGGGGAAGGCAGAAAGCATGAGCCTGCTGTCTTTCTTTTTTTCAACAAGAGGACAGTTATTTTTCCTTGAGGCCTACCAAATACTTCCACTTTTAACTCTTTGGCCAGAATTGGGTCACATGGCTATTTGTGTCTCTGAAGAGATGAGTACTTACTTGTTTAATTGAGCATGCTGTGCCGTGCCATGCTGTGCCAAGTTGCTTCTGTCACGACTGACTCTTTGCAACCCTGTGGACTGTAGCCCACTAGGCTCCTCTGTCTATAGGTTTTTCCAGGCAAGAACACTGGAGTGGGTTGCCCTCCTTCAAGGGATCTTCCCGACCCAGGGATTGAACCTGCATTTCTTATGTCTCCTGCATTGGCAGATGGGTTCTTTACCACTAGTGCCACCTGGGAAGCCCTTAATTGAACATATTACCCCAAGAAACTAGGGTCTGGTTAGTGAGAAAGAGGATGAAAAATAGAAATTGAATAGAAGTCTGTGGAGTCGTATCTTCAAGTATTTACTTAAATTTCTCCAATAAAGACATTTGTTTTCCAGACTAGGCTTATTAACCTGACAGACTTGTATAACATATTAGTGAGAAAGAAGTCTAAATCATTTTGTGCAGAAGATTTGTAAAACACTTTTTTCCATTTTGTTAATCATAACCCAGCAACTCAAATAAAATAGATTGACCCAGTTGTGAGGAAAATTGGCAATAAGTTAACTACTTTAGCTAAAGTGTGACTTTTTTTCTTTACATACATAACCTGCTATATCAGATGATGTTTTTATGTGATTCCTGCAGTTGTCTGTTAAATTTATCTCCATTTACTAACATTTTGTCCTTCCAAATTTTTATAGATCTGGAAGCTGACAAACTTTTATTGTAACTGATTATATAGTAAGAGTCCAGTTCTCTTCCTTAGTTAGAATGGCCATAATTTATTATCCTTATAGAGACACTTTGGAGAATGAAAAGAATGTTTTTCATTACTCAGTTGGAACAACAGCTCTGAACTGGGACTATACCAATCAAATCAAGGTCATAGAATATCCTGTATGGGATATATAAAATGATCCTGATTCAGCAGTGATTGACTGCTAGAAGAGACAAACATAAATATTGGTATAAAGTGAAAAATAGAGAGATTACATACAAAGGACTTGGGAGCATGACTGAGGGGGTGCTTAGAGAGAGTCAGGAACCTTGAGTTGTGATTTCTCTGTATATTTTGTAATTAACCCCTTATCGGATACATTGTTTGCAAGTATCTTCTCCCATTCATTGTGCTTGCTTTTAATTTTGTTGATAGTTTCCCCTGTTGTGCAAAAGCTTTTAAGTTTCAGTAGGTCCCATTTGTTTATTTTTGTTTTTGCCTCCCTTACTGTTAGACATATCCAAAGATGTATTGCTAAGACCAGTGACAAAAGGCATACACTGCTTGTGTTTTCTTGCAGGAGTTTTATGGCTCAGGTTTTTGTATATGGTGTAAGAAAAGTAGTCCACTTTGATTGTTTTGACAGATATAAAGGACGTTTTGCACATGAATAGCTTGATTAGATAGAACTTTTCTACAAATAATTATGGTTTTTTTTCAAGAAAGATTTGGAAGAAGAATGACTAGAAGTTATTTTTGTAACTCTTGTCAACAACTTTTTAAATTTAACACTTGATATGTACCCTAATGATATCAACTCTTTCTTCTATCAGGCATGTAGCATATTTCTGCTATTCTACATAGTATTCTGTCTCTTCATGGACAGAAGAGCCTGGTGGGCTCTTAGATAATACATCTTAAGTAGTATTAACATATTAAAAGATAGGATTCTCATGGTGCCTCGGAATTTCTATATAAAAGGATGTATTACTTTTCAGTCACACAAGAAAACAGTATGTCATCACATTCATAGCTTTAGTATTCTTTGTTCTATTATCATAGTAGTTTTCTTTAATTTCCATTTTTCTGATTACTAGGAAAATATTTTTCTCTGTATATACTATTATATAAATTTCAATATCAATTTTTAAATTACTATCCTTTTCTACTACTTACTGTTCACATTTCTCAAGTAAAACTGCTAAGTAGTTTTAAATAAGTAAATATTTAAGAAAGCATGATTGTTATTTTTACAAATAAGCCTTGTAACATTTCTCAGACTAAAATTAATATACTACTTTTCATGTTTGCCTTTCACATGAATGTTTCATAAATATGCTCTTTAAGCTACTGTCCACATCAGTGATATCTGCTGTAGCTAATTTTGGTTCTTCCATCTTATACAAGAATTAATATTATGTTTTTAAAAAACAAGTCATGAAGTTTGTGGTGTTCTTATCAATTATTGCTCATCTTGATACTGAAATTGAATTAAACTTGTCTTTAAAACTCAGTAATATTAAATGAAGGATTTTACTTTTGGACTGAATTTTTGAAATTACTTTTAAGCTTGCAGTGTCTAAATTTTCTTCAAATTTAGTCTTTTCTATCATTATCTAAAGTAGTTATTGTATTCTTAACTGTCATACGTTATTAGGTTCTCTACTAACATGACATGGCTTTATTCTAAGCACTTATAATCTGAAGAAATGATTTCTTAACAAAATGACATAATAAAGCTATCCTTGATAAAGAGAAAAATGGATTTCTTCTCTTTCTCACACAGTTTGAGCTTTCCAATTCTAAAAGCTCTCTGTTTCTTCCATCAGAATTTTGCAAGAGGGCCAAGTGAGGGAAGCATGAGATTTTGAAAACTACCACATGCTGATCAAATGCACAGACGTCAGGCCTGGTGGACCTATTCACTCCAAGTTGCCTGAAATACTCAGCTTGTGCTGTGCCTGAAAATTTTAGCGCCTCTTCTACTTAATTAGCTGGCTCATTTTAGTGGGCTGGAGGGGCTTGGCCACTTGCCTGCTCCTACTGTTTGTAACATTGGCAACTGGCATATGTTACGTTGGCAGGCTTGAGGCAGTTCAGAATTTTATTTGAAGTTGGATTAACTAATTATATAAATTTGACCTGGTTACATTTGAGGAAGGATTATTTCTAAACACTAACTTTTATATCTTAAAAAATGCATATAGCAAAGAAGATTCAAAGGAGTATAAAGTGAGAAAGTCTGCCTTCCACACCCCTTGTCCTATAGGTAGGTACTATTAATGGTTTCCTGTGTAAACTTTCAGGAATTTCCTTTGCATATCTAACTTTATCTATATGAAAAAATATATTTGATCTATTCTTTAAAAAATAGCTGTTAAATACTATCATGTACTTTGCTTTTTTGACTTAATGTTTTCTAGATACCTTTCTACCTCAGCACCTCGAACTCCATTCTTTGTAGCAACAGCTTTAGAATGTTCTAATTTTTGCTGCAATACTCCAGTGAAAATCCTTGTATGTAATGCATCTTTGTGTACTTCCTATGGGCTAAATTCCTAGGCATAGAATTTCAAGGTCAAAAGGTAATGTTAAATTAGTCTCCAAATTTGTATGGAATTTATGAAAAGCACCTATTCCCCAGATTTTGAACGAGTATTGAAGGGGAATGAAATTAGGCTTGAGTAAAGCTTCTAGATGCACTACACATATCTAAATTACAAAAGATACTCACATACAAGTATTAGACCCTCTCATTTGACTTAACACATATACTTTTTTCTTAATAGACCTCAAATAAAAATTCATCACCCTGGCAACAGAGGTTAGGTCAGTCCTTAAGGAGGAAATGCTATTCTTTAAGAAGTGGTTTAGAATTGGTTACAATGAAAACTTAATGTCATAATGGTTTTGTATTTATAAACTTTATGAAACTATAAATGTAAGCATTTATTTCGATTTAGGTTTTAGCAAGGAATTTCCCTTTCATCCCTTGCAAATTAGGTCTTTTCTTCAACCTCCATGCCTCTTCCTCTACCTTCGTAGCAACATATCCTCTGCAGACTTGGTCCAGATTCCAGGAATGTACCATCAAATACTCACAGTGCTGACATGATCAGAATGGCTTTTTGTTTGGTAACTGGAGTTTTGATGTTTGAAAGTGCTGAAATATCTCACAGGGGAACAAGAAGAATAGCCTTGTGGATCATATATTTTCTTGCCTGGTCATTTAGTTTTTCATATTTTTGTTTTCCAGATGATTTTAATGAACACCTATGTAATATTTCCACAGATTTCAATGGGACAGATGTTACAAGATTTTGGAAAATTTCTTGGAATGTTTCTTCTTGTTTTGTTTTCTTTCACAATTGGGCTGACACAACTGTATGATAAAGGCTACACTCCAAAAGAACAGAAGGACTGTGTAGGCATATTCTGTGAACAGCAAAGCAATGATACCTTCCATTCGTGAGTGTCTTTTAAATTTTTAGTAAACATATTTCCTCTGCCCTGTTGTGTGTGAATTCATACCTATAGAACTAGAACTTCATATTTTCTTTAAGCTATGCCTTTTGAATAAGAAATACTTACATGTCATGAATCATTTGATAATCATCAATGACAAACACCTTCATATGCCAGACACTATTCTAAGTGCTAAGTAAATGAAGTATCGGTGAACAAAAACTGCCCTCTTGGAATTTATTTCCTGGTGAGGTGATACAGGCAGTAAAAATAAGAATAAACCATGAAATTAAAAGACACTTGCTTCTTGGAAGAAAAGCTGACAAACCTGGATAGCATATTAAGAAGTAGAGACATTACTTTGCCAACAGAAGTCTGTCTAGTCAAAGCTATGGTTTTTCCAGTAGTCATGTATGGATGTGAGAGTTGGACCATAAAGAAAGCTGAATGCTGAAGAATTGATTTTTGAACTGTGATGTTGGAGAAAACTCTTGAGAGTCCCTTGGACTGCAAGGAGGTCCAATCAGTCCATCCTAAAGGAAATCAGTCCTGAATATTCACTGGAAGGACTGATGCTGAAGCAGAAGCTCCAATATTTTGGCCACCTGATGGAAAGAGCTGACTCAGTGGAAAAAGATTAGGAAAGATTGAAGGCAAAAAGAGAAAGAGACAGCAGAAAATGAGATGTTTAGGTAGCATTACCGACTCAATGGACATGAGTTTGAGCAAACTCAGGGAGATAGTGGACAGGGAATCCTGGTGTGCTGCAGTTCATGGGGTCACAAAGAGTCAGACATGAACTGAAATGATATTATGCAGTATTGATAAGGACCAGTAGCCCAAGGAAAGCTTGGGCCAAGGAGGATTTTTGTATAAGAGGGTGTGTAGCTTTAGTTAGATAGGTGGTTAGGGAAGCCCTCACAGAAGATGATGTTCAAGTAAAGCTATCAAGCTAGTGAAGGATCAAGCCATGAAGAAGGATCTGGAGGAAGAGAGCTGGCAGATAAGGGAATGGCAAAGGTAAATGCCCTGAGATGAGAGTGTAACTAGCATGCTCAAAGAAAAGTCAGGACCTCAGTCTAGATGGTATGTAGTGAATCAGAGGAAGAGTTGTAGATTAAATTAGGAAGGTAATGAGGAATTGGGCTTCCCTGGTAGCTCAAACAGTAGAGAATCTTCCTGCAATGGAGAAGACCTGGGTTCAGTCCCTGGGTTGGAAAGATCCCCTGGAAAAGGGAATGGCAACCCATTCCAGTATTCTTGCTTGAAGATTCCCATGGGCAGAGGAGCCTGGCAGGCTAAAGTCCTTGGGGTCTAAACTCATGACTGAGTTGCTCATGACTGAGCGACTAACACTTTCACTTTCAATGGGGAATAAAGCAGGTCAAGATGGCAGAATAAGAGGGCATGGAGCTCACTTCCTTCCACAAACATATCAAAAATGCATCTACATGTGGAATAATTCTCAGTGAAAGCCAGCTGGAAATGGGCAGAAGGACTCCAATACAACCAAGGCCTTAGGAAATGTACACATGTAATCAGGTAGGATGAGAAGAAAGTGATTGATCAGGACCCTTCCCACTATGGGGAGACTCAAAGGAAAAGGGAGATTACACAGGTGGACACTTACCCTGGGGAGTGAGTGGGTCAAGCCACAGACTCTCCTAGTCTGGGTTCTATGCATAGGAGACAAGCTGCCTTAGCTGGTTGGTTGGAGAATCCCTGGGACACATAGAAAGACTGGAGAAGCCTGGACTCCCAACTCATGAGGCGTGCAGGTGCTGGCTTGTCCCTGGCAAGGGCAGAGGGAGGTTTGCCCTAGTGGCTGCCAGGTTTCCTGTGACCACCTCACTGCTCTCCCCAGCCTGAACTGAGCAAATGCCCCGGCCTTGCTCATTCTGTGTCACAACACGTCCCTGGATCTAGGGCATCAGGACCTGGGAAAAGACTCATCCTTGAGACAGAGGCAACTCAGTCCTGGAGTGTAGCCCAGGGGAGGAGTTAGTCTCTGTTGTTGGAGCTTACTCCAGGGGCACCCTGGAAGCAGCGTAGCTGCTGGGTTTCCTGTGACCACCCGGCTGTGTGCCCAAATCCAGTCTGAGTGAATGCTCTGGCACCACCTGCTCCACACCACAGTGCAGCCCTCAGTGGCCATGACCAGGGAAGAAACACAACCACGGGCCGCATCTGAGTGGAGCCATGGACACTTAACACAGGTAGTGCATGGGACTCTGTAAGTACTGAGCCCCACTTGCTTCAGCACTCCCCTCCTTTGGGGCAAAGATCCCGGTGTAGGGAGAAGAAAAAACACACACTTAAAAGGAACAGATCTAGCTCCAGATTGACTCTCGGGGCTTCTACTCCAGCAGCTTGGGAGTAGATCCCACCCCTGACCACAGGGCAGCGATGGCCAGTGAGCAGACAGGATATTCCTTCTCACACCCTGCCTGGGCTCTAGACATTCCATCTTCAGCCACTTCCCCCACCAAGGTGATAGCTGCCAGCACATCCTGAGGAGAGATTGGTGTCTGCATCAAATCCAGCCATCCCACCAAATCCTGTGGGAACACCTGTGAGAACACCTCTTCAAGACCATAGTAGGCAACTCTTTCATGTAAATTCATAGAGACAGAAAAAGTCAAGTAAAATGAAAAAGCAGAGAAACTGCTCTCACTTGAGAAAGTAACAGAAAAACCTTGAAAAAATAATGAAACAATTAACCAATAAAGAATTCAAATCATTGGTAATAAAAATGCTAACTAAATTAGTTTATGTCGAGAACTTGTCTAAACAAAGATAATTTTAGCAAGGAACTAGAAAATATATAAAAAGATTCAAAACAAAAATAGGTAATTCAGTATGTACACCTATGGTTAATTCATGTTTATGTATGACAGATATCAAACCAATATTGTAAAGCATCATCAATCAATTAAAAAAAATTAAAAATAGGCAATTCAGTATTTGAAATAAACACTGAATAGCAGACTGTGACACAGAAGAACACATACCCAATCAGAACATCAGAAAGGAAGACAAAATGAAAAAAAGCAAAAGCAGTCCACTAGATTTCTAGGATAACATTAAGCAAACAAGCATTTGCATAACAGTTCTAGAAGGAGACGGAGAGCGAGAAGGGGATTGAAAGTATATTTCAAGACATTATGCCTGAAATTCCCAAACCTGAAGAAGGAAACAGCTACCCAGGTACAGGAAGCACAGAGAGTCCCAAGAAAGAGGAAACCAAACAGACCCTCATCAAGATATAAGTAACATGGCAAAAGTTAGAATTCCAAAGGCATCAAGAGAAAAATAGTCATATACAAGGAAACTGCATAAGGTTATCAGCTGATTTCTCTGCAGAAACTTTGCAGATGATAGGGAGAGTCATGATTTATTTAGTGCTGAGAGGGAAAAACCTATAACTTAGGATACTGTACCCAGCAAGATCATCATTTAGAATAGGAGGAGAGATAACAAACCATCAAAAACTAAAAGAATTCATCAATATGAAACCTACCGTAAAAGAAATGTTGAAGGGTCTTCTCTAAATGGAAAAGAAATTATAGGAAAGGGAAAATCCCACTAGGAAAGGCAAGTATAGAGCAAGGATTGAAGACCACTTATAAATACAAGAGAGATAATCACAAAGATGTAAAATATGACATCAAAAACTGTGGGTGAGTGGGTAAAAAAAGTGTAGATGTTTTAGAATGTGTTTGAACTTAAATGACTGTCAGTTTAAAAGAAGTAGATATAGGCCAATGTATATGAGCCCTATGATAAAAAACCCATCAATGGACTAAGAAAACAGGGTGTGCGCGCTCACACATACACACACTGGAGTGTTACTGAGCCATAAAAATGAAATTCTGCCATTTGCAACAATGTGCATGGACCTCGATAATATTATGTTTAGTGAAATAAGTCAAGAGACAAATACTGTCTAATGTATTGTGGCATCTAAAACGTAATACAAATGAATGCATATGCTGAACAGGATAGAGACATGGACATAGAAAACATTCACAGACATAGAAAACAAACTAGTGGTTACCAAAGGGGAGAGGGAGGTGGAGTTAATCAACTAAACTTCAAAGAAAAAAAGGAAGGGGAAAAAAGAAAGGTAATAGGATCACGTAGGACCTTGCTGGCTCTTGCATTGGGCATTGGCGCTTGAGAGCCATGTGAAGTTTTTGAACAAAAATGTGGCAAAATCCTGTGAAGTATTACCAGGATCATAGGCTGCTGTGTTGCGAAAAGACAGAATAGTAGTAAGAGATTAAACAGAAATGGTTTGTCTTCCTTTTGAGTTTGTTTCTTTGTTTACAGTAAGGCGTATCTGTGATGCTGGGTCCTTCCTTAGTTTACAAAATTTCTACTCTTTATGTAATGTTGAATTAATAAATTCTTTATTTTTGCTAGATAGCTTCTTAAAATTCCTTTTAAATAGAAATACAATTGTCTTCACAGGTTCATCGGCACTTGCTTTGCTTTGTTCTGGTATATTTTCTCCTTAGCACATGTGGCAATCTTTGTCACAAGATTTAGCTACGGAGAAGAATTACAGTCATTTGTCGGAGCTGTTATTGTCGGGACGTACAATGTTGTGGTTGTGATAGTACTTACCAAGCTGCTGGTGGCAATGCTTCATAAAAGTTTTCAGTTGATAGCAGTAAGTATTCATTCTTTTAAAACTTTTATATTCTCCTCAGGTCATACCAAATGTATATAGTAGGTAAGACAACCAAAGATTTAAAAGAATTAAGAATTAGTATCTTTTAAAAATTAAATGTAAATCTTTTAAAAATGTAAATAATGTATATTACTTGCAAGTCTTGAACAAAAATTTTTACCTCCAAGGTGTGGAAACATTTGAACAGTTTCAAACAGTCCATTCCAGTCCCACCATGTGTGTATGCGTGTATGCATGCCTAATCATATCCTGTGTTAGTTTTTCATTTGCCTCTTATAGAATCATGAAGACAAAGAATGGAAGTTTGCTCGAGCAAAACTGTGGCTTAGCTACTTTGATGACAAATGTACATTACCCCCACCTTTCAACATCATTCCGTCGCCAAAGACTATCTGCTATATGATTAGTAGCCTGAGTAAGTGGATTTGCTCTCATACGTCAAAAGGCAAGGTTAAACGACAGAACAGCTTGAAGGTAAGAAGTCAGATGTTTGAACTGCAACGTGGTAATTTTAATAATTCCTAATTTCAGATGTTTCCTAAAGAATAAATATACAGAGTTCTAAGGGCTAACATTTATGTTGTTTTATACTAATTTGTTGTAGTTATAGCAATTAGCAAAACAGCTTAAGAAAACAAGGGCTAAGACTTTTTTTTTCATTCCTATATCCCTAATGCATGGCATAGAACCTGTCATAAAGTATGAATTCGATAAATATTTACTGAAAATGCAAGAGATATGTGATTTTTTTTCATGAATTCTCATCTTACAGTTTTAGAACAAGGAAAATAGGTCAAGATATCTAGCCTGTCAGCATAAATAAAGAGTGACTCCCAGAGTTAACTCATATTTTTTTCATTCTCTTTGAAAGTTGTTTAACATATGAATAATTCAATCCATGTTGCTATAAACCAGGAGTTTATAGCAAACCTTTTCTGTAAAAGACCAGATAATTAAAATTTTAGATTTTTGTGGGCCATGACAAAATTTACAGATTTTATGTGGGTAGTAATAAGAGAGAAAACAAAATTCCACAAAATTTGTATTGATGAAATTAAAAATATAACAATAATTGAGTAATACTTCTTTGTATATAATATAGGTCCATTAATGAAAAGAATGGAATTCTATTTTGGAATAACCCATTTTGTTTAATCAGAACTCAGTTAGTATTCCCCTTCCTCAAGTTAGTTACACATGTTCATCCATAAAAGCCCCTGTTAGCTCACAGGCTGTCAGAAATAAGAAGTGGGCCATATTTGGCCTGTGGGTCATAAGCTTGCTAATCCTTACTATAAACTAAGGATTTTAAATCAAGATGAGCATACAGGTAAGTGAGTAAACAAATATGCAGGGCATATTTATTTGAAACATGTTGAATATTATTTTGTAACATGGAGTGGCAAAAATATCATCTAATAAAGCATTACAAATATGTATTTGTATCTGTAAACTTTTTAAAAAATTCACCTCATTTAGACATTTTTTTATGTACATTGTTAGTATCATATTATTTTGTTTTGAAGGAATGGAGAAATTTGAAACAAAAGAGAGATGAAAACTACCAAAAAGTGATGTGCTGTCTAGTGCATCGTTACTTGACTTCCATGAGACAAAAGATGCAAAGTACAGATCAGGCAACTGTGGAAAATCTAAATGAACTGCGCCAAGATCTGTCAAAATTCCGAAATGAAATACGGGATTTACTTGGCTTTCGGACTTCTAAATATGCTATGTTTTATCCAAGAAATTAGCCATTTTCTAAATCGTGTAGAGAGTAATTTTCAATATTATAAATGTAAAAGACTGCATTTACATAACTTATAATTAAATTAATAAGATATATATTGAAATAAAGGATTATGTAAAAGCCATTCTTTGAAATATTTATAGCATAAATATATGTTATGTAAAGTATGTATATAGGATTAGTTTTTTTTAAATCCTCCGTCAGTGGCTTTTTGCAGGAGTAAAACAGATTGAGTAGGTAGATTTTGTTAGCATGCTGTTTAGTTTTCTTGTTTAAATAGTGCTTAATTTTTTTTCTTTCTGTTTAAGAAGGGCAGTTAGAACTGTCTGAACTATTGCCAGAAGGTTTTGTAAAAATGAAGGTCAGCAAAGGTGGGTTGATCTTTCATAGGACACGTTTGAGATACAGAAGTTATGTTTTTAAAAATCTTGGTTTTAGGAGTTTACATATTGTTCAGTATTATTGTTTCAGAATATAGGTTTGCCTAAAACAGTAGTCTGTTTTGTTCTTTTGTTATAATCTTAAGCAGCAAAGATAAAGCCCTAATGAATATTTGCATCTATTTATGTGTCTATACATTAAATTCACCTCAGTGTTTGTTATTGTAATATATTTACTTTTACATGGTTGTAATCACTTTATATCTTTAATTTTTCTTTTTTTCACTTAATAGTATTTTATATATACATTTCCATTTATTGATAGAGTCAGTCCACATATTTAAATTTTTATAGATTTATATAGCTTTTGAAAAATATAGTTAGTAGACTTTCATTTTGTAGCTATGGAGTATTTGACTATGTTTATAAGTTGGCACAGCTGCTTCTATAAAATTAGGTATTTATTGGCTTTTATTTTTTTATTATCATGGTAGTGATGTAATTTTTTTCAAGTTGGAGTGAATATTCCTAATTATAAAGCTAACCCAAAATAAGGATTTATAAGATAATTCTTTAGCATGTTTGGTCACATCCTGTTTTGTTGTTGTAAACATTGAAAGACCTTTTAATGTAAGGATTTGTCATATTTTTGGACTAAGGTTCTTGATCTTGTCTCCCAAAGAATTCCACAGGATTTAGCATAGCTTGTATAAAAGTGGCTTCATGCTTATTTGTTGCTCATTCTTGATGCTTAGAATGAAAAGCATTGACTTTTTAAATAGGAGAATAAAATATATATTTAAATTTTCTCCTGTGTTCATATAAGGGATATAGATAACATTTTTCATAGGGTACTGCTTATATATTCTTGCAGCATTTCCAGTTAAGAGATTATTACATATACAGTTATCTTCTTAACTGAATGTCTGATGGTCTTAAGGCCACAGGGTGCAGGTAGCCCTTGGTCTGTAAGCACCACCAATCCAGGGATCGTTGTTGAAATAGTATTGTGTTTCATCTTGCTTTTTACTTTTTATTTTTTAATTTCTAAATTGTAAGTGTTCCCTCTTTTGGGCAAATTCTTATAAAAATGTTTATTGTAAAGTTATATATTTTGTCTATGATGGGATTATGCACTTCCCAATTGGGATTTTACATCAGGGTTTTTAGTCATTCTAAAAAATATCTAATTATTAAATCAAAATATTTATAGAGTGCCTACTGTATGCATGAGTTACTTATGAGGTATATTTTGAATGACAGCATATTGTAAGAAAAAGGTAAATAAAACTTGACACTAGATTATAAGTTGGCAGAGTCTGTTCATTGTATTATTGTATGCTTTTATTAACATATAATTCCCATATCATAAAATTTACTCTTTTAAAGTGCACAGTTCCCTGATTTTTTTTTTAAATTATGGAAACAAAGTTCTAAAATTCAAAGTGTAACATCAGACCCTTTATATATCCCTTCCTCCCTGTGGTGGTAATCACATTTAACTCTTATAGCTATTTTTTATATTTGTAAATATGATATTTTGGAATGATATGTCTATACAAGGACCCTGCATATGAATATTTATTGCAACTTGATTCAAGATCCCAAGTCGAAAACAGCCAAATGCCCTTAAACTGGTGAATGGATAAGTAAATCATACATCCATACGATGGTTATCTTCTCAGCAATGAAGAGGCATGTATGAGCCAGAGTTCAGTCAGAGAAGCAGAACTACTAAGATATTTGCAGGCACACCCATATGTGTGAGTGATTTGTTTACAGGGATTTGACATTACACAATTACTGGATTGGATAAGTAGGCTCCAGCACTGTTTTTTGTATCTAATTCTGTAGCTTGAAGTTCATAGGGTAGGCTGTTGGGAGAGGAAGACAGATGTCAAAGAAACAGAAACAGGCTAGAACCCACAAGGATGGACTGAGACCCATGTCACTTGTCACTGTCTCCAGCCTTGATGATGTGGGTGTCCTGTGGGAGAAGTTACCCTTTGGCATATTGCTGAACACATTAGGCCCAGAAACAGAGAAACTGAAGGACAATCCAAGGAAAAGTGGAAGTTATAGTCCTGGCTGCTGCCCCTCACCAACCAGTTGATCCAGGAGATAAGTTTCAACACTTGTCAACTATGAAAGGGCCTGGAAAAAAATTCCCAAGTGCTTGCTGCTCCATTTCTGCCCTCCAAATTTCAGACTGAAATGTATCTTGGGGCACCCTACTTGTTAGCATACAATGGAGAGAATCTGGGAAACATAATTCAGCCTGCCCAAGTCGACACAGGAACAAGCTTCTGATACATGCGGTAACACAGATGAGTCTTAGAAGTCCTATGCCGAGTAAGGAAGCTTGTCACAAAAGGCTACAGGCTGAGATTCCATGAGTACAACATCTTAGAACTATAAGACAGGACTATATCTTGGGTTACCAGGATCTGGTGGGAGGAGAAGATTGATTGCAAAACTCATCAAAGTATACATTTTAAAAGCGTGAATTACGCTTTAGTAAACCTGAAAAACATCCATAACATTACAACATACCAAAATAAAGAACCAAGAAAATAATAGTAGAGGGACTTCCCTGGCAGTCCATTGGTTGAGACTCTGCACTTCCACTACATAGGGCTCGGGTTCCATCCCTAGTTGAGGAGCTGAGATCCTGCATGCAGTGTGGTGCAGCACCCCCCAAAACCAGTAGAATTTTGTGATTTATTACCACTCCAGAAGGAAACAATGGAATTTTTTTGGCCTCACCACTTGGCACAGGGAACCTTAACTGTTTCCCTACCAGGGATTGAACCTGCATCCCTTGCAGTGAAAGCACAGAGTCCTACCCCTGGACTAACAGGGAAGTCCTGAAAGTGCTTGAATATTCAAAATGGGTAACCCATCACAAACCCAACACAGGTAAAGTACAGTAGTAAGTGAAGAATTTCGTATTTTTTGAAATTTATGTTAGCAATTTTAGACTTGCTGTTTCATATAAATTTTGAAATCTACCCATCAGTTTCTACCAAAAAAGCTTGTGATGATTTTAATTGGAATTGAATTGCTATTGAAAATTTTGTTTTCTTCAGAAGCTACAGTTATAAAATAACAAATAGGCTGAGGTTATAGGCTCTGGGGAGTGAAGTTATTCAAAATTACACTAAGAAATATTATAGTACCTGGGGTAATGGCTCCACTGATTTTTTTTTTAAATTTTTAATTGAAGGATAATTGCTTTGTAGTATTATGTTGGTTTCTACCAAACATCAACATGAATCAGCCATGTGTTTACCCATGTTGCTCTGAATTTCTCATTTGTAAGTAAATTCATTAGCTTTCTGGCTGCTCTCTTGATAAATATGTTGTGTTTCTTGAAGATATATTCAGAGGAAGTGCCAGTGACAGTGTTCTTCATTTGATCATTTCACACAATTTTTTTTTCCTGCTCATCTTGCCTTCAGTTTGAAATACATACTTCAGATATGCAACTCAAGAGTAGGAAAATTTTTAAATTAGCTGCATGCTTATTTTTTAAAGTCATCTTTAAGAAGCATGATTTCTGATGTAAATTAAATTATAATAGTATAAGAAGCAAAGCAGCATATTTGGGTAGAAGGTAAATGTATGTTTCAAAAAGGAACTTTTTCAGCCACATAATGACAGGTTTCTTCATCCTACCAGCAATCCAGACATTTCTCTCTGTCTCTCTCTTTCCATTAGAAAGACTGTTTGATCAGTCCTTTCAGTTATAGATAAAATTATTCTTATTGGAACATAAAATTATCTGGTGCCATTTGAAAAGCGTTTTGAGACAGAAAGTGTACTAGCCACCTCATTAACTTGTTCAGAAATTAAATTAATTCTGGGAGATAATTCAGCTCCACATTTTAAAACTCATTTCCCCCATTTTATGTTTCAGTGGAAATAGCGAGCAATCGCCATATTTACTATACAGATTATTTTAAACCAGAGGGTTTTTTCTTTTTTAAGGTATAAGACTAAGCTAAGCATAAGAGGGGGCAGTTCTCTTTGCCTCCATCTTCTCAGCTGGTGCTGATGTTAAAATACATTGAATGAAAATGTACCCATTATCTATTTATGTAAATATCCTGGAAATGATTGATATCCAGTCAGTTAGACAGGCTTCTAACAATTGCAGGCTCTAGCTGTCCTATTCCATCAAATTGTACTGGATGATAACTTAGATCATGTACTTCAAACTTCTCAGTTCATAGAAAACTGACGTTTTAAGTAATTTGTCCAGGTTGTATAATGACTGACTTGAGATCTTGAACTCAATTTATTTGTGTTGGGAAATATATATCCCCAAACTTTGCCTTTTTTTTTTTTTTTGAATGAACTTCTCACTGCAGTTTCATCTTGGTCAGAGAATAGAACTTAAGATGTCCAGTCCCTACTTTTCTAAATGACTAGTTTGTGAAAGACTTTTTAAGTTTATGACCAAGGTCAAGCAGAGAGGAAGATGAGCAAGAGGAAGAGGGAAAGGATGAACAATGTGGTAGTAAGTATACATAAAAAAGCACAAGTCAATCTTAGAAGATAAACAAGTCAGGCCATGGAGGGACCATGTGTTTAGAAGGGAGAAAGTGGTTTTATTTCTGTGCCACTTTATATCCTGATCAATTTGGTTATTTAAGGATTTGAACCTGTACAGTATCTCAGAAAGAATCCAATTAAACTTTGTCATTTCAGAGATGAGGAAACTAAGGTTCTCCAATGCTACAGTGTGAAGAAGAATCCAAGTCTTTCTCCTCATCCAGGAGGCTCTTCATTGTATTATATTATTATTAATATCAATTTTTTGCTCATGAGATAAATTTATCAGCTGTATAGAGTCACATGTTAAGCTTGTAATTTCTATACTTTAAAACTGTTTAACCTAATCTTGGTATTAGAATGCCACAGGGACATCCTTTAAGCAAAAACTGTTTTAAATTTACATCTAATTAAATTTTAGCCTTTTAATTTTTTTCTTTTGTTTAATTTTTATTGGAGTGTAGTTGCTTTACACTGTTGAGTTAGTTTCTACTGTACAGCAAAGTGAATCAGCCATACATATACATACAGTCCCTTTTTAAAAATTCCCTTCCCATTTAGCTCACCTGTGCAGTACAGTAGATTCTCATTAGTTATCTATTTTCTACATAGTATCAATAGTGTATATATGTCAATCCCAATTTCCTGATTCATTCCGCCCCATTTTCTCTCCTTGGTGTTCATACGTTTGTTCTCTACGTCTGTGTTTCTGCTTTGCAAATAAAGTCTTCTATGCCCTTTAAATTTTAGCCTTTTTATAAAAAACATAATTGTTGACATTGATTTTAAGAGGAAGAAGCAAATTGCAAAAGCAAAGTCAGACTTTTAAATAACTTTAAAACCCTCAGAAAAACTTCCATGAATGTCCCAGAGCTTCTTCATCTGAATCCCTAATTCACCTCCATGTACACCACCGCAGGTTCTGCGTTAAAAAGAGACTGTTAGTGTGTGAATAATATCCTTCAGGTACTTAATTCGAGGTGCTTAATTATAAAAGATAAAATATTTATAGCTTGTTTTGGGTTAGGGCTAAGGGACAAACTTGTGAAGCAATTCTAATCATTGCTTCAGGTTTTCTATTTGGATAATCATATTGTCTTTGCATTATAATAGTCTTGTTTCTTCCTTTCCAATATCATTTCTTTTTCTTGCCTTACTACACTGACCAGACTCTTCAGTACAATTTTTAATAGAAATGGTAATTCCAAGCATTCTTGCTTTATCACTGCTCTTACAGGAAATATTTTCAATATTTCACCTATAAATATAAGATTTGCTGCAGGTGTTCTTCTCAACTTAAGGAAATTCCTTTCTGTTTATAGTTTGCTGAGAATTTATTTTTGTCATGAGTAAATGTTGAATTATATTAAGTGCTTTTCCCCACTCTAATCTATTGTGAATAGGGCTTAACAGGACCTTTCCCCATTAAGAGATGATCTTTGCTTAGCTCTAGCTTAGTTTACCTAGTAATCTGATCATACAGAGTGTCAACTATGTTGCTCCCTGATTGGTAAATTGCGTTGGATTGAGAGGAATCCAGTCCAATATAAATAAACTATAAAAACCTGAGGGGGAGCCAGAGCTTTGGGCTTTCCTGAACCAGGTGTGTCATCTATGAGGAGTCTGGGAGCTTGGCCTATGGATTTGTTCCAAGAAATACTGGCTTCTGTGGAGGTAAGACCTTCAACAGAGTGTCTGCATCCATCTGGCATGAATCTCATCTCCTCGCATCTGAGACATCATTTAAGGAGGCAAAGAGAACAGCTCATGGATAACTGATATGACCTGCTGCCAGATAGCTGCAAAGACTCCCGTAGAAGAAAGTGTAACTGTCTCGTTAAGCTCTGGTGCCCGAGCTAAATCTTTCTGAGGATTTGGTACCTGTGGAGGCTTGTGGTATTGCTGAGTCTGAATAGTTGTCCCTCAGACTCCCTAGTTGGGTATTATAGATCTGTTAATGCAGTGAAATAGAATCACTGGCTTTCTTTTCTTTTTTTAAAATAACATTTATTCCCCCATGTTTCAGAAACATTTATTGTCTGATCCATTCTTTTCTAAAGAGCTGTTTATTTATTTGGCTGCCCCAGGTCTTAGCTGTGGCATGTGGGTTCTAGTTCCCTGACCAGGGATTGAATCTGGGCCCCCCTCCAAGGGGAGCATGGTGTTTTAGCCACTGGGCCTCCAGGGAAGTTCTGACCATTGATTTTTCTGATGTTAGATCAATCAAAACATTTCTGGGATAAACCCAACTTATCATGACCAATTTTTTTCCAGAATTTTTTTTGGATAATATTTTATTTTAAGGTTTTTGCACTTACATTCATATATAAAATCAGACTAGTGATTTTCCTAGATCCTATTGTCTGTGAAAGTTTTGATGTTGAAATCGCATTAATCTCGTAAAAAGAATTACTGAATGTTACTGCTCTACTTATAGTCTAGAATAGTATATATTAGATTGGCAGTATTTGCCCCTCAAATGTTTTGTAGACCCTCTAAGTAAAATGTCTGGGCGTTGGGTTTTCTTTGAAGACAGTTTTTAAATTAGGATCGAATTTCTCTAATGGTTATAAGACTATTTAGGTATTCTATTTGATTCCGAGTGATAAGCCGTCTCCCCAGGGCAGGAATTTTTCCACTTCATCTAAGTTCTCAAATCTATTGATATAAGTGGTCTATACTGGCATAAGTGGTTTCTTACTGCCTTTTATGAGTCTGTAACATCTGTTGTAAGGTCCCTTTCATGCCTAAATTGTTTTCTTGTCAATTTTTTAAAACTTATTTTCTTGCTTAATCTTTTATCAATTGTAATTCTTCGTTAATTTTATTTATGACTCTGTTTTACTCAATTTCTGCTTTTAGGCTTATTTCCTCCTTTTTAAAAGTGTATTCTGTTGTTATTTTACTAACTTTCTAATTCGTATCATTCATAAAATATTTTTAACCTTTTTCTTTAGAATGTAAACATAAGGTTATAAATTGCATTTCACACATTTTAAAATTCAGTGTTTCTATTGTTCAGTTTTTAATATTTTCTATTTTTCATTACAGTTTTCTTTTGATCATGAATTATTTAAAAGTACATTTCTCAATTTCCAACATCAGGGTTTTTTTACCGTAGTTTTTAAAACTATTGTGTACTTTGTGTTATTAACTTCTAATTATTCATTTTTGCTGGAGAAGGATGTCTGTGTGATACTAGTTCTTTGAAATTTGATGGAATTTGTTTCATGGTGTAGTAAGTGGTCAAGTTTTGAAGTTGTTCCATACTGAGATTAAAAGTGAATTTTGGTTCTGTTCTATGTCCATCGATAAATTAGTTGACTGTGTGATTCAAAACTATATCTTTTTTCCCCCTTTACACTTGCCAGTTTCTGAGAAAAGTATTTTAAAATCTCTCACTATGATGGTGAACTTGTCAATTTCCGTTTATATTATACCAGATTTAATTATATATTTTGAAAGATGTTATTAGCTGCATACAATTTTTAGAATTGTTGTATCTCCTTGTGACTGTCTTTATCTTGAGAAATGCCTTAAAGTATGTTTTTTTCCTCATATGACTAAAGCCACATCAATTTTGTTTTGGTTAACCTTCGCTTGGTATATTTATGTTTTTATATCCTTTTCTTTTCAACTTGTCTGTGTCCTTCTGTTTTAGATGTCTCTTTCAAATAGCATATAGTTGGTTGTTTTTTTTTTTTTCCAATCCAGTCTGATAATCTTGGCTTTTAATTTTTTAGTCTAGTTATATAAATTGAAATTATTGATACATTTGCATTTTTGCCATCATATGTTGTTCTCTTTTTCTTTATTTCACTTTCTTTAATTTCTTACCTTTTTTTCCTCTGCTATTTTAAATTTTTTAAAAAATACTCTTTTATGGTTACCCTAGCTATTTTAATGTAAATACTTAAGTTATCAAATTAATCAATATATTTATCCTTCTCTTTCTCAGTAGAAAAGTCTTAGGACACTTAAACCAAGACTTGTTTTTTTAAATGTTTTACACATGAATTTACTGTTTTTGCAGATTTGTTTGCATGTATATAAATACATCTGTGAATATAAGCAAAAGAACTTTTTGGTTAATACTAGCTCACACTAGAGCTTCCTGATTAACAGCTGTTTTATTATAGGGCTTTTCTTTAAAGAAGATTTTGAGTTAGTTTCTTTCACTTGATAGTCCAGAAAGTCTAATGGGAGCCTGGCTGCACTTTCCTATAGGAAGGGGTAAAAAGAAGGTAAACTTTCAACTAAGTTTATGACAACATTTAAGATTTGGGAACTTTGCAGATTCTTATGTTTTTATTATAGTAATTGAATTGAATTCAAAGGATGAAAGTTAGGCCAGCAGGACCCTCTGAAACACATCACAGAGTCTGGTTTATCATCTTGAAATGTGTTTTGTGATGGTTTAGTATGCTCACCTATTTGTTAGTTACATGTATTTGATTCCCCAAGTACAAATACCTAAAAACAAAAACAAAACTTTATCAACTATTTTTAAAAAAGAAACAAAACTTTAAAAGGAAATGATTCCTAAAAGAGAAAGTAATATGAGACCCCAGAAGTCATCTGGTCTAACTCCTTCCATCTATAATTAAGGAAGCTGAAGTTCAGTTAGAATAAATGATGTAATAAACAAGAAATTAAGGGATGGTTTTTGAACCAGAAAGAACAATGTCACTATTCGCTTATTTCTATTTGTTTGTTTGTTTTTTTAAATGGGCTGCGTAATTTCATAGGCTAATTAGTGGGAGGACTATTTCAACTCTTGTGGAAGGGGTAGAAATTTCTAGAAACTGGGCCACTTTCCACTTTGGGCCTTTTTAAAGATTGTCCTCAGAACTGTCATGGCGTTGGTTTGGATCTGCAAGGCACAGCAGCTGGGAGCTGGAGTTTAGGGATTGTGCAGCAACACCAGGGGAAGGGCTGCTGTTGACTGGGAAAGACAGTTTGAGGGGATGTGAGAGAGGAGACTGGTGGGAAATGCATGTTGAGGAAAGCCAGGCGGCCATGGAAGCAAGGCAATACTGCTAAGTCATGCATAGGAGGTGGAGCCATCATCGTAGCCTCTCTCCCCACACGCCACCATCAGTAGCTGAACAATAGAGAGCCTGGCCCATCAAATGCCTGACACACTGAACTACAGAGTGGGACCCCACCCAGGGTGCCCCTTTAAATGCCTGACATGCTGATCTACAGAGTAGGGCTCCAGCCAGAGGCGCTCCTCTATGTGCCGACACGCCCAACAACAGAGAAGGACCCCAGGCAAGGGAACCCTCTAAATGCCTAAACAGGCAGAGCTACAGAGAAAGACTGGCCAAAAAGGGCCAAAGATCACCAGCTACAAGAGGCTCAGAAAAAGACTCTGAGAGGGCCATAACTCCTGTGGAGAAGGCAATCCGTGTCCCGGCACACTTGGCACCACGAGGGTCCCCTTAAGCCAAGCAGCTGCGCCACCTTCACATTCCACTCTCACTGGGGCAGAGCTGCCGCAGGCAAAAAATGTCTTGCATCTATGCACACAGGGTTGCTTTGGTAGTGTCTGGACTCTTTGTGACCCTGTAGACTGTGGCCTTCACGGCTTCTCTGTTAGGGAGGGGCGGTCTCCAGGCAAGAATACTGGAGCATATTGGCCAATACTGGTGGATATACCTTTCTAGAGCATATATTTCCTGCTGCCCTAGCTGCCAACTCCCCTGAGTACCTGGTGCTGCCAGAACCCGTGCAACCCAAGCAGCTGCACCACCTCCACACCTGGTCCTCACTGGGGCAAACCCAAGTCCTCCAGGGCAGTCTCAGGAGCAAACCCCAGTGGACGACCCACATGCAGAGGTGGAAATAAAACCACAATTGAAACCCAGGGGCAGTGTGGCTAAGGAAGAAGACCAAACCTTTCCACCAGCTGTACAAGCTACAGATTAAATCCACACGATCAACTAGGCAGACTCTGTGTCTATGGAATATATGAAAGGTCGTTGAGAGCTCCCACAAAAGAAAAAGGACTAGTTCTGATAGCTGTGGACATTGGAGGCAAGAACACACAAGAGTAGGGCCATATTAGAGTCTGAGCTGCCCCCACAACAGGTCCAGAGATCAGAACAGTGTTGGAGGGCATCCTAGAGAGGTGAGGTGGACTGTGACTCACAGCGGGACAAAGGACTCTGACAGCAGTGACTCAAGAAAAACATTTACTATTCTTATGTTTTGACTTGTTCTGTAGATTCTTTGGGATTTCCTTTCCCCCTCCTCTGTTGTAGTCGTCTATTTTATTGGCACTATGAAATCTAATTAAGCTTTTGAGCTTTTTTCTTTCTCAGTCACATTTTTTTATTGTTGTTATAAACCTCTGCCTCTACGTTGGGCTTTTGCAGTTCTGTGGAAAAACAGAACTCTCTTCTGTTTCCCTCTCTTTTTTATAATTTTAATTTTTTAAAAACTATGATATTTTTCTACATCTATTCCTTTGTTTGCCTTTCCTACTGTTCATTTCCCCTTGCTGTTAATCTTTAGTATATATAACAGATTTGCTAGTCTTTTGTTTCCATTGCTTTATTCACCATGTGGCACCTTGCTTTAGTGTTGTTTTCCAGTTTGTGCTTTAGTTAGTTTTGTTTTTAACTGGTAATATAATTTTTGATTTCCTTTGTTCACCTTTGTCAATTGACTGTACTTTGCTTTTGTTGGACTGTTTTGAGTTTGCTCCTGGGTGTATATGTATATGTGTATATTCCATTATTTTAATTATTATTTGCCTGATTTTGTAACTGCCATTTCTAGGGTTCATCTTTGGCTTTTTATTTTTGGATATTTGTTTTAATCTCACTTAATGCCATAACAAACCACTTGTGGAAACTTCGTTCCTGACCAGAGATCAAGCCCTGAGACTTTGGAGTGGGAGCACTGACTCCAAGACCCTAGACTACCAGAGAACTAACCCTAGGGAGTATCAAATAGTGAGAACTCACACAAAGGAAGCCACTTGAATACAAGACCTGGCATCACCTAGCGAGCAGTAGCACCCTGTGCAGGGCACCTCATCTAAACAACAAACAAAAGAGAAACACAAACTCAATCATCAGCACACAAGATTAGCACCTCACTCAGCCTTGCCCATCAGAGGAAAAGCAAACAAAAGCTCAGCACAAATCTCACCGTATAAGAGGCTTACACAACCACTGGATCAACCTTAAGAGGGCAGAAACCAAAAGGAAGAAAGAATTCAACCTTGAAACCTGGGAAAAGGAGACCTCAAACACAATAAGTTAAAAAAAAATAATGAAAAGGCAGAGAAATAGTACACAAATGAAGGGACAAACTAGAAACACAGAAGTCCAAATAAATGAAAAGGAAATAGGCAAACTACCTGAAAAAGAATTCAGAATAATGATAGTAAAGATGATCAAAAACCTTGAAAACAAATTGGAGAAAATGCAAGAATCAATTAACAATGACCTAGAAGAATTAAAGAATAAACATACAGAGACAAACAACACAATTACAGAAGTTAAAAATACTCTAGAAGGACTCAATAGCAGAATATCTGAAGCAGAAGAACGAATCAGTAAGCTGGAAGATAAAAAGGTGGAAATAACTTCTGAAGAGAAGAATAAAGTAAAAAGAATGAAAAAATTGATAGTCTCAGAGACCTCGGGGACAATATCAAACACACCAACATTCAAATTATAGAGGACTCAGAAGAAGAAGAGAAAAAGAAAGGGTATGAGAGAATTTTTTAAGAGATTATAGTTGGAAATTTCCCCAGCATAGAAAAGGAAATAGTCAATTAAGTTCAAGAGGCACAAAGAGTCCCATACGGGATAAACCAAAGGAGAAACATGCCAAAACACATACTAATCAAACTAACAAAGACTAAACACAAAGAAAGGATATTAAAAGCAGCAAAGGAGAAGCAACAGGTAACATACAAGGGAAACCCCATACACTTAACAGCTGATCTTTCAGCAGAAACTCTGCAGGCCAGAGGGAATAGCAGGATATATTTAAAGTACTGAAAGGGAAAAATCTACAACCAAGATTACTGTACCTGGCAAGAATCTCACTCAAAATTGATGGAGAAAAGCTTTTTAGACAAGCAAAAGTTGTCTAAAGGAGAATTCAGCAGCACCAAACCAGCTTTACAATTGTTAAAGGGACTTATATAGTCAAGAAATACAAGGGAAGGAAAAAGAGCTACAAAGTCAACCTCAAACAATTAAGAAAATGGCAATAGGAACATATATATCAATAATTACTTTAAATGTAAAACAGATTAAATGCTCCAACCAAAAGATACACACTGGCTGAATGGATACAAAAACAAAACCCATATATATGCTGTTTATAAGAAACCCACTTCAGACCTAAAGACACAGATAGACTGAGAGTGAGATGATGGAAAAATATATTCCATGAAAATGGGAAGCCAAAGAAAGCTGGAGTAGCAATCTTGATATCAGACAAAATAGATCATAAAATAAAGATTACAAGAGATAAGAAAGGACACTACATAATGATCAAGGGATCAATCTAAGAGGAAGACATAACAATTGTAAATATCTATGCATCCAACATAGGCGCAAGTCAATACATAAGACAAACACCAACAGACATAAAAGGAGAAATTGACAGTAACACAATAATAGTAGGAGACTTTAACACCCCACCCAAGCCAATGGACACATCATCAAAACAGAAAATTAATAAGGAAACACAATGATACATTTGATGAAATGGATCTCATTGATATCTTCGACATTTCATCCAAATGCAGAAAACATCTTCTTCTCAAGTGCACATGGAACATTCTCCAGGATAGACCACATCTTGGGTCACAAATCAAACCTCAGTAAATTTAAGAAAACTGAAATCATATCAAGCATCTTCTCCGACTACAACACTATGAGACTAGATATCAATTACAAGAAAAAAAGTGTAAGAAACACAAACACATGGAGATTAAACAACACATTTCTAAATAACCAACAAGTTACCGAAGAAATCAAAAGGGAAATAAAAAAGTTTCTAGAAACAAATGACAACGAAAACATGACAATTCAAACCTATGGGCTGCAACAAAAGCTGCAGTTCTAAGAGGGAAGTTTCTAGCAATACAATCCTACCAAAAGAAACAACAAAATCAGTGAATAGACAACCTAACTTTACACCTAAAACAACTGGTAAAGAAGAACAAAACCCCAAAATTAGTAGAAGGAAAGAGATCATAAAGATCCGAGCAGAAAGAAATGAAAAAGAAATGAAAGAAACAGTACTGAAGATTAATAAAACTAAAAGCTGGTTCTTTGAGAAGATAAACAAAATTGAAAAACCTGTAGCCAGACTAATTAAGAAAAAAAGAGAGATGAATCAGATCAACAAAATTAGAAATGAAAAAGGAGAGGTTACAACAGACAGTGCAGAAGTACAAAGGATTATGAGATTATTATGAACAATTCTATGGCAACAAAATGGATAATCTGGAAGAAATGGACAGATTCTTAGAAAAGTTCAATCTTCTAAGACTGAACTGGGAAGAAATATAAATTATGAACAGTCCAATTACAAGCACTGAAATTGAAGTTGTGATCAAAAATCTCCCAAAATACAAAAGCCTAGGACCAGATGGCTTCATAGGAGAGTTCTATTAAACACTTAGAGAAGAGCTAACGCCTATCCTTCTAAAACTCTTTCAAAAAATTGCAGAGAAAGGAACACTTCCAAACTCATTCTATGAGGACACCATTACCCTGATACCAAAACAGACAAAGACACACAAAAAAAGAAAACTACAGGCCAATATTACTGATGAATATAGATGCAAAAATCCTCAACAAAATTTTAGCAAACAGAATTCAGCAACACATCAAAAAGCTCATACATCATGATCGAGTTAGGTTTATTCCAGGAATGCAAGGATTCTTCAATATATGCAAACCAATCAATGTGATTCACCATATTAACAAGTTGAAAGATAAAAATCATATGATAATCTCAATAGATGCAGAAAAAGCCTTTGACAAAATTTGGCGCCATTTTTGATTAAAACTCTTCAAAAAATGAGCATAGATGGACCTACCTCAACATAGTAAAGGCTATATATGATAAACCCACAGCAAACATTATTCTCAATGGTGAAAAACTGAAAGCATTCCCCCTAAGATCAGGAACAAGGCAAGGGTGTCCACTTTCACAGCTGTTATTCAACATATTTCTGGAAGTCTTAGCTCCAGCAATCGGTGAAGAAAAAGAAATAAAACAAATCCAGATCAGAAAAGAAGAAGTAAAGCTCTCACTGTTTGCAGATGACATGATACTGTACTTAGAAAACCCTAAAGATACTATCAGAAAATTACTAGAGCTAATCAGTGAATTTAGCAAAGTTTTAGGATACAAAATCAATACACAGAAATCACTTGCCTTTCTATATACTGACAATGAAAAATCAGAAAGAGAAATTAAGGAATCAATCCCATTCACCATTGCAACAAAAATAATTAAATATCTAGGAATAAACTTACCTAAGGAGACAAAAGAACTATATGCAGAAAATTATAAGACACTAATGAAAGAAATCAAAGATGACATAAACAGATGGAGAGATAGTCCATGTTCCTTGGTAGGAAGAATCAATATTGTGAAAATGACTATACTACTGAACACAATCTACAGATTCAATGCAATCTCTATCAAATTACCAATGACATTTTTCACAGAACTAGAACAAAAAATTTCACAATTCATATGGAAACACAAAAGACCCCAAATAGCCAAAACAGTCTTGAGAAAGAAGAATGGAGCTGGAAGAATAAATCTTCTTGACTTCAGATTATACAACAAAGCTATAGTCATCAAGACAGTATGGTACTGGCACAAAAACAGAAATATAGACCAATGGAACAAGATAGAAAGCCCAGAAATAAACCCATGCACCTATGGATACCTTATTTTTGAAAAGGAGACAAGAATATACAATGGGGCAAAGACAGCCTCTTCAATAAATGGTACTGGGAAAACTGGACAGCTACATGTAAAAGAATGAAATTAGAACACTTCTTAACACTATACACATAAATAAAATGGATTAAAGACCTAAATGTAAGACCAGAAACTATAAAACTCTTAAAGGAAAACAGGCAGAACACTCAATGACATAAATCAAAGCAAGATCCTCTATGACCCACCTCCTAAAGTAATGGAAATAAAAACCAAAGTAAACAAGTGGGACCTGATTAAACTTAAAAGCATTTGTGCAGCAGAGGAAACTATAAGCAAGGTGAAAAGACAACCCTCAGAATGGGAGAAAATAATAGCAAATGAAACAACTGACAAAGGATTAATTTCCGAAATATACAAGCAGCTCATACAACTCAATACTGGAAAAATGAACAACGTAATCAAACAGTGGGAAACCTAAACAGACATTTCTCCAAAGAAGACTTACAGATGGCTAACAAACACATGAAAAGATGCTCAACATCACTCATTATTAGAGAAATGCAAATAAAAAATACAATGAAATATCACCTCACATAAATCAGAATGGCCCTCATCAAAAATCTACAAACAATAAATGCTGGAAAGGGTGTGGAGAAAAGGGAACACTCTTGTACTGTTGGTGGGAATGTAAGTTGACATAGCCACTATGGAAGATGGTATGGCGATTCCTTAAAAAGCTAGGAATAAAACCACCATATGACCCAACAATCCCACTTCTAGGCATATACCCTGAGGAAACCAAAATTGGAAGAGACACGTGTATCCCATTGTTCTTTGCAGCACTATGTACAATAACTAGAACATGGAAGCAACCTAGATGTCCATCAACAGATGAATGGATAAAGAAGTTGTGGTATATATATACAATGGAATATTACTCAGCCATAAAAAGGAATACATTTTAGTCCTGATGAGATGGGTGAACAGAGTGAAGTGAGTCAAAGAAAGAAAGATAAATATTGTATTCTAATACATATATATGGAATCTAGAAGAATGGTATTGAAGAACTTATTTACAGGACAGCAGTGTAGAAACAGACGTAGAGAATAGACTTATGGACATGGGGAAAGGGGAGGAGAGGGTGAGATGTATGAACAGTAACATAGACACTTACATTAACATACATAAAATAGATAGCCAATGGGATTTGCTATATGGCTCAGGAAACTCTAACAAGGGCTCTGTATCAACCTAGAGGGGTGGATAGGAGGGAGGTTCAAAAGAGAGGGGGTATATGTATATCTATGGCTGATTCATGTTGAGGTTTGACAGAAAACAACAAAATTCTGTAAAGTAATTATCCTTCAGTAAAAAAAATGAAAAGAAAAAAATTGTTAAAAAAAAAAGACACATCATTGCCATCTATTACTAACCACGAATCCCATCAACAGTTCTAAGTCTTCTGTCAGAGATGTCAGTGGTATGAATAGTCTGCATTACTTTTTACCTCACTGTGACTCCAACCTGTTCTCAGAAACCTATGGAGATATTTCCACTGGTTGTGAAGGAAGCTGATGGCTGCAAGCCTGCTACCTGTGGTACACCAATAAGAAGTTTCTGCAAGAAATGCTAAAATCTTTAGTAATTGCTCCCAAGGTCCTACAACATGCATTCTTGAAAGCTGTCTAGAGAAGGGTGGAATCAATCAGGATTCCGCCGTTAAATGCTGGCTGCTCGCAGCTGCCCTGTGCCCTCTGTGGGTAGAGAGGGCTTTTCTAAAAGCTGGCACTGGCCAGGGAAGCCACCTACCACCAGCTCCTCTAGTTGACCCACTTCCTCAGCTGGTGGATTCCCTGGTTGTGGTTGTCTAGTTGTTAAGGGGTCTGACTCTGCAAACCCTTGAACTATAGCCCTCCAGGCTCTTCGGTCCGTGGAAATTCCCTGGCAAGAATACTGGAGTGGGTTGCCATTTTCTCCTCCAGCGGATCTTCCCCACCCAGGGATCGAACCTATGTTGATCTACATCTCCTGTATTGGCAGGCGGATTCTTTACTGCTGAGCCACCAGGGATGCCCTGAATTCCCTGGTACTGACGGTCATCCCACTGGGAAAGTTCAGGAATGATTCCTGACCCTCAAACTAGCCCACATCCATTGCTTTGTGCTCCCTTGGCTGCCCAAGCAGGAGTCTTCCTTTTGAATCCATTTTCTGCTCTTTGTCGCGTCTAGGACGGGAAGTTATTATTTTTACCCAAAGGGGTATTTTCCCTTACTTCTAAAATATTGCTTCAGCCATGGGAAACCTTATGACCCAAGTCTGTATCTGTCCCCTGGTGTGCTTTCTACCTTCTTCAGATAGGGACAGTTGTTCCGCCTTCTGGGCTCCCAGCCAGCGACAACCTCCTGAGGCTGGTTGCCACACCCCTGGCAGGTACCGCTGCGTTTTAAGTGGCTCTGCACACAATGGGAGCCCTTTTTCAGTTCTTCCTCTCCTGGGTGAGTATAGAGTTTTTTAAAGGCAGTGGCAGAATGCATCCCAGCAGATACACCCTGACCCAGTTAACTAGGGATGAACAAAATAGTGGTGGGAGGCTCCCTTCTAATTTCTATACTTCTAATTCAAGTCTTATAAAATGACTAATTATGATTTAGGCTAGGGAAACAAAGACTGAACTCTGCAAGAGGAGAGAGTTTTCCTCTGGGGCAGAGAAGACCTCTTCTAGTGGCAGGAAGGGCACTGGGCTTGGACTTAGGACTTCTGAGCTTGATTGCCTGTTCTATCTTTTGGGAGGTGTGTGCTCTGGACAAGCTACTAAATATACCTGGGCTTCCAGTTCTATTACAAAGTGAAGGACCTGAACGAGATTCCTGAGGGACACCATTCCAGCTCTCAGTTCTCTGGTTCTTCAGAAAATAATTATAGTCTGTTTACATAACTGGATCCAACTGGTTCCTGTCATCCTTGGACTGCTCTTTTAGCAAAGTATAAATTGATACGAGGACAACCTTACAGGTAAATACTAGGGAATATTCTTTTCATAGTGTTCCACTTTTTATAAAAAAAAACCTTAATGGCAGTTATATATTCATTTAAAAATATTTTATTAAGCACTGGTTTAAAAAATGCGAGAGAAGAATATAACACCTCAGCAAATGCTTGAAGGTAAAACAAATATCACTATAAATATTGCACGTATAAAAATCTCTTTTTTACATCTTCACACAACTCATTTCTAAAATATCCTTTTACAGAGATGCATAAATAAACTGCTTCCAAACTGTCATGCTTGATACATTTAGTCTCATCACCCCACTGAGTCTGCAGGCTTCCAATCATATATCTGCTCCTCTTCTGTGCAGGCAACAGAACTTCAATCAGCAACACCCGAGCTCTCCTACCTACGTTCTGTGAAGAGTAAATCTCTCTGAATGCTCGATATTTCAGGTTATAAATTTTCTTTTTCTACTGAGAAAAAAAGATCTTTCAAAGGCAGTGACAGAACGCAGCTTAAATGGACACAGTGTTAACACTGCTTGTTCTTCAGGGAGTCCAGGAGCTTCTGATTCTTGGTCTTGAACATCATGATAAAGCTGTTGGGCATGATCTTGCCTCGCCCATCTTCACCCACTTGACCCATAATTATGTAATTTAAACCTAAAAGAGAACGTAAGATTAATATTTTTCTCTGTGTGTGTTGGTTTGAAACAACTTAGACTATAACTTACCTCCAGGTAAATGTTTTACAAATGGTATAATTAGATATTTGTTCTTTCTAGCATAAAATCTTAACGACTCTCATAGAAAAAGAAAAAAAATCTAACTTTGACAGAATAGAACGTTCCAGCTCTGCTTACATTAGGAAACTGGATGGAATGATTAGACCCAGTCAAGTCCAGCTCTGCATAAGGTCTAACGTAATTACTGAGTGTTCTCTATAAACATTATTCCTATGAAAAGCGCTCCTTCCTCAAGGGGCCATCTTAGGCCCCTCCTGGTTCCACTAGGTTTTTGGATCTCCCCAGGCATTTGGCAACTATTGATCCATTGTCTTCCATTGTTGTTGTCTTGAACTTTTTATTAACCCCTCCAACATATATACTATGTAAATTTTTTGAGGGCATGGTTGGACCATATACTTCTTTATATTCTTAAAGTCACTAAAAAGATATGTACTAAAAAGCACTTTTATCTGTTGTACTATTTCTTTATATATCTGTGGATCTGGCTAAGGTAGGTAGGCCTAGACTGGAGCCCACACTGAGGTACGTTGGGTTCAACTCTGAAGATTTACATTGTTTCCGAAAAATGTATGTGTTACCACCTCCTCTATTCTCCCTCTCCCCCTGTGTGTCATAAGAGACATTTTTTCCCTGTATAAGCCTTCCTCTGTGGCCCACCACTATAACTGCAGTGGTCCTGAGCCTGTGAAGGCTTGGCAGGCTGGGTGGGCGATGCCACCACAGAGAGATGACAGTAAGTATGAGAGCTGATGAGATGAGATCTGACAGTAAGTATCCAGACCAGGATTATTTGCTGTTCCGGATACTTCTGGAAAGAAGTGTTACCTTTTACAGAGTCTTTACTATTTCCTCTTAAGAGTCAATGGGATTATTATTTGGAATTTATGTGTTTTATATGCATATTTGTGCTCATCTCTGATTATTTCTTCAAGAAACTATGTTTTAGAGCGTAATTTCTGAGCAACAGTATGTGAGCATAAGAAAGTTGTACTATGTTGCTTTTTCAACAAACTATAAGGTGGTGCTGGTCTTATTATTCTGATGTTCACTCCTTTTCTTAGTAGTGAGGTAGAGTGTTACTGTATTAATTTATAATTTATTCTTGACTATCCTTTCTACATTTTGCTTTGAAATCACCAATTATTTTCTGTTCAGAAATCAAGTCCTTAATACTGCTTAAATAATATCAACCTCTTATCCATTATGTTTTCAAAAATTACTCTACCATTTTATTTATCATGTTTGTTTGCATTGTAATCTCATTTATAATGTTATATGATGCTCTGAAGATCAAATCTGTTATGATAAAACTGATCAAAACTTCCCTTTCTGGCATTTTCCATTTTATTGTAGAAAGATTTTCTCACAACATATATATTTTTTCAAAAAACAGAGTCGAGGTGAGGCTGCCGGCCTCTGACTTTTCTGAACAATCTGAATTCATAGTAAAGCTTTCTTAATGTGGCTATCTGTATTTCTGTTTGTGTGGTAGAGGTTTGGCTTCTTTTGATTGTGGAAGAGGTTTGTAATCAGACTGAGAAAAGGAATGAGCTGATGTTGGATGGGAAATCTTGGTTCATCACACAGTGGAGTGCCAGGCATTGCTGCCATTCCAAAGAAAGAGAGAGCTATGTATGTGCTGTTGATGGAAAGCTGTCCACGTACACATCACGTGGAGGAAAGTTTCAGCAGAATATGTGTAGAAAGATCCAATTTGTCTACATGTGTATGTACATCTTTACATGGACAGAACTTTCTGGAAGGAGCTTTTCATTGTGCCTCTGGGGAAAGGGAAAGGGCTTCCCTTTTCATTTTAAATCCTTCTCTACTTAGTTGGCACTAGTGGTAAGGACTGCCTGCCAATGCAGCAGACATCAGAGATGTGGGTTCAACCCCTGGGTTGGGAACATCCCCTGGAGCAGGGCAAGGCAAGCCCACTCCAGTATCCTCGCCTGACAGAGGAGCCTGGTGGGCTACAGAGGGTCGCAAAGAGTCAGACACGACTGAAGCAACTACGCATGCATTACTTATTTAACTTTTTCAAAAACCATAGAACATAAATTACTTTTATATACCTGTTTTAAAAAAATCACGTGTCTCTGGCTCTAGGGTAACTTTCCTTTTCCTAAAATTTATCTTAATCAACTCACTCTCACCTGTGAATTTAATAATCTCATATCTATAGATGAGCCCCAGATCTTTCATTCTAGACCATAGATACCTCTCTCTTCTGAACACCAGCTCTGAATTTCCTGTTCCTTTTTTCTTTTTTTTTAATATTTTTATTTGGCTGCACTGGGTCTTAGCTGCTGCTCATGGGCTCTTCAATCATCACTGAGGTACGTGAACTCTTAATTATAGCATGTGGGATCTAGTTCCCTAAACCAGGAATTGTACCCGGAACCCTTGCACTGGGAGTGTCAAGTCTTAGCCACTGGACCACCAGGGAAGTCCTTGAATTTCCTATTCTTTGATAGATATTTTCCTCTACACATAGTAGTGGCGCTTTTAAGTGCAATAACTGAAAATCTCTTTCTCCTGAACCTCTTTCTCTGTCTGTTCCCTGTTAATCCAACTTAAAACGCTTCTTGAACTCACTGATCATTTCCATTATCCTGTCTTCTTCCACAAGTTACAGGAACTGAGATTGGAGCCCAATTCTGACTGACTTCAAAGGCCTTCCTTCTCCATCAGAAGTGGGCAATACATGAGCCATGACTTGACATCTCTAGACCAGCTATGGCGTGGAAAGATCCATGACTTGCTCGGAGAGGCTCTCCTTTCCCCTTCTCTGCCCTTGAGCTCCCCTGGAAGAAAGCCTGGAGTTTCCTTTCTGCTCACCTCTTCTGAGGAGTGGGCACTGCTTGCAGACCACGATGACCTTGGCACTCATGTTCTTGCCGGCCTGCTGAATTGCCAGATTGCCCTCTTTATAAATGTTGATGATCGAGACCGTGGCATGCAGACTCCCCCCTCGAGGGATGGTGGTGATCACAGTGCCGGCCAAGACTGCAAAAGAAAACATTTTTTAAATCATAGGACAGTGAAGACAGACGTAAGCAGAACTGAAAATAGTTGTATTGATACATTTCTCTAACTTTCAGATGGGAAACATTTTATTGTTAGAAAGAAGGGCCTAATAAGAGTCATTAAATTTAATTCTGTATATCTGTCACCAAAATACAGGTTGAAGAACAGGAGTCATGGGGCTGTAATGTTACCCTAGCTGTTAGGCATTGAAAAAAGACAAAATAACTACCAAACTGCAGTCAACTGCTGAGACAGAGACTTGTTCCAATGTTTTATCCAACGTGTGGATCAATTACCAGACATGGTAATTGCACCTCTGCTTGTTAATACTCAACAGGACCGTGTATCTTTAAGGCAGTGCCATAATAAGAAGTTGCATGATGGAGGGTTGAGACATAAAGATCTGAGTGAGTCCTTGTGTGGGTGAGCACTTACCTTTCTGTATCTCCCCCTGGTTCCTCTCTTCTTATTTATTTATTTGGCTAAGCTGGGTCTTAGTTGCTGCACGCAGGATCTTAGTTCCCCGACGAGGGATCGAACCCAAGCCCCCTACCTTGGGAGTTTGGAGTCTTAGCCACTGGATTTCTGGGGAAGTCCCTCTGGGTCTTTCGTATTCTCTTTCTTATCCATCCTTTTTATCTCAATTAACAAGTCAAAGTATAGAACGGAGGTATAACTTTAAACATTTCCTTGGTTTGAAAAACTCTAGCAAAATTTCGTTGCTTTTTATTATGTAACTCTCTTCTTACCATGTAACACTCAGAGAAGAGTCTTACTTCTGAGCCACAGAAAGAAAGATGCAGTGTTTCACAAAGGCATGCTTTGGGCATTTTTTGGAGGGGGTGTATTCCATGTGATGCAGGACTTGCATTGAGTGACTTTTTTGATAATCCTGCCCTTACCTAGAAAACCAACTGCAGCCCCAAGTCACTGTGAAATCAAAACCTGCCCCTAAAGGGATTTCCTTGGTGGTCCAGTGGTTAAGACTCCACGCTTCCACTGCAGGTGGTGTAGGTTCGATCCCTGGTCGGGGAACTAAGATACTGCATGCCGCATGATGCGGCCAATCAAACACAAAAACAAAACTCTGCCCCTAAAGGAGTGTTGCCAATGTTGGTTAGGAACCAATAGGCTTCTGGTGACAGTACTGGGTCATTTTGCTGTGTGAGTAAGTCACAATGGAATGGATGGAGTTTGGGACTTGGTAGTGTTACCCTTTCAGGATAACGTGAAAACTCACTGCTTACGTGGTGTGCAAAGCTCATCACATCAGAATTCTTACTAGGCCTTACTTTGATTCCCAGTGATGAGCGATTCTCTGCAAAATGTCAGTCGGTAGCAGAGTGAAACCAGACAGCTCCGAAGGACTGGGAGGGAGATTTCCTTAAGCACCTGTTACAGGAGCTCACACTGGACGTGGGAGCAATGAAGCTGGTGCTACTGGTCTTCATTGTCATGCCGGTTATTTGAATTTTGGCATGCAAACTCCAGTTAGATTTAGGGCCCTAGTGTTTTTTTTTATTGGGGTATAGTTGCTTTGGGGGCATCCCAAGTGGCTCAGTGCTGAAGAATTTGCCTGCCAATGCAGGAGACGCAGGAAACTCAGATTCGATTCCTGGGTCAGGAAGGTACCCTGGAGTAGGAAATGGCAACCTACTCCAGCATTCTTGTCTGGGAAATCTCATGGACAGAGGAACCTGGTGGGCTCCACTCTGGGGGGGTCACAAAGAACTGGACATGACTGAGCTGCTGAGCATGCATGGTTACTTTATAATGTGGCACAACAAACTGAATGCTCAATCATGTCCGCCTCTTTGCCCACTAGGCTCCTCTGTTATGGAATGTTCCAGGCAAGAATACGAGAGTGGGCTGCCATTTCCTCCTTCAGGGCGTCTTACCGACTCAGGGATTGAACCCACGCCTACTTAAATCTCCTACACTGGCAGGCGAATTCGTTACCAAATGCGCCACCTGGGAAGCCCCAAATTAGCTATAGGTATACATTTCTTCCCTCCCTCTCGAGGGCCCTAGATTCTTTACTGTCCTCACATCCTGACTACAATACGGTCAATCTGGGCTGCAGTTATCACTTGAAGGCATAAGAAAAAGCAAGCAAAGCCTCTTCTGGGAGGCCCTCTGTGTTGGGGAACCTATTTAAGCCACAGCAACTTTCCTTTCCTGATAAGACTTTTCTTCCATATTCCTTTTAAACATAACCAACATAATTCAACTTGGGATCATTTGCTCTTAAGCAGTTTTCACAGAATGTGCAAGATTTTTTTAACTGGGAAAAAACTCTTTAGGAATTCTGATTCATTTGGTAATATCTCCTCAGGATCCAGTTTATATGAGTTTCCAAATGGATTTCAGATTTCCAAGTTTTAATTTTGCCCTCTGGAGGGACACTGCAGAGGAAATACTTGAATTTCTTCTGAGAGAGGCCAGCTTGGATATGTTTCTGATTTATTTAAGTTAAATTACAGATGTGTGAAAAAATACTCAGTACATGAAAACTATGTGAGAACAAGGACGCAGGGTTTTTTTCTGGGATGGGGGGAACACTGAGCTAACCAGAATACACAGAACAGCACTGTCATGGACCAGAAGTCCAATACTAAGTTTTAAGTTTATGTGAAAAACGTCTATTTTCTGCACACATTTTTCTCAGTTGTGAACTCTTAATACCTCGAACGGCGCAAGACACCTTAGTGTGGAGGAAAATATTTTCCTGGGTAGATGCAGAGAGTAACTGACCCTTTACCATCCCACTCACGGCAGTTCCTTTGAGGCCAAGCGTGTAGTTTCAGGTTTCTGATTAAAGAGGAAAGGCTGGGTTTTCTTTCTTACCGAAGTTACTTGAACAATAATTGCTCTCCAGAGTCCCCGACCGTCTACACTTCTGCTGACACAGGGCCACGGTGGGCTTTAAACCTTCATTCCAAGAAGAAATACACAAGATTCAGGAAAATGAATGCAAATATAATTGGTGTTCAGATCTGAATCAGTGAATTTAAAATGCCCACATATTTCTCTGAGCCACCAATCTGTCCCTGTAATGAAATAATTAAAGAACCTGCAAAGGATATTCCTCATGTTACCAACTTCTACTCTTAATTTCCTCAGGGTAACTCAATGCCCTCTGCTGAGCTTTAAACCTGAGATCAAAGATAACCCAAATTTAGCCCTATTCTCTTCTTCCTTTATATATAACTAATGCTGTAACCAAAAATAGATAGTCTCATGTGCCCGGCTTACCAAAACCCAGAACAGCAAACAAGAACACAGGAAATATAGGTTAACTCTTCACTTCACCAAAGGAATCTTATGGGGTTCCCCTGAGAGTGGAGGGAGTTTTCTTGGTACGTTTGAAATACACAATTGCCCAAATGTTAGTATTACAGGTTTTGGGGAACAATGCTCATGTGATGAAGTGTGCTATATCTGTAATTAGATGCAACACATCACTAAAACATTTTGAACCTGTCATTGCCTGTAAGGATCTTAAGAACTGAGAAATAGACAAATTTAAAGTACAGCTAAAGAGATAAACACAGTGGTTCTCAATCGGGGGTGATTTCTCCCACCAGGTGACATTTGGTAAACTCTGGAAATATTTTTGGCAGTCACAACTAGGGGATTACCAGCATCTAGTAGATAACCAGAGATGCTGCTCAACATTTCACAGTGAACAGAACAGCCCCCAACAGCAAAGAATTATCTGGCCAAAAATGTAAATAGTGCCAAGGTTGGAAAGATGTGATATGATGATGATAATATTTAATCCTTATGAAATGAAATGAAAAGAAAATATTTAATCCTCATTATCATCATTAAACATGTTTCTAAAACATTTGGTAATGATTCCCTTGTATGTGGCAACATGTTAGGAAGAACTAAACAGAACTGTCATAGAGCTGTACATATACACAATGGAATATTACTCAGCCATAAAAAGAATATACTTGAATCAGTTCTACTCAGGTGGACGAAACTGGAGCCTATTATACAGAGTGAAGTAAGCCAGAAGGAAAAACAATACAGTATACTAACGCATATATGTGGAATTTAGAAAGATGGTAACAATAACCCTGTATGCAAGACAGCAAAAGAGACGCAGATGTATAGAACAGTCTTTTAGACTCTATGGGAGAGGGCAAGGGTGGGATGATATGGGAGAACGGCATTGAAACATGTTAATTATCATGTGTGAAATGAATTGCCAGCCCAGGTTTGGGTAAGAATTTGCCCTTCTAATATGTTCTGCTAACCCTTCTGTGAATTTACTTTTAATTTGTATCCCTTCTTATCTCCAAAAGGATCTAAAGCGCATTACAATATTAAAATATATACAGTTTAATATTAAAATATAGCATATATATATATATATTTTAGAGAAAGAGCTCAGAAAGCATTTAGAGGGAATATTGTTCTAAAAGTTGGGGACCTAAATTTTATCTACTGAATCCAAAGCTAAGTGCCTTAGTGGTTCTCCTTATCTGATGAAAGAGCATCTTCTTACGTGGACCACTTGAAACCAGCTCCTTCTCAGCCTCAGGACATTAGTCTGGAGGTTGGGTGGCTGTCCCACCCTGACACTCTTCATCTCCCTTTCTGCTCTCTGCTGCCCTGGACACTCAAGTGTGGCACGGGATTTTCAGCTTTCCTCTTCACGTGCTCCCTCAACCATCTCGGTGGGTCCTCCCTCCTTGGGGATGATCTCTCTCTGGCTGTGGCCTCAACACCCTCCTACCCAAGATGTTCCCTCTGGTCCATCTTCGCCCCTCAGTCCCAAGCTCACGTGTCCTTCTGCTGAAGTCTCATCACCAATCTCTCATCCTTCATCCAACCGAACCTCCTCTTCTTCACGCGTATTTACTCTCCTATTTTCATGACTACTTATTCTTTCTTTAGAGGTTCAACACACTGACCCCCCCCCTCCTATTTCCCACTCCATCGACCTGGCCTATCTTAATTCCTTCGCTTCTCCACATAGTTTTCACGGTCCATTAGTTCACTCCTGTTCTGCTCTGCCCTCTGCCCTCTGACCTTTAGGAGTCCTGTAAGAGACTCTTTTCTCTTTCTGTGCCTGCTCACAGAAAGCTGAGAACACAAACAGACCCTCATCCAAGTGACAAGCTGCCTCCACAACCCCCAGGGCTCCCACCTCCCTTCTTGTTCTCAGCGGGTGACCTTGCCTATTTTCTGGTGAGAACAAAGATCACAGAACAAAATGTCCCCCACCAGACCTCCGAGCTGTTTCCATCTGTACCCTCATTGCCTTCCTCTCCTACAAGAGGAGGCTGCCTACCTCTGGCCTAAGGTCTGTCCTTCTGCACACCCTTTGGAGGCCAGACCCTGCCATCTTGGTGGAAATTTCCTCCTCAGTGGCCACCGTATTGGAAGGCAGAAGGGTAGACAACAAATTTAAGTGGGGGAAGACACAGTCTGTGCTGTTGGGGGTTGCGGGGAGGGACAGGGCATGCAGTGGGGAGTTAAGATAGAGGAAGTCAAGGGAACCCTAGGAGTGTGGCTACAGATGCTGTGGCCCAGGCTTGAGAAAACAGGTAGAAAAGCAGAAATGAGACAGAATATAGTGTGATAGAAATGAGTTAAATCTGATATATTTTCATTTCAATGTCTAGCAGCTGCAAACCTGTAGGAAATAATTAAAAATTCATGTTTGCCACTTCAGAGAAAGTTTAGGACTGGATATAAAAGCTGGAGAACCACATGGGTGCAGACAGACGATTCACTGGAAAGGAGGAGGACACCAAGGTCCACTGAGAGAACTGGAGAAATATTGGGGTGATGCGCGGCAGTACACTTCTGGGCCACAAGGTGGCACACCTGCAGAGTGCTCAGGAAAAGCAGTCCCTCTGAGGTGCCTGTACTCAGGACAGCCCTCTCTGCGAACTGGCAGAAAACGGTGGGCAATAAAGCTGGGCTTATTTCAGCCCGTTTCACGTCTTAACCTTAGATTCCCCATTCCCACTTCCCCCCCCCCCCCTTGATATTGAGATCTGAGGCCTGAAATCCTGTGGGCAGTGGTGACAGGGTGTAGAGACAAGAAACAGAACACTCTGTTGCCCTTGCATTTCTTAGGTCATACCCAGACCAGAGGTTCCCAGTTGGTGTCTACAATACATAGAATATTTTTGTTTGATTTACTCCAGCTTGAAAAAATAATATATTTTGTATGGCACATTTTGGAGCATACCCCTCCCCACAACAAAGTCCAAATACTGGAAGAAATGAAAACAGGCAGGAATCAGGTCCCTGAAATTTTAATCCAAAATACTACAGTTCTATGTACTAAAAACAAAAACATGATTTTATAAATTCAAAGGAAGAAAAATTAGGCTTGTTATGATCTCTACCTATAATAGGGTTCCTAGTATTTTTAAGTGACCATAATTTTCTTGGATAACTTTTAAAAAAATTATCGGCTTATAAGCATTCTTATATCTTATACTTTTCTTTCATGGAATCATATTATTCTCTTATGTAAGTTTCTGCCTTATTTAACTTACTTTAATTTCAAGTATTTCCCTCTTAACCAGTTTTTTTTTTTTTTTTTTTCCCACTCCAGAAGAATTTTTCTTATACTCCTCAAGTCTGAGTAGAAATTTCAAAGCAGACTTACTTGTAGTCACTGGAAAGGTGGTGGTAACAGGCAGTGCAGTGGTTGTCGGCAGTTTTTTAGGCCTGAATTTGTAGTGACCAATAAATCCATCTGCAGTTAAACTTAAATCTGATAAAAACTGAATGAGAAGTTCATTTCTCTCAGATACAATTGGCCTAAAAGGAAAAAAAAAAGTTTAAAAAAATGCATATATATATATTTAAAAGTGTAAGGGACACCTCTGAAATGTAGAACTAACTTTCCTTTAATTTTCAACAATAGATTACTCTCTGTTTAAACTGAAAAGTTAAAAGAGTTAAAAAGATGACATTCTTAACCTGCTCACTATTCATGCAAATAGCTAACATTTACTGAACATTTGCTCAGTGAGGCACTGCTTTTTGCAAACTGTTGAATTGTGCTTTCACACCAGCCCTTGTTATCCCCTTTTTATGGAACGGGTGACTGAAGATCAGAGAGTTCAAGTGATTTGCCCAAGGCCCTCAGCTTGTGTGTAGGAGAGTCAGGATCTGAACCCAGGACCAGGTGCCTCTGGAGACAGTGGCAGACACTGGGGACAAGGTGAACACTGAAGCTGCAGCTGTGGTTCATAAGCACTCTAGGGTCTGGGCTGACTCAGCAACCACACAGCATCTTTGAACTAAGACTCAGTTCCGGCTGGCCGGCCCGGGGAGCTAGGGATTGCTGGTCACGGGGAATCAGATGGAGAAACCTGGTGAACAAATTCCCGCACCCTGTGGAGACACAACAAAAGGGATCATCTCAGCGGGCTGGTCACCTAGCGATAAGAAAGCCACGCAGAATTTAATGGGACTTTCATTTCATTGTTAATAAGAGTTCTTATGCGTGCCTGAAATGGAAACCTTTTTGTTTATAATCTGGGTAGCAAAATGCTCTTAAGGTGAAAGAGAAATTGATCACTTTGTTTTGGTGGTCATGAACAACCTCATTAAGCATCTAATTTTAAAGCAATCTTAGGGGCGTGCTGGTTAGCTGGGACTAAAGATTTAGTGGCGATAAATACTGAGGCTCAGAAGCTCTCTTAGGGGATAACTATATTATAAAAGATGGTAGTTTCATCTAATCTTTTGCTATTGTTATTTAAACAATGGTTTACAAATGCTGTTTGGCTAATTCCATTTTAAAACTAATTCAGAAGTGGAAGAAATTAAAGTTATTTAACCGAATTAATTGGTGGTTTGACTAAACTCCTTTTTTGAGGCATCTTCTCAGCTGAACCACTTCTTAGGCATCTTGGACAATAAATAAATGAGGCAACTCTTGTTTTCCCTCACCTATCAGCTACTTTGAATTGGAAGCATGGAGGGGAAGGTAGATCTGGACTTGACCACCAGTTAGAAACAGTGCAGGATCTTCTCTCTCCTGAAGGTTATTGCCTTCCGAGCCAAGGGATGAACCAAACCTAAGAACGAGCTCTATGACCCCCCTTTTGCCTTCTGGTCACAAAAATGGGACCAAGGTCATTTAAATAATGCTTCTGAGCATCAAGCCACAAACGAGAATATTTTATCCTGCTTCTGAAAACATTCCATGAAATAAACACAGCATGCATGAAACACAGTTCTCAACTACAATTACAAATAAGACATGTTAACTTTGTTTAGATGATAAAATTACAAAAAAGCACTTCTTATAAGCAGCAAAGAAAACCTGAAGATCCAACCAAGCCAGCCTTATGGGTACGATGTTATAATTACAGTGATCATTCACTGCCTCTTGTATGAACTAATCTTGGAAGCACTATACTGGGAGCTAAATTTTCTCAAGGAAGAGTATTTTTGTAACAAAGACATATTTCAGCCATGCTGCTACTGAGCTTTAGTATGAATGTGACAGAACCGCAGTGCCATAAATGTACTGAGGGCCAATGCTGCATTTGCAAATTAATGTTACAAATCACTCTAAGGGCAAGGGGACATCTCCTGTGTGCCCACTCCCCACTAGCAAATCCCAGGACTGGATGCAGGATGCTGACTGCTGTCTTACAGAATTGGCTATGAGAACTGTCTGCAGCCAACCAACCACCATGTTTCCTGACCCACCTCCTCGTCTTCATCTCTACCACCTTTCCCTACCTCCTCGTCTTTACCTGGGCCACTGCTACAGCCTCTCCCCTGCTCCTCTTGTCTAGGAGGGGGTCCTGTCATTTTCCCCACCTGCACAGGGAGGGCCCCCATGTCTGCCTGATGTGGAGTCTAACTCCCCTCTCAGCCTCCTCTCTCTCTCCCACTCAAGGTGTAGGCTCCAGAACAGCACCCATCTCCTCTGTGTGTCTTTACAACCAAACTCTGCTTGGAAAGAATCCTCTGGAAGTATCTAACTTCCACTCTTCCTTCAAGAAGCACAGTCTCCCCCAATTTCCCCACTACTTGTCCCTACTGGACCAAAGGACTCCTTGTCAGAAATCTACCCAAGACTTTTCATTGCCAATTTACCTGTCTGCTTTGTTTCCGCCCCTCCTGCTACTCACCTCTGTATCTTTTATTAATCTTGGAGTTCCAGGTCCCTAACATCAGGCCCACCACACGGCTGGGGTATATATAGTAAATGTTTCTGAACTGAATCCAATGGTACTGATACTGCGTTGGATCAGGCTCAGGGATGCTGGTGATGTCCTGCCAATCACAACACTCCTTCTCCTAGGCACACATCTAACAGGGGAAAAGTTCCCCAAACAGGTTTTCTCACTTTCTATACTGCCCCACCCCAGAAGTACTCTGACTGTGGGAAGATATTCCTCTGGCCCAAGTATTAGGTGGTGGGCTGGCAGTCCAGCTCTTCCAGGCAAACTTCTCAGGAAGCCAGGGATACTCAACAGCACCCATCCACCCTTGTGGAGGCAACCGCTACCCTGAGTTTGTGCTTCTTCTTTCCCTTCCTTTATCTACATTTACTTATATAAGCTATGGTTTGTTCAGTAGTCATGTATGGATGTGAGAGTTGGACCATAAAGAAGGCTGAGTGCCGAAGAATTGATGCCTTTGAACTGCAATGTTGGAGAAAACTCTTGAGAGTCCCTTGGACAGCAAGGAAATCAAACCAGTCCATCCTAAAGGAAATCAACCCTGAATATTCATTGGAAGGACAGATGCTGAAGCTGACAGATGCTGAAGCTGACGCTCCAATACTTTGGCCCCCTGATGTGAAGAGCCAACTTGTTGGAAGAGACTCTGATGCTGGAAAAGACTGAGGGCAGGAGGAGAAGGGGGTGACAGAGGATGAGGTGGTTGGAGGGTATCACTGACTCAATGGACATGAGTTTGAGTAAACTCTGGGTGACAGTGAAGGACATGGAAGCCTGGTGTGCTGCAGTTCATGGGGTCACAAAGAGTTGGACACGACTGAGTGACTGAACAACAACCATCTGTATCATGAATCCATATAACCTATAGGTTTGTATGCTTTTAAATTTCATATAAATGAAAGCGTATAGTGTGTCTTTTTCTGTTTTTTTTTTCACCCTCAACATTACAACTGTGAGATTTATCCACTATGTTCATGGCTATAGTGTGGACTGCAACAGAATCTGACTATTCTCTTGTTGATAAACTGTTTACTCTTCCTCCAGAACAAAAAACATTAAAGAGAACACTTTTATGTCCTGTGACACACGAAGACAAAAGTTTCCTTAGTGGACACACCAGAAGGTTAGGGTATACACTCTACACTAGGTTAAAGGATACAAGTTTATGTTCAATTTTAGTTCAATTCAGTTCAGTCGCTCAGTCGTGTCCAACTCTTTGCGACCCCATGAACCGAAGCACGCCAGGCCTCCCTTTCCATCACCAACTCCTGGAGTCCACCCAAACCCATGGCCATTGAGTCGATGATGCCATCCAGCCATCTCATCTTCTGTCATCCCCTTCTCCTCCTGCCCTCAATCTTTCCCAGCATCAGGGCCTTTTCAAACGAGTCAGCTCTTCGCATCAGGGGGCCAAAGTATTAGAGTTTCAGCTTTAGCATCAGTCCTTCCAATGAATATTCAGGACTTATCTCCTTTAGAATGGACTGGTTGGATCTCCTTGCAGTCCAAGGGACTCTCAAGAGTCTTCTCCAACACCACAGTTCAAAAGGATCAATTCTTCAGCGCTCAGCTTTCTTCACCAGCCAACTCTCACATCCACACATGACTACTGGAAAAACCATAGCCTTGACTATACGGACCTTTGTTGGTAAAGTAATGTCTCTGCTTTTTAATATGCTGTCTAGGTTGGTTATAACTTTCCTTCCAAGGAGTAAGCGTTTTTTCATTGCTGCAATCACTATCTGCAATCAGTTTTAGATACTGCCAAACTGATTTCCAAAGTGACTGCACCAATTTATATTCTTCTCAAAGATGTATTCACTGTGCAGCTTTCTTCTTCTGGGAGTGCCTTTTCATGCCCTTTGCCCATTTTTCCTATTGAGTTGTTACTTTTTCCTCATTAACTGTTAAGAATTTCTTGATATGTTCTGGAACCTAGACCTAGGTCTTTGTCAAGTACATCAAACAGTTTACAAATATCTGTCTCCATTTTGTGCCTTCTCTTTCCTCCCCCTTTAGGGTGTGTTTTGATGAGTAGAAATTCTCATTTACATTTCTCATTTAAGCTCCACCTGTAACCTATCTGTAATTGATTTTTGTGTGACATAGATATGAACACAATTCATTTCCCTATGGAAACAAAAACAGTCCCTGCCTCCGTTCTCAACAGGGCCATCCGCTGGCTGCTGACCTGAGGGACTCTGGAATGTGCCCACTCTGCAGAGACACATGGATGTGTTTCTGGCTTCTCTGGTGTTTTCATTAGTCAATTTTTCTATCTCTCTGTTAAAACCACACTGTCTTAGTTACAACAGCTTTCTGACCTTGTTCCATCGTGGTAGGTCAGATCTTCCTGCCAGTGCTTCTCCTTCAGAACTGTTGTTCCCTGAGCAGGGACCAAACTGCTGTGCCGCCTGCATTGGGACTGTGGGGTCTTAACCTCTGGACCACCAGGGAAATCCTGCAGTCTTCTCGATTTATCCATTAGACCAAGCCTGTTGGTTCACAACCTTCTACCTCTTTGTTTCTACTTTTTTAAAGAGGTTACCTCAATTTACCATCCATACTTACTTTGGCATATTATAACGTTTCACAATGTCTTCACCCGATTCTCAAACAGTACAGACAGCTGAGAATCCTTCAACTCTATACCCACTATCTTTGCTAGGTGTTTGTTCCTGCATTTTAGTCTTTTATTCTGTGGTCATTACCTTTCTGCCTGATTTAGTCATAATGAAGTTTCTTTAGTTTGGATTTGTTGGTAGCAAACTGTCTCAGCTCTTATTCAACTAAAAATATCTATATTTCACCCACACTTACAAAAGAGAAGTTTTTCTGGGTAATTAATTCTTGAGTGACAGTTATTTTGTGTTAGCATTTTGAAGATATTTTTCTAAGATCTAACTTTCATTGTTGCTACTGAGAAGTCAGTTGTTAGGCTCTTTGCGATAATCTGTCTTTTCTTCCTGGATGTTTTTAACATCCTTCTTTGCTGTTTTGTGGTTTTACTATAATACATGTAGGCATGGATCTATTAAAGTATATATTACTTAGGCTTTATTGACTTCTCATATTTGATCATTGATATCTTTCCTCCATTTTGGAAAATGCTCAGCTAGTATTTCTTCAAACATTAAATTTCCTACCTTCTGTATTTTCTCTTATGGAACCTTGATTAAGTGTATATTAGGTTCCTTCACTCTAGCTTCTATAAATCTTAACCTCTCTTTTATATTTTCCATCTATTTGTCTCTTTGTGCCATGTTCCAGGGAATCACTTCACACCTATTTCTCAGTTCCTTAAATCCTTTCTGGAACTATGTCATATCAACTATTTTAACATATGTATTAACTTTCTTGTTTAAATTATTATATATCTCAGTTCTGGGAATTCTGTTAGACTCTTTGTTAAATCTATTTGATCATTTCTAAAAGTCTCTTGGTTCTTATTCACTTTCAACAGTCTGTACCTTAAAGGCTCTCAAGTAATATATTTTATATGAATTTCTTTGCACATATTTTATATTATGTATCTCATAATTTTATTATATTTTACTATATATAGTAATTATATAGTTAATATATTTAATGTATATTTAATATAAAATTAAAATATGCATATTTTAACTTTACTATATTTTTACTGATTACTATATATAATCAGGCCTCTATAAGTCTAATTATAATTTGTTTCTGCTGATTATTGTTTATGTTGGCTTTTTCTTTGTGTTTCATGATTTTTTTGGTTAGTACTTGTATTTCTTGAAACTTTATTTATAGGAATTCTTAAAGCCTAAGTTAAGATGCATTCTTTCAGTGAGGATTTGTGTTTGTCCCTGTCATACCATGTGGGCACTCTGGTCATTCTTTAAGTTTCTGACTGCATTTTCTGGGGAATAGTCAGGTAGTGTAAATTATAACCTCAAATTCCTGGTTTTTGGTTAACAATTCCCATCAGAGCTATTTTTTCTTCCTTTCACCAGAAGCCAAGGCCAAAACCAGCCAATTTTCCTTATTATCTCCCTTGGGGGGAAGGAAAATTAATTCAATCACATTGGTGTCACACAGTCATCTCCAAAGCCAAATTTGTGTATAGTAATTTTGAAGGCAATGGCAATCCACTCCAGTATTCTTGCCTGGAAAAACCCATGGACAGAGGAGCCTGGTGGGCGATACAGTCCATGGGGTCACAAAGAGTCAGATGTGACTGAGTGATTACACAAACAATGTTTAAATTACTACTAACTTGTATGGGTTTGATCCATGGTCAGAGAACTAGATTCCACATGCTGCAACTAGGAGTTCGAATGCCACAGCTGAGACCCAGCACAGCCAAAGAAATAAAAATAAATTGAAAAAAAAAAAAAGAAAATGCTGTGCTTTAATTCTAATGTGCCTATGGGAAATCACAGAAATTCACTAAGATCAAGTGATGCAGACACTCTCATTAGGTTGAAGAACAGGGTAAGAAAGACTATACTATTTTGGACTATTTAAATTAGCACGATGGTGACTTGCAGGCAAGCAGTAGTCATTTAAACTGCCACGTTTACTAGTGTTGTATTCGAAGGTGTGACACGTAGTTTAGTCGCTAAGTCATGTCTGACGCTTGTGACCCCATGGCCTATAGCCCACCAGGCTCCTCAGTCCATGGGATTTTCCAGATAAGAATCCTGGAGTGGGTTGCCATGCCCTCCTACAGGGGATCTTCCCAACCCAGGGATCGAACCCAGGTCTCCTGCATTGCAAGTGAATTTTTTACAGTCTGAGCTACCAGGGCTCACTCAGCAAGAATCTGGGAAACCATGTGCAGAAGCATAAAGCCCCCAAAGGTCCGGGACAGACCTCTGATCAGGTAAAATCATCTGCATCCAGCTAGCCTAAGCTTCCAGGTTTCCTCATCTGGATTCTCAATAAACAGCCCCCAAATTTTTCCTTAGAATTCTCCTCATTCTGTTATGACACTGGAGCTCCCCTTGCAGGGCCTGGCTCAGCATCTGCGCCTGGGGCATCACCAACTCTGCTTTTGTTTATCTATTTGGCTGCCCGGGCCTCTCTCCTCTCTTGTTAATGCTGTCTTGCTCTCAGCAACTCTTTGTGTTGCTGTTGTATGGGACTCCACTGCGAAGGAACCCAAGAATTTGAACAAAACAACAACACAACATCTTCCAGAAAATACAATATAATTGGGCAATTTTAGGGGACCTCCCTGGTGGTCCAGTGGCTAAGACTCCCCGTTGCAATGCAGGGGACTTGGGGTCGATCTCTGGTTGGGGAACTAAGATCCCACAAGCCGCAGAGCAACTAACCCCACACGCCAAGCTACTGAGTCTGCGCGCCACAACTACTGAAGCCCGCGCGCCACAACTAGAGCGTCCAAGTACGTAACATAACAAAGATGCCGCGTGCTGCAACGAAGACCTGACGTCGCCAAATAAAGAAATACTTTAAAAATATATTAAAAAATAATCAGACAGTCTTATAAGCAATATGTTTAGAGCCCCTAAAATAAAACAGGTGCTACTTACGCAGGGGGGCTGTCGCCACAGTACTTTCCAATTCTTTCAGCGTCGTTGATCTCCCCACCGTTAAACACAGCCACGTAATCGTACCGGCAGTAGCTATCACGCTCAACATCAAATTTCTCAAACTTTAATTCTATAAGCTTTAGTAAAAGCACAACATTAGAAGGGTCAAAGGGGGTAGTGCAGAATAACCTCAAACAGAATTCTTCCTCTTTCCAGGTTTGTAAGGGTACCATGTTTTTCCTTCGTAAAAAAATGTATTCACCTTGTTTAAATTTTTTCTTATCATTTTCAAACTTCTTTAGTTAACAACATTGTGTTGTTCTCTTGCTTTCATTTTTAATTATTTCAGAATATCACTTTAAGCCCAGATCAACCCTAGTTAGGATCTTTTTTTAATGTGGTAAAAGTCACCTAATATAAATCATGCAATTTTAATCAGGCTTCACTGATAGCTCAGTTGGTAAAGAATCCGCCTGCAATGCAGGAGACCCTGGTTCAATTCATCTGCTGGAGAAGGGAAAGGCTACCCACTCCAATATTCTGCCTGGAGAATTCCATGGACTACACACAGCCCATGAGGCCACAAAGAGTCGGACATATGTAACTGTACAGTTCCCTGGCACTTACATTCACATTGTTGTACAACTCTCACTGTCATCCATCTCCTGAATAGTTCACCTTCCTAAATTGAAACTCTGTCCCCATTAAACTCCAGGTCCCCATTCTCCTTTCCCCGCTGCCGGCCCCTGGCATCTACCAGTGTACTTTCTGACTATAATTTGATTATTCTAGGTATCTTGCATAAGTGGAGTCAAACAGTATTTATCTGCACTTACAGAACCCCATGGACAGAGGAGCCTGGCGGACTATATAGTCCAGGGGGTTGCAAAGAGTCAGACACGACTCAGCAATTAAACAACAACTGTATATTAGAATGCATTTTTAAGGTTACCGATTTAGGATCTTAAACATGGGAACTCTGTTCACTTACAGCTAAGAAAGTACAGAAACACTACATAATCTTAGCAATCTATATTGAAAGACTTAAATTGGGTTTGTATTGGAGTGGAAATTGGGGCTATATACCAACTTCATTCTTCTCTAGAGAAAAACTAATAGAAATAAAAAGTATTACCTACAATGTCCCCTCTAGTAGTGTATGTTGGGATGGGGTGTTTGTGTACATGTTTGGGTGTCTGAGATGGGTGGACACAGCAGTTCTACCTTTAAGGGAAGGAGGCTAATATTCCCATCACATGCAAAGAACTAAAATTCTTCAGGACCAGAGGTTCAGGGAAGTGGGAATTGATGTCTTCTGGAAGTATGTTTTAAGACTGTGTCTGCCAAGGACAGTGTGCTTGGTGATCTGGTTGATTTTTGAAGAGGCTGCATAGAAGCATGAAGGCAGAAAGTCAGTGTTAGCTTTCTGAAGTTTTTTCTTTTTTGGCACTGGTACCAACAATAGTGTCCTAAAGTACTCGAGGCAATAGGAAGTTTTGATTTAAGAGCAATCCTTCCCCTTATAAAAGCAGATCTTTCAAGAGTACCTCCACTGTGTGAATCCAAGGATGTTTCACTGGGTTCATAAATACCCGTGGCACCCAGAGACTGTCCCCATTCTTCCTGGGTGGGCAGGCAACCCTCCCTACTGCTTATGGAAGACAACAGGTGTTAGCTCATGTTAGGACAGTCACGTTGTTATTAGCTGTTAGCTAGCGAAGACTTGGACAGTAATGTGGGTGAAGTTATAACAGCAGTGACATCACAGAGAGACGTAAAAGGAAAGTTTGGCTTTGAATATGATTGCCACATATCCATATATTTATCCACTTTTCAAAAGCACAGTGAAAGCGTGAATAATAGCTTATTCATACTCAACACTGCTTTAAGTTATATTAAAATATTTCTCCTTTGGGTCCTGTAACTTCTCATTGGTCATAAATAAAATGCATTCCAGGTTACTAAAAAATTGGCTGAACTTTTTCTACTTAGAAATTGGTTAGTAAAGTGGAAAGCTATGATTTTTTAAAAATGTCTTTTAATAGAAGAAAATGCCCAAAGATTTACATAGAAATTACTTAGGACTTAATTTTCAAGATATTATTTTTCTCATTTGGACAGTTTCCACTGATTTCAGACACTACAACTATGACTAGAGACTCAACTGGCTAAAGCCAAAAATTACATAAATAAAATCCAAATGTAATTTAAATAAAGAGAAAAACTTGGGGAAAAGATGCTAAGTTGTAATCTGCAAGTATAATTAAATGGAAATTACTTAATCTAACATATTTACAAATGACACAAAGAGAAAAATGATCAATACAATCTCAAGAATTATATAGTAGCTTAAATGTTGGATAAATCTAATTTTTAAATGTTATCTTAAACTATAAAATATTCAGTGGATTTACAGAATCCTTCATTATCAAATAAATGAATAAATTTTTCATCTTAAAAATAAGATGTTTTAGGATTATGATCAAAGTATGTGTGTGTGTGCACTCAAATCACTGACTTGCATGGTATATTTGCCTGAATAATTTTCCACTAAAGAAATGAATATATGGCAAACAGTATTTGTGTATACAAAAGATCAAGTTAGAACTTTTTTTTTTAACAATATGATAATAGTCACAATACAGTGTTTGGGTTAAAGTCTATAATGTTTCCCATAATAATAATTTTTAAAAGTTATTTTCAAAATTCTATAGCAAAGAGATGGTCTTTTCTCATGCTAAGTTCTATCCTGAAATTAATAACTGAAGGTGGTCCCCAGAAAGGGTAAACATTTATATAACCACAAACTAATAACAATGTAAAACTAGATCTCTGTTGCTTGTTTTAGAGCAATGAACAAAGTTATTTGTCAGGAACCTGCACAAATTTTAAACAACCACCAAAAAAAGTAAAAGAAAAACCATCATGAAGCACAGCAGTTTTCATGTCAGAGACCTTGTTCTTAGAAAAAGATGATGTGATGTGCTTGCACTGGCTTTGTTGAAGTGAAGCATCCTGGCTGTTCTGGATTTGGTGATTCCGAGGGCTATTATCAGGACATGATGCTCTGCGAGCAGGTGGTAACCTGAGGTGTATGTAAACTTGGGGATTTGTTGTCCTCCTGCATTAATCACTGCTGCTCATAAACCCGTGCTTGTAACACCTTCCACACTGTTTAAACAACCTCATGTGAGATTTGAAGGCCATTTGTATTCTATACCTGTTGAAAATTATAATTCTCTAATGGGAAATTAAATCCATGACTTTGCAAGTCAAAGAGCACAAAGCCAACTTTAACCTGGGTCTCTGCATGAAGAAATACTGTGTCCAGCAGGGCCTTCCTTGCCTGGATCTTTAACAGTTCACACTGGGCAATTCACACATGCATACTTTTTCATGTTTTCAGGGAACCTCACCTGATTCTTCGGGGCTACGATGTGCCACACACAAGTGACTCCTGCAGGATAATCACGGTCTGGCCAGTTGGGGGTTTTGAAAGAGCCGGAAGGTCTTTCAAGGAGTCCTCCACAATACTGATCACCTGAAGTTATTAAAAATGAAAAAAAGTCCAAGTTTATGGCAATGCAACCATATGGAAATTAGGAACTTGGAATACTGATGGCATAATAAAGGCAACAGTAGATGCTCTTAGTTTTTCCTTAAAAAAATGGTGGTGTAGTCTCCTTTTAACATACACACAGACACACACACATACACACACAGAATGATCTCGAGGTTACCTGACAGATTCAGCATAGGAGAGTGAAAGAGTGAAATGAGGGCCATAGATTCTTTTCTTTTCCCCATTTTTTTGGATGAGACAAAACATTTGGGCGGGTACTCACTCATTCAAAAACCATGCAGGCTCAACCAATTCTATACATTTAAGAACTCAAGGCAGGGGTATTTATTAATAAGGCTACAATCCCAGTCCATGGACAAAATCTGAGTGAGCTATTTCAGACAACTCTTATTACTAGAAAACTGTTTATAAATCTTTCACAATTTTTAAGAATAATTTTGTCAAAACAATGTATGTTTCTAAACTGTCAGCAATACAGAAAAGCATTAAAGGTAGGATTGATTTCTAGATTGGGCAGACGTCGGGCAAGCTCTCTCCTGGGCTGAGAAAAGTGACTGCTCCAGAAAAATCTGCCGGATTAACAGGTACAGGTATCACGTGCGGCGGCCCGGCGCCGCACAGCCAACCAGGCCGCGACTTGGTGCCGGGCATGCGCATTTCTGCTCTGAATGACGTCAGAACAGACCCAGGAAGGCGAGCCCCCAGGAGCTTCAGGAAGGGGCTGTAGACGCGCCCCCACACCACACAGCCCAGGCCTGCACGCTTTGGCAAGGACTGTGCTTCTTCAGCCTGCGTCCCTCTGCTGCCCTCTGTCCCCAAACCCTCGGTTCCTCCCTCACCTGCACGCTGAGATGGCCTTGTGTGGGGGGATGAGACCGCCCCCCACCCACTCCTCTATTTCTCTCACCCCGAACCTTACGTAGAGCCCCTTTAGGCACAAATCTCACTGTTTCACTAGGAGGTTCCCGAAGTTTCACCAGAGCCAGACTCAGCAGTAGTTCTGACAGTGAGGATGCTGAGGATGAAGGATTGGTTTCACACTTGGTTTTTAAAAAGAATATTCTGCAATGCTAGCTTCCTGGCCTGTGCGAATATTATCACTTCCCTGGGACTGAACTGGGTTTCCTGGACACATCTAGACTCCTAGTAAAGCTGCATATTCCCCGTGTGTGTGTGTGTGGTGGGGGGGGGGGGGATTAAATTTGAGGTAAGATTCCCTCAAATCCCACCACTTAAAACTAACCACAATAAGTATGTGACAAACTCATTTCAGACATCTTTATGCATATGTACTAAAGGGTTGATTGAAATAATTTTAGAAAGATATTTCAGTACAAGTTTTAATTTATTTTTACTTGGATTTAACCAACAAAGAAAAACAAACTAATTCATATACTTTAATAAAGTATTTCTTTGACACAGAAGCTAATAACTCTTAAAAGCATTCTTTAAATTGAAGACAATGTATTATAAAAATTCAGGCTGGAATAATTTCTACAACTTTTTGTTTATGGAAAACTTCAAGCATATGCAAAGCAAACAGACAATATAATGAATCTCTGTGTATTCATCATTCAGTTTCAACAAGTATCATCATTCTACTATTCTTTAAGTCTTTTTATTTTTATTTATTTATCCTTTTTGGCCATGCTGTGTGGCATGGGGACCCTAAGTTCCCCAACCAGGGATTGAACCCAGGCCCCCTGCATTGGGAGTGTGGAGTCTTAATCACTGGACCACCAGGGAGATCCCATCATTCTACTATTCTATCACTATAGCTAGCCAATGCCCACCAGTTGCACTATTATTATTACTTTATAGATTTGGGGGAGGTAAATTTGGTACTTTGAAAATGCACAAATCTTAGCTGTAAAAATCTGAAAAATGGTTACACCTGTGTGAGCTACACCTCTATGATGTATGTGTCCAAAATTTCTGTATCCCTCACCAGTCAATTTGCTGGATCTCCACATCACTTTTCTGAAAGATTTCCCTGTAGACTAGTTTTATTCTAGAGCTTCATATAAATGGAATCATATGGTGTTCCTCTTCTGTGTTCGACTTCTCCTGCCTGGCACAATGTCTGATGCATTCATGTTGCTATGTGTATTGGTAGCTTGTTCCTTGACATTGCTAAGTAGTATTCTGGGGTGTGGAAACAACAATTTGTTCACCCATTCTCCCGCTGATATCCATTTGCGTTGCTTCCAGTCTGGGCTACTGTGAATGAAGCTGTTATGAACATTTTTGTACAAATCTCTTGGTGGACTTGTATTTTCATTTCTCTTATATAAATACCCAGGAATGCAATTGCTGAGCCAAGAGTAGATATAGATGTTTAACTTCATAAGAAGCTACCAAAATATTTTCCCAAGTGGTTGTATTTTATGCCTCTCAAGGGATGAGAATTTTGGTTGCATCACATCTTTGCCACCATTAAGTGTTGTCAGTTTTTTTATTTTAACCCAACCTGGTGGGTATGTAACAGTATCTCACTGCATTTTTAATTTGCATTTCCCTGTTAACTAATGACACTGAACAGTTTTTTATGCACTTATGAATCATTTGTGTATCTACTTCTGGAAAATAAATGTTCAAGTGTTTGCCCATATTTATATTTATTGGGGTCTTTATCTTTTTACTCTTGAGTTATATAAGTTCTTTATATATTCTGAATACAAGTCCATTATTAGGTATTTTTGTAAATGTTTTTTCTATTCTTTAGGTTATCTGTGTAAAATTATCTTTTCATAAGCATTAGTTTTCACTTTAATGAAGTTTGCATGCTACATATTTTTCCATCCTTTTATGTTTAGCCCATTTTGTCTTCATATTTCAAGTGCTTTCTTGTAGACAATTATGGTTGGGCTCTGCTTTTTAACCCATTCTAATACTTACTGTCTTTTAATTGGAGTATTTAATCCTCTACATTTAATGTATTTATTGATATGCTTGGATTGATTGTGCCAATTACTATTTTGTTCTATTTGTCACACCTTTCTCTTGTTCCATCTCTTCTTCTTTTCCTGCCTTCTTTGTGGTGGTTAAATAATTCTGGTATTTATTTTAATGGGTTCTCTAGGGACTGCCATATGCATCTCTAACTTATCACAGCCTTTTAGAGTTAACAGAATATTTCTTCATGTATTGTATATTTCCACTTGCTTCTCCATCCTTTGTTCCATTGTTGTCATATGTATTATATCATATATTATAGTTGCCACAATATGCACTTAAGCTTTTTGTTTTGTTTTGAACAGTCACACGGTAAAGAAATGAAGCGAAGAAAATAATATATAGTCTGCTATATTTACCATTTCCATTGGTTTTCAATCCTTCCATTACCTTTCGGTTACCCTGTGGGGCCACTTCCCTTCAATTTAAGAAGCTTCCTTCAGTATTTCTTGTGACATGGTTGTTTATCTGAAAATGTCTTTACTTCCCTTTCATTTTTGAAGTCTGGTTATAGAATTCTGAGTTGATGCTGCTCCACTGCCTCTGGCCTCCACTGTTTTTGATTAAAAGAAAGCCATCCTTGGTACCATTGTTTTTCTATATGTAATTTGGGTTTTATCTGATTGATTTTAAGATTTTCTCTTTATCTTATGATTTCTTTAATTATGATGTGCCCAGGTGTGGCTTCATTTTTTCACTTATCTCATTTGGGGTTTGTTGACCTTCCTAGCTCTGTAAATTGATGCTCTTCACTAAATTTGGGTGGCTTCAAGCCGTTATTTCTTGAGATACCTTTTTTCTGCACTTTTATCACTCTCTTTTTCCTCTGGGTCACAAATTGCACATATGTTAGACCATCTGATATTGTCTCACTCGTCTCCAAGGCTGTCTTTTTTTCCTCTTTTTCCTACTGGTTCTTCAAATTGAATCAGTTGTAATCAAAACCACTGCATTTTTCTTCTACCATCTCCAATCTACTTGTTAAGTCCCTTAGATAAATTTCAAAATTTCATATTCTCTATCTTTCAGCTCTAGTATTACCACTGTATTCTTTTCTTATAGTTTGTTTCTTTTCTGAGATTCTCAATCAGTTTATTTTTTTACACATATATTTTCCTTTAAATCCTTAAACATATGTATAATAGCCGCTTTAAAATGCTTGTCTGCTAACTGTACCCTCTGGGCTATTTGCAGGTCAGTTTTTTTTTAATTATTTATTCCTTTATTTTTGGCTGTGCTGGGCCTTTGTTGCTGCACTGGCCTTTCTCTAGCTGTGGTGAGCGGGGGCTACTGTCTGGTTGCGGCGTGCTGCTTCTCACCGTGGTAACTTCTCTCCTTGCTGAGCACAGGCCGTAGGATGCGTGGGCTTCAGTAGTTACGGCACATGGGCTCAGAAATTGTGACTCCTGGGTTCTCGAGCATAGGCTCAACAGCTGTGGTGCACGGGCTTAGTTGCTCTGTGGCATGTGGGATCTCCCCGGATCAGGGATTAAATCTGTATCTCCTGCATTGGCAAGCTGATTACCACTGAGCCACCAGGGAGCCCTGGGGCTTTTACTGACTGCTTTTTTTTGTTGTATATAGACACACTTTTCTGGTTTCATCAGATGATTAGATACTGGACATTATGAATGATACACTATAAAGTTTCTAGATTCTCTTGTGTTCCAATGAAAAGTGATGTCTGTTCTGGCAGGCATTCAACTTGGCTAATCCAAGCTCAAAGTCTGTCACCCTGTTAAAGGGCAGCAGCTGTATCTCGGCTCAGTTTCTTCATATTCCAGATGATGCTTTTGTGCCAGGCCACCTGGGCTCTCCCTCATATATGGAGAGTTTAGCTGTTAGCCAAAGATTTGGGTGGATTTTATATGTATATTTTGTGCCCCAATTCTTCAGAAGCTCTCAGCCAGGATTTCCTCCCAAGTGTTCTGGCTGCTCTGTCAGTCTCAGATTCTGTACTCTAATAGCTCAAACCAGAGAGGCTGAACTACAGTCCAAGGCAAGAAAAGATTAGGCAGTGCCCTTGGGCAGAAGGCTGCAGATCTTGGCCACTGCAGCTGTCTTCCAAGGACGGAAGTTTCTACCCTTGGGAGAGCACACGTACTGATGTGAAACTACCCCAACTTGTAGGGCGAAGCAAAAAGAAAAAGCTGTGAAACAATATGAATGCATGACCCCACTCACACATTTTAAAAGTTATTGTAAAAGTACAAACTTAGAAGTAAGTGCACAAAGCACGTATGGGACCCACCAGCCATGCGTGGCTATTTCTAAGAGGGGACTACAGTGGGGCGAAATGTCTCTATGTCTGGATGCAAGGTTTCACATTTTTTACTCCATGAATTTCTACATTTGAATTTTATAAGAATATATATGGGCTTTAAAAAAATACTTATTTTTATATATGCTTTATCTCAGAATACATGAATATAATTCCCTGTGCCATACAGTAGGCCTTTTGTTAATCCATTCTATATGTAACAGTCTGCATCTGCTAACCCCAAACTCCCAGTCCATCCCTCCTCCACCCTCCCTGCCCATTGGCAAAACTGTTTTTTTTTTAATGGTCTCTTGACGGTTTGGTGGGCTCAGTAGTAAAGAATCTGCCTGCAATGCCAGAGACTGGGTTCAATCCTTGGGTCAGGAAGATCCCCTGGAGAAGAGAATGGCAACCCACTCCAGTATTCTTGCCTGGAGAGTTCCATGGACAGAGGAGCATGGTGGGCAATAGACCATGGGGTCACAAAGAGTCGAATGTGACTCTGTTTGAGAAGAACTGCTCCTAAACTTTGGATTAAGTGCCTAGAACAGTGCCTGACATACAGAAGGCATTCAGTAACTATGGGCCCTTAGTATTGCTGTAATTGGGAACAATACCTCTTTCATTGGGTTCCGCAGCAGAGAACATGGCCATGAAGCCATTCCCAGCTGTGTTGGCATCAGAAATCATCTGCACCATCATCTTGTTGCTGCTGGACACGAGGGCTCCAGGTCGGAATGTGCCGCAGAAGCGCCCGATGCGCTGGCCGTTGGCATGGCCATTGTACACATCCACAAAGTCATAACGACACAGGTTGTCACTCTCCAGGTCTATGAAGCGGAAATTAAGAACTACTACTTTTCCCTCTGGAACCTGCCAAGAAAATGGCCATGGGGAAAACTGTCATGGAAACGGCGTCTGAAGCCTTCACGTCTAAGCCAGTCACTGAAATGAACAGAGAGAAGTTTAATACCCCAGATCATGCTTTTTTCCTTCAACTCTGAATGAGGCCAGAAAAGGCATTCCACCATAATGCATTCCCAGTAAAAAACGAGCATTTATTATCTTTTCACAAATTCCACAGTTTTCTAGGGTATGTGAGCTTATTCTTAGGGAGTCTGTCTCAAAGTTGCAAACTATTGAATCAGTCTTATTTTTGAAAATTAATTATTAATTTCTTTGGCTGCACTAGGTTTTAATAGCAGCATGCATTTTTGTTTTTGTTTTGTTTTTTTTAGTTGCAGCATGCAAATTCTTAGTTGAGGCATGTGCAATCTAGTTTCCTGACCAGAGATCAAACCTGGGCCCCCTGCGTTGTTAGCACAGGGTCTTTTTAGCCCTAGACCACGAGGGAAGTTCCTGGGTCAGTCTTATCAATTACTAAATCTTAGCTTACAAAGAATACCAAGCCTGATTGGATCTTAGCACACATTTGCACATTCTAAAACACCATGGCACTCAGATACAGTGCTTGGCAAAGATACATTTGAAATGTCAATTCTTACAAATAACACAATAGGACAACCTCAAGATATAGAATGTTTCTATGAAGTTCAAACTCAAAAGGGTGATTTGGCAACTGTGCAAGTAATTTATAGATAATTCACTTTGGGTCCTCAAGAGGCCAGATCAGTTATCTACACCGATTATATTGATTAATTGTTGAATCAGCTCTTCTCAAAGTCACTAAGTTTTTGTTTTCCAGGTGAAAACTATATACTAGGCAGCCTTGAAACATAATACACTGATGAAAAAGATGCGTTTTCACTTTCTCCGCTTTCTCATAAGACTTTCTTCACCATAATTTCCTTCTCCCTCCTTGTTCCCTGACTAGGTAGAGAAAAATGGCTATAAAAGCAATGGCAGGATTCTTACAAAAGCCCCATTTATTTCACACTATCTTTAATTTCTTCATACAAGCTGTTTAGTCATAAAGTCTTGATCAGATTTGTTTCACACTCAATAGCAGAAGAATTTCATTCTGTAAAAACCTACAGATGACAAAGGTCAGTGATTAGAAACCAACAAAGATCCACAAGCAACACTGTTTGTGCCATCTTAATTAACCATCTTAGACTTAAGGCTCAACAAATGTCCTTACATAAATGTGGCTTCCCCATGTTGGTAAGCTTCCCATACTTGTAAGTGACATGAATTTTTTTTTTTTTGCTATAATAAGAAGTGTGTCAGTGCTGTTTGCCTTTTTTAATCAAACACATAAACACCCAACGGAGAAACTATAACCCAGTAATCACAAGAAGGGGGATATTTTAGCTTTACCATTGTTGCATTCAAACTGCTGGAGGCTTAAGTATGAACATCAGAAGCTCTAAAGCCACAGTCTAAGAAGTTGATAGCAGAAAACACAATATAATTTTTAAATCTTCTCACTGAGATATCTGTTGCAGAATGTCCTTGGGTTTTTTTGGTTTTGTTTTGTTGCATACAATCTTTCTTTTTTCATGATCAGAAAATTATCACAATGTGATGCTACATATGCTATCTTGACTATAGGCGAGCTCTCCATGAATCACTGAAAAATTCCCAGTTAAGAAAAACATTTGGAACTAAATTAATTTGGATTGTCCTCGAGTGAATAATGACTATTTGCGTAAATGTAAAAACTCTATGGAGGGCAATTAAAAGCTATGACACTCATCCACCCACAGAGTGAGTGTAGATGAAAAAGGAAAGAGGTCTAAGGATGGAGTCCTGGGGCATTCCAATGCCACCGTGTCTCCAAGATGAAGCCAAACCACCAAAGGGACTGAGTCAGTAAGTAGGAGGCAACCAGAAGGATGTGTTACTCAGAAGCCAGATGAAGACAGTCTGTCAAGCAGGAAAGACTGGTTGGCTGAATCAGGCGCTGCTGTTTAGTCAGTAAGATGACGACTGAGAAATGACCCCTGGGTTTAGCAACCAGAGGTCACTGGTGATTCTGACATGGCTGTTTTGCTGGAGCAGTAGGGATGAAGCCTGAGAAGAGAAGGATCGAGAGGAAATGGAGTGAGAGGAATTGGTGAAAATGAATACAGACAAGTCTTTTAAGGAGTTCAACTGGAAAGATGAACAGAGTAAAAAGGCTATAACTAGAAGGGGATGTGCAGACAAGACAGGATTTCTAAATGGGCTGAATTAAGGCATGTTTGCTTGCCAGTGGGAATAATCCTGTAGAGAGGGCAAGACTGATTAAGTAAAAGAGAGGGAGAATTGCTTGAGCAATGTCATTAGCAGGCCAGGGGAGAGCTGATCTGATCTAAGACACTGATGGAACACGGCTGGTCTGCCCAGTGAGAGGAAGGCAGGCAGATACAGGTAGGCTGGTACATGAGGTTGTGCTGGCATGTGAAACTTTTCTTCTGATCACTTTGCTTTTCTCAGTGAAATAGAGAAAAAGGTCAACAGCAGCAAAAGAGTAAATGTGGGAGGAGCTCCTGGGAGTTTGAGAACAGATGAGTAGGTGTGTAACAGATTAGGAAAGTGTAACAGGGCTGCCATGAGTGCTAAGGGCCCACTGGAAGTAAATGAATTAAAAGTGAGTCCTCTCTACTGTATGATCCAGCAAGTCCACTCCTGGGTACATATTTGAGAAAAACAAAAACAGTAATTCAAAGACATCTGCACCCCAGTGTTCATAACAGCATTATTTACAAAAGCCAAGATACTGAAGCAGCCTACGTGTTCATCAACAGATAAATGGATAAAGATGTGGTACATATATACAATGAAATATTACTTAGTCATAAAAGAATGCAATTTTACCATTTGCAACAACATGGATGGACCTGGACTCTGGGATTCCCTGGTGGTTCAGATGGTAAAGAATCTGCCTGCAATGCAGGAGACCTAGGTTCAATAACTGTGTTGGGAAGATCCCCTGGAGGAGGGCACGGCAACCCACTCCACTCTTCTTGCCTGGAGAATCCCCATAGACAGAGGCCTGGCAGGCTACAGTCCACGGGGTCACAAAAAGTCAGACACGACTGAGCGACTAAGCACAGCACAGCATGGACTTGGAAAGTATTAGGCTAAGTGAAATAATTTAGACAGAGAAAGACAAATACTGTATGATATCACTTAAGTGTGGACTCTGTAAAGTATAACAAACTAGTGAATATAAAAAATGAAACAGGTTAACAGGGAACAAACCAGGGGGGAGAGGGCAGGGAGGAAAGGTAGCAGAGTAGGAGGTAAAAACTATTATGTACAAAATAAACAAGACCTGGTTTAGATCCCTGGGTTGGGAAGATCCCCTAGAGAAGGGAAAGGCCTGGAGAAAGTATTCTGGCCTGGAGAATTCCATGAACTTCACAGTCCATGGGGTCGGACATGACTAAGTGACTTTCACTTTCACAAAATAAACAAGCTACAAGGATATAGTGTATGACACAGGGAATATAGTCAATAATTTATAATGTTAATAACTATAAATGGAGTGTAGCCTTTAAAAGTTGTGAATCACTATTTTGCATTCCTATAACTTACATAATCTTGTACATAAACCATATTTCATTTAAAAGGAAAAAAAGCGAGTCCTCTGCATGGTTGTATTCTTTCTCCCCAGCCATGTTCAGCTCCCTAGGTGGAGGTCCAGGGTGGGCAGAGTTGAATTTAAGCAGTATGGTAGGGGGAAGTTGGGGAGGTAGAGGGATATTTGCCAAGTTAGGACAATGAAGGGAGAGAGGACATAGGCAGGGGAATGACCACAATGGTGGACTACGGAATCCACGCTGGGTTATAAGTACAGAAGTCAGGACTCAGTGGGGTGAGGACAGTTGTTGTTGTTCAGTGGCTCAGTTGTGTCAAACTCTTTGCGACTCCATGGACTGCAGCACGCCAGGCTTCCCTGTCCTTCGCCATCTCCCAGAGCTTGCTCAGACTCATGTCCATTAAGTCAGTGATGTCATCCAGCCATCTCATCCTCTGTCGTCCCCTTCTCCTCCTGCCTTCAATCTTTCCCAGCATCAGGGTCTTTCTAATGAGTCAGCTCTTTGTATCAGGTGGCCAAAGTATTGGAGCTTCAGCTTCAGCATCAGTCCTTCCAATGAATATTCAGGACTGATTTCCTTTAGGACTGACTTGTTTCATTTCCTTGCTGTTCAAGAAGACTCTCAAGAGTCTTCTCCAACACCACAGTTCAAAAGCATCAATTCTTTGGTGCTCAGCCTTCTTTATGGTCCAACTCTCACACCCATACATGACCACTGGGAAAACCATAGCTTTGACAAGACAGATCTTTGTTACCAAAGTAATGTCTCTGCATTTTAATATGTTGTCTAGATTAGTCACACCTTTTCTTCCAAGGAGCAAGTGTATTTTAATAGTTGCAGTCACCATTTGCAGTGATTTTAGAGCCCAAGAAAATGAAGTCTGTAGATTGTGGTAGAGGCAAGGATAATGACAATGGATATGCGTGACTAAGAAGTGATGGAGGAGAGGAGATAAAAGACCCAAAGGGATCATCCACATAGATGCTGAAATGACTGTGAATAATGACAAGATTAGTGCTGAAAACAGTGACCATAAGCCAGGGCCTAAAGTTTATAAGAAATGAGGAAGGCTGTCCTGAAGTCTTCCGATGACTGCAACATGGAGGAGCACGGGACATGATAGTCTTGTTTCATTGGTGATTTCTCAGTTCTCTGTCACTGAGAAAATAGTGTGACTGCAGTGAGGCTGTTGAAATGGAACTCAAGCTTTGGAAATTCATTCCATATGGGATAAATCATTTCTTCTCCAACATTCTTTACTTGGTCTGGATGCAATGAAAAGTTAAAGCTTCTCTGAGAATGAGACACAAATATGTTGGTAATAGAAAATGGGTTACATCGTGTAACTCTGAACGCAAAATCCAACAACCCTAACAAAAATTCTTTGGAGGGAAGATTTCAGGGGAGATCGGTATTCACTGTGGGTCTCCTGGAACCATAGATAAATGCCATCTCGCATTGAAAGCCAAGAGAAATTCTGTTGCAAGCGAGATGCACACCACAGTGAATCCCTCACTATAGCACAACACTGTTCATCTTTATATGGGGAACCAAGATTGATGCCCTGTGATATGAACTCTAAGAGTTCCTGGATTATCATTCTAAAGGATTTTGGAAAGTATCTTCTCTGAAGATGACCTTCCACTTCAAGTATCTATATTCTGTATCCTTGGTTTTTCTTTGTTAGGAGTATAAAAAAAATATTGAAAGATACATAGGGTAATATACACCTGGATATCAACAAGCCAGAATTGATTATTGTTAACATTCTTTAAAGTCTCCTTCAATAAAGTAAATAAATAATTTCACCTAAAACAGCTTTCTTTGTCTTCATGTACAGCCTCATTCCCCTGCCTTTCTCACAAATTTAGAAGCAAACACTCACAAATTTAGTAAGTTTCCTTCTGTGCTAAATTCAAAAAAGCTAAATTAATATACCTGTATATATATTCATGCAAAATCCATAACTGTGTTTTTATGTCTGTTTTTAAAATGAATGAAAGTGGAATAATGCTGTACCTATCACTTTCCAACCTGGATATCCTTGAAATTTCTCAAGGGTCAGGAAGAAGAGAAGCGGGAGAAATTAAAACAACAACAGGGACTCAGTAAGCTATTTCTTCTGCCTAGAGCACTTTTCCACTTCTGCCCTTCTCTTACTCAGGCTCGGGGTCTCAGTTTCAAGGTCATCTCCTCCTGGAGGTGCATCCAGACCCTTCCCACGTCCTCCTCTCAAGATGGGCTCTGCCTAGTTAACAGCCTGGCCCTCGGGTCTCCGAGCCCTGGAAGGCTCAACCCACTTACTTGGCCCCTGTCTGTTTTCCCTGAAAGATGGAGTTCTAGAAGGTAAGGATCCCCATGCCATGTTCACTGTTGCATTCCCAGCTTCTGGACAACCCATGGCCCCAAGCAGAGTTGCATCATGAAGATTTACTAAATGAATGAATCCATCCATTAGGACATTAGGTTCTTTGCACAAATCCTGGACAAGGTACCTACTGGGTGGCTCTGCTTCTTTGGGTTTTAACATCTCATACCCCATCCAGCAGCAAAACTGCAGAAGGCCTCTCTCTTTTCTAGGTCATTCTTTACAAAAAAAAATTAGAAGAAGACATATCCTTGGGGAAACTTTACCTTTCAAATCTCCTATAAATGCTAACACAATGCAGAAACCCAATTAAGACACTTTCTTGGGGTAACATATTAGACAAGGCCACTGATTTGTGAGATCAAATTGACCAGGGGATAAACTATCTGCCTGTAGAAAAATAAGTCTATATTCATGTTTTTCCCTATCAGCAGCTGAATCCTTCATGGGCCAAAGCCTGGCGCTGCAACAATGACCTCAGCTCACCCTGCAGTGCCTGGGATGTCCTCACGGTCACAGGCAAGAGTGCCAAGTCACTCGATGCCAATGCCAGGGCTGCTGCCAGAAAATGAACAGGGAATTGCATTCTAGGCTGGTTGTTTGCATTTTCAGGAAACTATAAGCAAATGCAAATAGAAGTCAGCTTCTTTTGTGTGGAGGAGTTGGATTTCTGCAGAAGTGGGACCGCTTCTTTGTATCTACAGCTTTTCTTTACTGAAAACACCATTTACTAATTTAAGCAAAAAGATCTGTTTCTAAAGCCTGATTTTTTTTTTAAAGTCCTTGTTTTTCATTCCTTTTTATGACTGATACCATGCTTCCCAGGTGGCTCAGTGGTAAAGAATCTGCCTGCTGATGGAGGAGCCGCAGGAGACATGGGTTTGATCCTTGGGTCAGGAAGATTCCCTGGCAACCCACTCCAGTATAGGAATTCCAAGGACAGAGGAGCCTGGTGGGCTACAGTCCACAGGGTGACAGAGGCAGACACGACTGAGAATGCAGGCACATACGTACTATATATCTTTATTCGTTCATCTGTCAATGGACATTAGGTTGCCTCCATGTCCAAGCTCCTGGAGCAGGAACTGGCAACCCATTCCAGTGTTCTTGCCTGGAGAATCCCATGGACAGAGGAGTCTGGAGGGCTAGAGTCCATGGGGTCACAAAGAGTTGGACATGACTGAGTGACTAGCACACACACACACACGTCCTGGCTCCACGTCCTGTCGGGCTGTAGTCCATAGGGTTGCAGAGTCAGATACACCTTATTAACAATGAACAGAATGAACTGTGTGAACACTGGGGTACATGTGTCTTTTTGAATTATGGTTTGCACAGGTTGCTTAGCTCAGTGCTCTGTGATGACCTAGAAGGGTGGGATGGTGGGGTGGGAGGGAGGCTGAAGTGGGAGAGGATATATGTATAGGTATAGATGATTCACTTCATTGTACAGCAGAAACTAACAAAACATTGTAAAGCAATTATACTCTAATTAAAAAAAAACAAACAAACCTTGTTTTAATCTAAGATTCTTCTGTTCCACAAACAGACCTTGGGGAAAGCGTGTTCTAAAACATTGACCACATTTTATTTATGGAAAGTTCAAGAGGCATAGCAGCTCTGTTGTCAACTCATTTACATCCCCAAATGTAATCCAGGGCAACGTACATACAAATTATGCACAAATATTTGGTGATGCCTCAAGAGGGGGATAAATCCAAAGCTTCAAAATCTTATTTATGTACATTCTGTGTCTATGTAAATATTCTTCCTTTGAAGGATTGAACTCTATAAGCATTTGGAAAACAAAACATACATTTGATTCATGGAAATAACATGTAATGTTCAGAAAAGAAATTTTTTTGGCTGGGGATTAAAAAAAACACAACTCTATTTACCCGCATATTTAAAAGGAGGGTGGAAACCCACAACTACCTCAAGCCCAGGCCATGAGAACCAGTCTAAATGGAATGACACTCCTCTTCTGAAAACTGTCCAAAAGCTTTCCCATCGAGGTAGGAATAGAATCCTCACTGCACCTAGAGTCACACACCTGGGTAGTGTGTATTAGGTGCCAGGTGTTTTTCTAAGCACTTTACTCAAATTATTCCATTTAATAACAGCCATCCTATGAAGGTAATGTTAGCCCAGTTTTATAGTTTACAGGTAAGGAAACCGAGACACAGAGAGGAAAAGGCCTCATATAATAGCCCTGACTCTGGCCTCATCTTTCTCTGTCATTCTACAATCTGGCTGTTCAAGGAACCCGCCAAGCTGGTTCTCCACCTCAGGGCCTTTGCACAGTCAGGCCCCTCTGCTCAGCACATTCTCCTCCCTGATATTCACACATCTGCCTCTACCTACCTCATCAGTTAATGCTCAGCTCAAGTGTCACCTTTCCAGAGGGGCCTCTCCTGAGCCCTTCAGTTGCTTTATAGATATTTTAAAGAGATACCATGTTATCTCTTTATAGGTTATCATCTGTCTCTCCACCAGAATGTACAATCAAGAGACCAGAGCTTGTCTACAGCTAGTTCAATACCAGGCTATTACAGGAGTTCAAAAAGTAACTATTGACTAAATGGCTGAGATCCTTATAATCTTTTTTAAAGAAATGTTATATATTTATTTTGCTGTGCTGGGTCATAGTTGCAACATGACATCTAGCTCCCTGGCCAGGGATCAAAGCCAGGCCCCCTGCATCAGAAGCGTGGAGTCTTAGTCACAGGACTACCAGGGAAGTCCCCAAATACTCATAATCTTAATTTTTTAAAAACAGCGCAGACCACAACTCCTATAACTAGCACATTAATTTCATGTAACAATGTACATTAACTAATGGGTTTCCTTGGTGGCTCAGTGGTAAAGAATCCTACCAATACAGGAGATGTGAGTTCAATCCCTGGGTCAGGAAGATGCCCTGGAAGAGGAAATGGCAACTCACTCCAGTCTTCTTGCCTGGGAAATCCCATGGACAGAGGAGTCTGGTGGGCTACAGTCTATGGGGTCGCACAGAGTTGGACACAACTTGGTGACTAAAAATCAACAGCAAACAGGTACAAGGCAAATGGTAGTGGCACCCTTCTGAAAAGAAAGAAACAGCTCAGAGTGGCTGTGATGACTTAGAGGCACCCAGCAAGTCAGCAGCAGAGGCCAGGTCTCCTGACTTCTTCTTGACTATGTTTCCCATGGCCTGATACAGGCAGAGGCTGAGGAGGTGCTTATGATCTCAAGTCCTTTCCCTGGGCCCACAGGAGGCTAACATGTCCCAGCCTGCACTGCAGTTAGGCAAGGCCAGATGCCTGAGTCCTGTTCAGTGGGATGCAGTAGGGAAGTCAGGTATCCACGTCGAAGCCTAGCAATGAATGTCTCTGCCCAATCCTTTCAGAGTTCTCTTTTGGCTCTAAGGAGGGGACTCAATGGTGGAAACAGGAAGGTTTTAGGAGAAGGAAGAGTCACACAGGAGTTAATGCTCAAAAGAGCTTTCCAGGACAGTCATCCAACAGCACTGGATTGTGTCATAAGCAAGAAATCACCATTTGTTCAGATTCACAGACACGGCGCTAGTGGTAAAGAATCCACCTGCCAATGCAGAAGATGTAAACAATGCAGGTTTGATCTCTGGGTCAGGAAAATTCGTTGGAGGAGGAAATGGCAACCCACTCCAGTATCCTTGCCTGGAAGTCCCATGGACAGAGGAGCCTGGCGCCCTATAGTCTATACGGTCGCACAGAGTCGGACATGACTGAAGTGACTTCGCATGCACAGCCTTAGAGGAGGCTGCCAAGGGGGAGGGAAGGATTGGGAGTTAGAGGCCAGCAGATGCAAACTCTTACAAATAGAATGGATAAATAACATGGTCCTACTGTATGGCATACCTGCTGTTTACCTGGGGCCAAACTATGGTGGAGGTAATGAAGATAATGGTGACCTCCTTCAAAAATCCCCTGCATGTACAGCTATACTCAGTGCTCCCAACCCTTCAGCAGGCCACCATCAACCCACACCTCCACTGGAAACTCCTGGACACTCACAGGCAAGTCTGGGTCAGTCTCTTGTGTGGGAACACAGCTACACCCATCAACAGAAAACTGGATTTAATATTTACTGAGCATGGCCCAGGACATCAGAACAAGAGCCAGTTTCCCTCTCAGTCAGTCTCTCCCACCAGGAAGCTTCCATAAGCCTCTTATCCTTCTCCAGCAGAGGGCAGACACACTGAAAAACACAATCACAGAAAACTAACCAATCTAATCACATGGACCACAGTCTTGTCTAACTCAATGAAACTATGAGCCATGCCGCATAGGGCCACCCAACATGGATGGGTCATGGTGGAGAGTTCTGACAAAATGTGGTCCACTGGAGAAGGGAATGGCAAACCACTTCAATATTCTTGCCTTGAGAACCCCATGAACAGTATGAAAAGGCAAAAAGATAGGACACTGAAAGATGAACTCCCCAGGTTCATATTGGGTAGGTGCCCAATATGCTACTGGAGATCAGTGGAGAAATAACTCCAGAAAGAATGACGAGACACAGCAAAAGCAAAAACAACACCCAGTTGTGGATGTGACTGGTGATGGAAGCAAGGTCTAATGCTGTAAAGAACAATACTGCATAGGAACCTGGAATGTTAGGTCCATGAATTAAGGCAAATTGGAAGAGGTCAAACAGGAGATGGCAAGAGTGAACATCGACATTTTGGAATCAGCAAACTAAAATGGACTGGAATGGGTGAATTTAACTCAGATGACTGTCATATCTACTACTGTGAGCAAGAATCCCTTAGAAGAAATGGAATAGCCATCATAGTCAACAAAAGAGTTTGAAATGCAGTTCTTGGATGCAATCTCAAAAATGACAGAATGATCTCTGTTCGTCTCCAATGCAACTCATTCAATATCACGGTAATCCAAGTCTTTGCCTCGACCAGTAACGCTGAAGAAGCTGAAGTTCAACAGTTCTATGAAAACTTACAAGGCCTTCTAGAACTAACACCCAAAAAAGATGTCCTTCTCCATTTTCATAGGAGATTAGAATGCAAAAGTAGGAAGTCAAGAAACACCTGGAGTAACAGGAAAATTTGGCCTTGGAGTACAGAATGAAGCAGAGCAAAGATTAATAGAGTTCTGTCAAGAGAACGCACTGGTCATAGCAAACACCCTCTTCCGACAACACAAGAGAAGGCTATACACATGGACATCACCAGATGGTCAACAACAACATCAGACTGATTATATTCTTTGCAGCCAAAGATGGAAAAGCTCTATATAGTCAGCAAAAACAAGACCAGGAGCTGACTGTGGCTCAGATCATGAACTCCTTATTGCCAATTTCAGGCTTAAATTGAAGAAAGTAGGGAAAACCACTAGACTTTTCAAGTATGGCCTAAATCAAATCCCTTACAATTATACAGTGGAAGAGAAAAATAGATTTAAGGGACTAGATCTGATAGACAGAGTGCCTGATGAACTATGGACAGAGGTTCATGACATTGTACAGGAGACAGGGATTAAGACCATCCCCAAGAAAAGGAAATGCAAAACAGCAAAATGGCTGTCTGAGGAGGCCTTACAAATAGCTGTGAAAAGAAGAAAAGTGAAAAGCAAAGGAGGAAAGGAAAGATATACCCATTTGAATGCAGAGTTCCAAAGAATATCAAGGAGGGATAAACAAGCCTTCCTCATTGATTAGGGCAAAGAAAAAGAGGAAAACAATAGAATGGGAAAGACTAGAAATCTCTTCAAGAAAATTAGAGATACCAAAGGGACATTTCATGCAAAGATAGGCTCAATAAAGGACAGAAATGGTATGGGCTTAATTAGAAGCAGAAGATATTAAGAAGAGGTGGCAAGAATACACAGAAGAACTGTACAAAAAAGATCTTCACAACCCAGATAATTACGATGGTGTGATCACTCACCTAGAGCCAGACATCCTGGCATGTGAAGTCAAGTGGGCCTCAGGAAGCATCACTATGAAGAAAGCTAGTAGAGGTGATGAAATTCCAGTTCAGCTATTTCAAATCCTTAACGATGATGCTGTGAAAGTGCTGCACTCAATATGTCAGCAAATTTGGAAAACTCAGCAACAGCCATAGTACTGGAGAAGGTCAGTTTACATTCCACTCCCAAAGAAAGGCAATGCCAAAGAATGCTCAAACTACCGCACAATTGCAGTCACCTCCACACTAGTAAAGTAATGCTCAAAATTCTCCAAGTCAGGCTTCAGCAATACATGAACCATGAACTTCCGGATGTTCAAGCTGCTTTTAGAAAAGGCAGAGGATCCAGAGATCAAACTGCCAACATTCACTGGATCATCAAAAAAGCAAGATAGTTCCAGAAAAAAACATCTATTTCTGCTTTATTGACTATGCCAAAGGCTTTGACTGTGTGGATCACAATAAACTGTGGAAAATTCTGAAAGGGATGGGAATACCAGACCACTTGACCTGCCTCCTGAGAAATCTGCATGCAGGTCAGGAAGCAACAGTTAGAACTAGACATGGAACAACAGACTGCTTCCAAATTGGGAAAGGAGTACATCAAGGCTGTATATTGTCACCCTGCTTATTTAACTTATAATATGCAGAGTTCATCATGAGAAACGCTGGGCTGGAAGAAGCACAAGCTGGAATCAAGATTGCCGGAAAAAATATCAGTAACCTCAGATATGCAGATGACACTAGTCTTATGGCAGAAAGTGAAGAAGAACTGAAGAACCTCTTGATGAAAGTAAAAGAGAAGAGTGAAAATGTTGCCTTAAAGCTCACCATTCAGAAAACTAAGATCATGGCATCTGGTCCCATCACTCATGGCAAATAGATGGGGAAACAGTGGAAACAGTGGCAGACTTTATTTTTTTGGGCTCCAAAATCACTGCAGATGGTGACTGCAGCCATGAAATTAAAAGACACTTACTCCTTGGAAGGAAAGTTATAACCAACCTAGACAGCATATTAAAAAGCAGAGACATTACTTTGCCAACAAAGGTCCATCTAGTCAAGGCTATGGTTTTTTCAGTAGTCATGTATGGATGTGAGAGTTGGACTATAAAGAAAGCTGAGCACCAAAGAATTGATGCTTTTGATCTGTGGTGTTGGAGAAGACTCTTGAGAGTTCCTTGGACTGAAAGGAGATATAACCAGTCCATCCTTAAGGAGATCAGTCCTGAGGGTTCATTGGAAGGTTCATTGGAAGCTGAAACTCCAATACTTTGGCCACCTGATGTGTAGAGCTGAGTCATTTGAAAAGACCCTGATTCTGGGAAAGATTGAAGGTGGGAGAAGGGGATGACAGAATGAGATGGTTTGATGGTATCACCAACTCAGTGGACATGAGCTTGAGTACAACTCTGGGAGTTGGTGATGGACAGGGAGGCCTTGCATGCTGTAGTCCATGGGGTCGCAAAGAGTCGGACACGACTGAACATCTGAACTGAACTGTATAGCATAGGGAACAGTAATTCTATATCCTGTAATTAAACCATAATGGCAAAAGATATGAAAGAGAATGTATATATATGTATAACTGAATCACTTTGCTGTACAGCAGAAATGAACACAACATTGTAAATCAACTACACCTGAATAAAATAATAATAAAAAAAAGAAATTACCATCTGTTGTGCTACGCCACTGAGATTTAGGGGACTTGGGGTACAGCTTTGCACTTTGGGTTAATTATCCTGACATAAGTTAGTTGTCCTGACCAAGCAGCTTGGTGACGGGCAACTGGAGAGATGTCTTTGTTGCTTTTTGGTGCCTGTTAAATTCCATACAAATCAACATTTAACATGGCCACCAACAACGTGGGCATAGTCTCAGGCTGTGTGAATGGTTTGTTTTCTATGTCTGTGACGCTGTTTCTGTTTTGCATGTAAGTTCATTTGTATCTTCTTTTTAAGATTCCACATTTTGTCTGATTTACTTCACTTAGTGTGATAATCTGAAGGTCTCTTCATGTTGCTGCAAATGGCATTATTTCATCCCTTTTTTATGGCTGAGAAGTATCTCAATATATATTTACCACATCTCCTTTATTGATTCATCTGTCAGTGGACATATTGTAAATGATGCTGCAATGAACACTGGGGTGCATGTATCATTTCGAATTACAGTTTCTCCCAATATATACCCAGGAATGGGATTGAGGGATCATATGGTAGCTCTACGTTTAGTTTTTTAAGGAAACTCCATACTGCTCACATTTTTTCACATTGGTGTCTCTTCTGCTTTTCCTGAGGCTCATGACATCAGTACCTACTACCCTACTATGGATGTAAGTGATGACCAATCTGAGCAAGTTAGGTGATTCATCATCACCTTTCTTGAAAACTGGAAATTCACTACTTAATTTTTCACTAAACACAAGCTGCCTTTTTGGCTATTTGTTCCTGAAAGGATTTACTGCAAAATAAAAAAGCATTACCTGACAATAAAATAAAAAATCACTTACCAAACAATAAAATAAAGATTTATAAAACAAAGAGCTGTAGATTTTTACCAAGCAATAAATAACAAAACCATTCTAGCAAGAGCATTCAGACTATTTTAAACAGAACAGCTCAGCCTCTGTTTCCCAGCATACATTTCATGGACAATGAATCTATACTTCCCACGTTGTCCATGGGGCCAGCCCACTGGAAGCCTGGTGACCTCATGTGTCTCATTGGCCACAGTGCCAACCACAGCACTGGTGCCACGTGGCTGCAGGCAGCAGAAGCATAAAATACTTATCCTTCCACCACCTAAGACTGAACATAGTGACTGAAGTCCAAGCTATCTCATGTGATCACTGTGTGTCTGGAATACTGCCCTTGAGAGGTCTTAGCTGTGTTGGGAAAAAAGAGACAAGTTCTCACTATTTGTCTTTCTCATCTAACCCCATGTTTAAGAGAGAATTCTGCGCACTGCGCATGCATAATATGTACTTCTAGATAAGATCTCAGCAGAAGATGGAACCACAAACCCATCTTGGATACCGAAGCAACTCTTAGGAGTAATATGCCTTTTAAAACAATTAAAAATCCACAACAAATAGTAAACCACATGAGATGCCCTGAATGACAGGTACACATCAGAACGGTCTAGGACAAATGAGGACACCCGTCCATTCTGGCCTCAGGGCACCTGGGTCCTTCCTCTAGAGTTTGAAGCTATTCCATTAAAAACCACAGGTTGAGGGACTTCCCTCATGATCTGGTGGCTAGGATGCTACAATTCCACTACAGGGGCCTGGGTTCAATTCCTGGCTGGGGAACTAAGATCCTTCATGCCAAATGGCATGGCCAAAAAAATTAAAACATAAAATTTAAAGAATTTAGAAAAAGGATTTCCCTGATGGTCCAGTGGTTAAACCTCCATACTCCCACATTGCAGGGGGCACAGGTTCGATCTCTGGTTGGGGAAGTTCTACAGGCTGCCATGGTATAGCCGAATAAATACATACATAAATAAAATAAAAACCATAGGTTGACTAAATGAAGAGCTGCTGAATGGATGAAAGGGTGAAACAATAGCTTCCTGATACTTGGAGAAAGAAGTCCAAACTCCTTAGAATAATAGTGTGTGAGGCCCACCCTTCTGACATTCTACCCATCCTTGAACACACCCAGCCCCTTTCTCTTTCCACCTCTATGAGATCATGTGTGCATGCCCTGCCTGGAATCCTCTCTTCCTGTCTCAGACTATCCACTGTCACCCCGATCCCAAATTCTGGGCCAAGTGCACCTCTCTAGAAACCCACCAGACTCCCAGTCCTCCACCAATGCCCACACTCAGGGGGATGTTATCTTCCCTCTTTCTGCTCCCAGAGCCCACTCATCTACTGTTCTCCCTGCTCTCTCGGTAGATCCCTCAACATCTATGGGGCCCACAGGGCCTGCGTGTGTGTTCACTGCCTCCGGAAGGACTGTGAACCTTCCACAGGCAGGACAGTTTCATTTTGATTCATCTGTGTCTCAGTCTGAACCCACAGGCAGCTGGAGGCCAGGTATCAAAAAAAGTGCAGTGAAAGTTAGTTAGGTAGGAGATAGATGGCTCCTGGGTTGGAGAGCTGGTGTTTGTCAAGTGAATTAAAACTGAAGCTTTGTTTTCACCCAGACACTCCAAGGACAAAGCTAGTGGCGGAAATTGAGCTCTGCAGAAGTAAAGAGATAAGATGACCACTCCTGGCGTCAAGGAAAACTTCCCTTGATAGTCTGCACACATGCAGGAAGGTTCCTTGGGGGTCAAATGGAGGGGGCATCACCCGGTAAGAAGTGTGGGCTGGCACCCCCAGGCCTCTGCAATAATGGACTCCATCTTAGCAAAATGTTGCACATGCCTGTTGAGGGGGGGTCCTAGGACAGGTCAGGTGTGGAAGAAGAAACGAGACAATCAGCCAAGGTAAACAAAGACAATCAGCCAAGGTAAACAGAGACCCAGGCTTCCCTGATAGATCAGTTGGTAAAGAAAATCTGCCTGCAATGCAGGAGACCCTGGTTCGATTCCTGGGTCGGGAAGATCAGCTGGAGAATGGATAGGCTACCCCACTCCAGGGTTCTGGGGCTTCCCTTGTGACTCAGCTGGTAAAGAATCTGCCCGCAAAGCAGGAGACCTGGGTTCGATCCCTGGGTTGGGAAGAACCCCTGGAGAAGGGAACGGCTATCCACTCCAGTATTCTGGCCTGGAGAATCCCATGGACTGAATAGTCCACCGAGCCTCAAAGAGTTGAACACAACTGAGTGACTTTCACTTTCAAACAAGACCTGGAAGAACTATATAAGTGATTTAAATTACCTCTCATTCAGGACACACACACACCTCTCTGGGTGGGTATTTCTGCCTAGCTTCTGTCTTAAATGATAAACTGCTTCTCTGTGTGCTCTCCCATACCTTGTACTATGTCTCCAATAATATACTTTGTACCTGTTTATACAACTTTTGCCTCCTTGAAGCATTCCTGCTTTCAAATAGAGGACCCCTTTGCTTCTAGCCTCTAGCCCCGAGGGATCTAGTGGTTAGAACTCCTGGTTTTCATCCAGGCTACCCAGGTTCAATCATGGGCAGGGAACTAAGATCTCTCTTCAGGACAGCTCACTGCTCTCTTCAAGATCATTAGGGTGGAGATGGGGAACAGTTTCCAATCTTCATTTCAGTCTCAGATCTGTGAACAGTTTGGGGAATTTCTATGCCATTTGATTATTTGTTCTGCAAATCAACAAGTATCCATTAAATACCAGCTGCTGGCACAGCATCATACATCAGGATGGAGAAAACAGACTCCGAGGTTCCCTGTGACCCGAAACCTGACAGTTTCCTCCAGTGCCTCCTTGGAGCAAGCTGTGCATGCTAAGTTGCTTCAATGTGTCAGACTTTTTGCCACCCCATGGACTACAGCCTGCCAGGCTACTCTGTCCACAGGATTTGTTACCATCTGAGCCATCAGGAAAGTTGCTTGGAGTAAGTCAGGGCTTCACTAAGACATGTGAGAGAAGTTTTCCTTGACCTCAGGAGAGAGAAGTTGATTTGTAAGAGCACCCAACCCAAGCTGTCTGCTTTGCTATGCTTTCTCAATCTGCATGGGATGCCCAGGTGGCACTAGTGGTGAAGAACCTGCCTGCCAATGCCAGAGATGCAAGAGACTCAGGTTCGATCCCTGGGTCAGGAAGATCCCCTGGAGGAGGGCATGGCAACCCACTCCAGTATTCTTGCCTGGAGAATCCCAGGGACAGAGGGGCCTGGCAGGCTACAGTCTATGGGGTTGCATAGGGTTGGACATGCCTGAGCACACACGCACTCTCAACCTGAATATAATGGTTTATGACTTTTTAGAGTAAGGATATTCATTGCTTCTTCTTAGCTGTGTTTCAGCAGACTGCAGATAGGTCACAGAAATGAAAGCTAGCCAATTTTTTCATGCCTTCAAAATATGGAACAAAGTACTTACTTGAGTCATTTTAGGATATGTTTTCAATTCTCTAGAAGCTGTCAACACAAGTTAATCCAGAATGGAATAAACATGACTGGTGAACATTCTTGGAGAAAAAGTGTTTCTATCCTAAGCCACTGTTTCACGTTTTCTGAGAGCGAAGCTTAATGGTAACAGATACAAAAGCCAGGGTTGTTCTTTGCTAGCGAGGAGCCTTTCTGTCATATAGTACCCGGGGTTTTTCTCCTTAAGAACGTGACAGCATTGATTTTTACACAGCGACCAAAGGAAAAAAATCTGAAATATTTTCAAGAAAATAATTTTGTAATCTGTGATTTCATCTGAGAAATCTGTAATGGCCCAGAAATACGAAATTCTACTATTTTACTAGGAGTGAAACAGAAAGCCCTTTCCTTCTGGGATGAGAGAAGTCACAGGAAGGTAATAAACACGTTTCAAGCAGAACAGATGCAAATGTGAGCATCCAATGTTCTCCTCAAGGAGTAAGAAATAGGGTTCACGTGGCTGCGTTAGGTTGTTACAAGAAAGAACTCAAGTTGTTTTTAAACCTAATTCCTGGACTTCCCTAGTGGTCCAGTGGTTAAGAATCTACCTGCCAATGCAGGGGACATGAGTTTGATCCCTGGTCCCAGAAGATTCCATATGCTGCAGGGAATCTAAGCCCATGAGCCACAACCACCAAGCCCAAGTTCTAGAGCCCCATGCTCCACAACAAGAAAAGCCACCACACCACAACTGGAGCAGAGCCCCTACTCACCACGACTACAGAAAGCCCACACAGCTCTCTAAAGACCCAGTGCAGCCAAAAATAAACAAAATTTTTAAATAAAAATGAAAAAAATAATAAACCTGATCCTTTTATCCAAAAAATTCATGCTATTTTGTACTTTAAAATAGCACTACAAGACTTTAATGGAAAATAACAGCCCTGACTCTCTTCCAACCCCTGTTTTCCACTACTCAGGGACAACCAAATTAACTCTTTTGTCTGTTTTATCTGGCCTTTACCTCTAGCTTTTTACCAAAATGCTTTGCTGCTATTTCTTGAGTTATCCTTTTAAAACTTCATCTTTTACTCACTACTTTGCCCCGTTCCTTCATCAAGAAGTGAGAGTAATAGTAGCTCAGTTGTGTCTGACTCTGTGTGACCCCATGGACTATAGTCCACCAGGCTCCTTTGTCCATGAAGTTCTCTAGACCAGAATACTGGAGTGGGTTGCCATTTCCTCCTCCAAGAGATCTTCCCAAAACAGGGAATGAACCCAGGTTTCCCTCATTGTAGGCAGATTCTTTACCGTCTGAGCCACCAGGGAATCCAATCATCAAAATTCTGGTTAAATCAATATTTAGGATTTTCAGTAGTGTGACCACATAAATATTACCCACTGCTGAACTAAGTTGTTATAGTTCTTGTATAATTTTTTGTGTTTTTTAGGTAAATAAGTTGCCTTGTTCCTTAAGTGTCCTTTGTTTGCCTCGTGCCTGTCACTCAAACTCCTCACAATAATGGGCAGGCACTGGTGTCCTATCAACTCCATTTTCCTCTTGGAAACAATGATTCTGGAACCTTACACCCTCCTGTCCTCTCTCTCCTTCCAGTCTGGACTGGCTGTTGCACAGCTGTGAGGCTGGGATTTCCCTTTAACATCAACTCAGGAAACCCCCACGGGGCTCCTATGTCTTCTTTCTTATTTACTTTATTTCCTCATTGTGCTGGAGCTCACCCTCTTATAGTTTTCTTACAAAGGGTACACAGAGATGAAAAGTTTCAGATCTTGCATTTCTAAAAACACCTTAATTCTGTGCTTACATTTGTCTGCTAGCTTGGCAGGGTATAGAATTGTAGCTTAAAATACTTTCCATTAGAATTTTAAAGGCATTTTTCAGCACTGTCTTCTAGTTTCCAGTAAGTTAATGTTCCTTTCTCTTTTACATGAGTCCCTCTCCTCCAGAAAGGATTTTCTCACCTAAGTTTAACAAAGATGTGCCTTGGTGTTTATCTTTTTGCATTCATTGTGCTGAGTATTACTTCTTTGATAGATTCCTCCCCTTCATATTCTGTCTTTTTTTTCTAGAACTCTCCTTGGTCATACAGGTGTTCCCCAATTTTCTTTTCTCTGCAATATCCTACCTCTTCTCCTTTTGTTCTACTTTTAGAGTGTGTTCAGATTTATCTTCCAGCTCCTCTATTGATTTTTTTCATTTCCACCAAGTTATTAATTTCCAAGAACATTTTGCTTATCTTCTTGTTTCTTTTTTTAAGTGTCCTGTTCTTATTTTACAGTAATCTTTTTGATCTCTCTGAGATAACAATATTTGTTTTGAAATTTTCTTCTGCCCTCTGTACTGTCTGTTTCTTTGGAGTTTCTAGTTTTTGTCTGTTTGGGGCTCCAGTCTGTCAGGTAAGAAGTTTTCCTCAAATGTCTAGGGACCTTCAGCTGTCTATTCATATTCAGAACTGGGGCCAGGCTGACAGGAAGCCCTGCGGCAGGACTGATCACTACAGTGTGACTGGGGACAGACTGGCTTTTTCCTTGAGTCTCCCCAAAGTCAATGTCTGGAGGGCCTTCCTTTGGGGGTGTTCATTTTCTCTGAAATTCTTCAATGCCTTGCCCAAAGGGTAAAGACCTTGCTGCAGCTTTCATGAAAAGAGCAGAGTGTAAGGGGATCAGGACGGCCTCCCCTTTCCATATGCAGACTTTAATTACCCAGTTTTCAGTGCCACACCTCGGACTGACCCCTTCTGCTGGGTCTGTGGTTCCCTGGCCCAGAATCCCTCTGGTTCCTAAAGAAGCAGCCCTACCATGATGGAGGCAACAAGCAGGGGAGGTGCCCCCATGCTGCAGGGAGTGGGGAGGGAACTGGGAGGTGGTTAATTGCTCCTATGTGTGCATGCTAAGTCTCTTCAGTCGTGTCCAACTCTGTGAGACCCCATGGACTATAGCCCCCCTAGGCCCCACTGTCCATGGAATTCTCCAGATAAGAATGAAGGAGTGGGTTGCCATGCCTTCCTCCAGGGGATCTTCCCAACCCAGGGATCGAACCTGTGTCTCTAATGTCTCCTGCATTGGCAGGCAGGTTCTTTACCACTAGCACCACCTAGGAAGCCCAAATTGCTCTTAAAAGGCTTTCACCTATAACTCCAGCTTTTAACCCCCCTGCTCTGCTGCCTTCCAAGAAATCTGGCACCTCCAGTTCCTTTCAGGGATTCTGTGGCACAAATCAGCTTGCTCTGCAGTGGCTCCGCCCCCTCCCCTCTGGCAGATACACAATTTTCATTTTCTCTCCTTTGCTAATTCAGTTACCACTGATTATCTGCTTTCTTACCCTCCAAAATTTTGTCAGTATCTCTCATCTACCATTAGTTCCATTCCAGTTCCCTTTGTCCTTGTGGGTTTACATTTTTAAATTTCCTTACCGCAATTTTTGGGGGATCTTGAGAGAAGGCAGAAATAAACATGAGCATTTAATCTACCATGCTTAACCAAATCACTAAGGTGATTTTTATGAAGACTAACATTTATCTTATCCCTTTCCTTTTTTGAGTGCTTCCCTGGTGGCTCAGCTGGTAAAGAATCTGCCTGCAATGCATGAGACCTGGGTTTGATCCCTGGGTTAGGAAGATACCCTGGAGAAGGGAAAGGCTACCCACTCCAGTATTCTGGCCTGGAGAATTTCATGGGCTGTATAGACCATGGGGTCGCAAAGAATCAGAAACAACTGAGCAATTTTCACTTTCTCACTTTTCCTTACTGATAAATACCTCCCTTCCCTCATTCCTTTTCCTTTCTCCCTTCCTTCCTTTCTTTCTCTGTATCATAGATAAAGATAAGTTTCCCACGTTTGACAGAAAGTAATAAGAATGATGACACTGTATTCTAGGTTATTTGTAAGACTATGATATGTATAACATTATAAAATTATGTATAAGAATACACTTAAAAACAAAATCCAGATTCTATTAAGCACTTGGAATAATGCTTCTTCTATTCTATTAAGCATTATTCTTAAATACCAAGAACAATGCTAGATGCTATGGAAGACTCAAAAGAACTAAAAGACAGCTATGTTATCATTTGTAACGGCTTTATTCTAGTGTATGCTTATACTATAGTTTATAGAAATAATCACATCTTTTTCTCCCTTTAATATGCTTCACGGGGTTTCCCTTGTGGCTCAGGCAGTAAAGTATCTGCCTGTAATGCAGGAGACGCAGGTTTGATCCCTGGGTCAGGAAGAACACCTGGAGAAGGAAATGGCAACCCACTCCAGTATTCTTGCCTGGAGAATGCCAGGGACAGAGGAGCCTGGTGGGCTACAGTCTGTGGGGTTGAAAAGAGTCGTACACAACTGCGTGATTAACACATGCCAATATGTTTCTAATTTTTCATTACTATATGATCACAACTATATAAGTCTTCTTGTGTTTAAGGGACTATTTCTGTAGGATGAATTCCTAGAAATGGCTTGGTCAAGTTAAGGAGTTATGGGCATTTTAGATGATTACAAAATATACCCAAGAAAAAGCTGAACTAATGCATATTCTCATGTTTCACACCCTTAGCTACACTGATGAGATCAAGACGTATCAATCTGGTAGGCAAAAAAATGACACTCCACTGTTGATTTAATTTTACAGTGGGCATCTTCAGAGGACAACTTGGTTTACTTAAGGTGGTGGAGATGAAAGGGAGAATGGCAGGGAAAAGAAACTTCTCTAAAGATGACCTTGAGAGGAGGGGAACTAAGATGGCGGAGGAATAGGACAGGGAGAACACTCTCTCCCCAATAAATACATCAAAAGAACTTTTAAAGGCCGCGCAAACTCCATAAAACAGGATCTAAATACTGGCAGAGGACATCGGGCATCTGAAGGGACTGCCCATTGCTGATGAGAGGAGGTAGGACAAAAGAAAAAAAGAGAAAAAAGTAAAGGGAGAGACAAAGAGTTGGGGGTGGGGATCCGTCCCGGAAGGGGAGTCTGGAATAAAGAGGAAAAAAAAAAAGAGGAGAAAGGTTTCCGAATACCAGGGAGCATTCTCTCGGGCGGATCTGTGGTGAATCTTGGAGAGCAAGATAGCCGGGAGTAAAAGCAGATTAATAATTAAGCCCTGCAAGCTACGCCTCTGGCTGCAAGGCACAGCGGAGCAGCGGCCTGGACGCCCCACCCCCCACTAGCCAAAGCGGACTGCTCAGGGAGGGGCGGGCCCCGCGATCAGGGAACGGAGCTGAGCGACCCAACCCAGGGGGCTAACCGGAGATAGACTGAGAAGTAGCCTTCCCCAGGAAGAGCCCCCCTGCCAGGCCCACGCAGAACAAGGAGAGGTGTGGAGTCGGCAGAGAGGCGGCCGGCAAGGTGCCACAGAACAAAGGGCGTGCAGAGTCGGCAGGGAGGCGGCCGGCCGAGGAGATCTGGGCGGCTGCGGGCTGCGGACCTGCCCAACCCCCGCCCGAGAGCAGCGGGCATAACCCAGCCCCGGCGAGGCTTCCGCGGCCAAATTGCGAACAGAGCTAGGTGCTAACCAAGACTTCTGGGGATTCTGGACAGATCGGCACTCTACACACCTAAGAAGGCGTGCTTAGCTGCACATGGAGAAAACCGAGAGGTTGGGCCGGGGGAGGGGAGAAGCCCCACTCCCCAACTGTGCCGGGCGGAGGACAGAGAGCCTGAGCAGAGGGGGCGGGGGAAGCGCACTCACTAGGAGTGGGGCAAACCCCAGAGCGCTTAATAGACACTTAAAAGACCAGCAAACAGAAGACGCTTAAGCTAGCAGAGGGAACAGCTTTGGAACTGACAGGAGTAGCAGATTAAATCCCTGCAGGTGGCGCAGACTGCATAGAAAGGAGTCTATAGACCGTGAGAAGTACAAGTCGGACCAAGGAATTATCTGAAAATGAACTGACCCCTCGCTGTA